>VXAC01003307.1:257415-501920 GCA_013399225.1 Rhipidura dahli | reverse complement strand
GGACCGAGGGCAGCGCGTCCCTGCGCCCGCAACTCGGGGCAAAGTTTCGGGGGGGGACCCTGGGGCCGTGAGGGGCTCCCGCTCCACGTGCTGGGAGGAGGTCCCGTTCCCCGAGCTGTGACGGGATCCCGCGGGGCTCTCTGGGCTGGGATGGGGTCCTGCTCCCCCAGAATGTGATGGGGGTCCCGGTCGCCGGACCGGGAGGGGATCCCGCGGGCGCTCCCCCGCGCTCTGAGGGAAGGGAGCGGAGGGGAGGCAGCGCTGGAGCCGTCCCCATCCCTTCCCCAGGGAGTTGGAGCGGTCGCTGCGCCCTGGCACGTTTGTAAGTGTTAAAACACCTGTGCCCCGCCAGCGCTGAAGGGAATGGGGTAAAGAGGGGGTGGCGGTGCGAGGCTCCGTTTGGTACATGAGACATACACGGACCGGGAACGCACCGAGCCCGGTGACACCGGCACAACACAGGAGTGCGGATCCACAGCCACTGAGTCAGGCCTAAAGCAAGCCGAGCCCCTCCAGAGACGGGCACAGGCAGGACGGAGGGAGGTGTGAGAGATGTGGAAGTTTGTGGTCAGTCACACCAGGCAAAGCCCGTTCTCGGGAGGTCTGGCACGCAGTTGCTTGGAATTCCCAGCCTCGATGAGGCATCAGTTGTGGTTTAGCTTCAACGGGCTCGGCCCTCTCCTCCCGCAGCCTCCAGAAGCACCATGTGGTACCTCGGTATGCGAACATCCTGGGAGCCGGGCACATCCTGTGCCTCCTCCACCCGATCCAGGACAGGTGACACAAGAACTTCTTTGCGTCCCTTGTCACTGAACAAGTGGAACCGAAGGATGATCAGACACCCAGCAGACCCAGGGCACGCTGGTTATTTGCTTCTCTCCCTCTCTCAGTGTTGTACGACGCCTCTTTTCCAACCCTCTTCCCAGTTTTCCTGTGTTTCAACATCCCTCTTGCCTGCTTGTTTCCCACTGGTTTTCATTCTTTATCTCTCCTTCTTTTCTGGTCCTTTAACTTTTTCACTCCCCTCCTTTTTTTGTTGGTTTTAGCTTTTGCCTCAGGCATTTAACAAAGCAAGCAGAAGAGAATAAACAAAACTTTTTAAAGTGGATACCAAGCATGCAATACCAACAGAGCATTTCAGCTATTTCCATGATTCCAGTGCCTGTGTATGCCATCTTCTCTTTCCTTTTGTTAGGCTTGCTTCTTTAGGCACCTTCTCTGCAAAGTTTAATGTTTTTGCATTATGAATAATGCCATTTTAGATGAGAGAAAATGACTGTGTGCTAACTAAATTGCTATATTTGTCAACATAAATGATCTTAAATTACACTCTAGAGGAACCTCCCCTTCTCCCCATTAATTTTATGTATTCTAAGAAGCCTGACCACTGGCTTTAGGTCTCTAACCTCCCTGACTGAAACCAAGGCAGAATTTTCACATAACTTAGTTTAAATTAATACCTTTCAATAATAATTCTCATATTTTCTGAACTAGTTTATGCACCTTTTTAGGCTCAAGCCCTAGACTGGAAGCTCTGTGGGGCAGGGGCTACTTACTTTGGCAAAATATTTAGTACAATCAAGCTCAGAACTCATCTGAGATATTTATACATTGGAAATTATAGAAATATCAAATAACTGGCTTAGATAGAAACTTTGGAGCATTAATTTTCTAAACATAATCGCTATTTAGAGATTTAATAAATCAGATTCAAACACTGCCCTTTTGAAGACTTTTTTTTTTCCCCGTTGAGATTAATGCGACAATCAAAATCCACCATGAGAATTCTTTTCCCTTTTTGACTTTAATGTCTTCCATAAGCTAAACATATTTCTAAATAAGACTGAATTTTTGCAAGGCCAGAGGAAGCCTTGCGCATCAACACCCAGCGAGCTGGAGTGGCATGAAGCAATATAAAATCATAAAGGCTGTAGTAAAAGCAGTATCCTTGAGAGGTGACTGTCCATGGAGAGAAGAAGTGCTCTGAAACTTAGAAAATGCTCAAGGTTTGAGAATTAATGCCAGGCAGCTGTCCAGATCAACTAAGCATATACAAATCAACTATAGCCATGAATATTATTATTTCTCCGTAATTTTGTTAAAGACAAGGCAAAGTTACTAAAGCCTAACAATCATACAGTAATATCTTGTCAGTTATAAAGTATCCAGATGGTTTATTTGAATGGAGTCCAGCAGTACGTAATCTGGATGTGTACAAACTACTAAGCCTCCCTGTAGCTGAAATAAGTATTTCAGAATATCATTTTAAAAGTAAGGTTTCATTATTTTTCTTCCTTTTTGACTGGTGTGCAGAACACTCTGTTTTCTTACACTGGTGACTACAGAAATATTGCTGTATTGTGTATTAATCCTATACAAAAATTGGCTGTGTTTGTATGGCAAGATGTCAAGCAAAGGTTCCATTTGTTTGTTTTTGTTTTTATCATCTTTGCATATACCCCACTGGAGTGAAATGGGAAAAAGCTCTTCCCTGACGCAGGAGGAGAGAAGAAAGCCCCACTCAACAGCATTCTGGAAATTACTTATTGCCAGCTGGCATGAATATGGCTCCTGCTCTCCATGGGATCCAGGGAGAAAATGATGGGTGACACACCTGATGGGGAGGAGACACTGAGAAAATCTAATGACAGCTTTCTCAGTGAAGCAGTAGGGTATTAGCTAAAAATACTGATTTTGTTTAGAGAAGACTGGGAAGCTTAATAGTGATACTTGTGCTTCATCTCAGTTTCCTGTAGCCAAACATGAGGGAGGACAATAAAAATAGGAATTCCATAGATATCACAATGTGGTTTTTTTTAATATAGCTTTTTATGGACTTCATAGAGGTATGTCCAATGTCAGTAGACTATAGAAAAAAAACTACTTTTTAGTAAAGAACTTGGATTTTCCCTAAAATAAGAGAGAGGGAATAAATGTGAACATAGATTTACAAAGGTCAGAGGTAACTTTGGGTCCAAAATGAGGGATGAAAAATAACTGGAAGATGCATTTGTAATGCACCCTAATCATAACAAAATGAAACAAATTTTTTTTCTGAATTCTGGACCAACTGGAGTCTGAGTCACAACAACCTTCTCCTCATTCTTAATGACATTTCTCAGGGCCCAGCCAAAGGCTAGTAACCTGTCCTAGTGAGCTCTGAGCTTATGTCTTGAGCATGCAAAGCCCTGATGGTGCTAATTCTGAGTAACAGCTTGAAAAGGAAGAAAAAACAATATTACTTTTTTACTGGGTTAATGTTTAATGCCTTGGATTCCTTGAGAAAAAGTACCCACAATTATATTAACAAATGTAGGCCACTGACGTGAGAAGAAGAAGAGACTGAAATTAGTGTGTCATTCTTTGTGCCCACATTTTTCTAGACGCACTCGTACTTGACACTTGTATTCAATTTAGTTCTGACATTTCAGCTGAGGTTTTTTTGGAATTGTGGATTAAAACTTCCCACCTAAACATCAAGGATTTTACATAAAACTGATGAATCTAAGTGTCTAAGTATCAATAGAAAAATGATCCCTTCTCTTAGGTGATTAAATGTATTGTATTAATGTGTGCATAACGCAGAATCAATAAATAATGAATTACCACTGATTGTAATTGAATGTTTTCATAATTTTATTGTCAGCCATGATAAATAATCAGTACATTTATACTGCATTAAATTAATTAGTGTGTCATTTCTATTACATACATCAGCAGTGAAGTAATGCAGTGACATCTGTTTCTAATGTTTTAAAGATGTGGTATTCCTTATTAAGTAAAAGGAAGAGTTATTAGAGGTATTTCCTGTGATTGGCAGTTATACTGGTACAGTCAAAGGCATCAAATAAAGGAACTTGCACTCTTGGCAAATGCTGCATTTCAACCCTTAATGGCAGTAAGTAACAATGACTGGAGTGAATTTTGCTTCTTTAGGATTTCAGAAAATCCTGTCCACCTTTCTAGAGAAAGTAAGAGCAGATCCTTTCTCCCTAATACAATTGGGAAGATTCTAACATCCAAAACAGTGAAACCTCCGCAGAAGAACCAGGCATCCACATCCATTTCTGTATCCATTTTTCTGCCTCAGTCCTCTGAGATGAAGAAAGGAATTCCCTGCTAAGTGCTCATTAGAAAGTCTCAGATTAAGCCTCTTTTGCCTGTGACATTCTTATGTGGAAGCATCTGGACTACAGGGTCTGTAATCTTTTTTGGAAGTCACACTCGTGACAGATCTCAGCATTATGCAGGCCATTGTTACCTGCAACAGAAATAGCAAACTGAGGAGATGTTGCAAACATGGGAATCAAAAAGTGAAAGAGTAGACTGGGAGGAGCATAATAAATGGAATGGAACATATAGCAAATAAGCACGAATCAAACTATGCCAGAAAGAGGGCTGGTTCCTAGATGACTTCAGGTATTATAAATGGGATGACCACGTGGGTGATGTGAGTAAAACCCACTGAGCAACAACACTTATGGATGACAAAAGAAGTCTGGGGTTCTTGATTAATGCTGTCTTTTCCAAGACAACACACTGTCATCCTTAACTTTTCTGTACCATCACAGTACCTTTAAAAAGAAAAAGCCTAATGTTAGAGCTTACCTGACTAGAGTTCTTCAGCCACAAAACAGTTTTTAATTTAAATCTTAAATTTTCCTTAGTAACAGTGGGCATCATGATATTCAAGCAAAATGAAAGGTGTTCAGAATTATTTTCTCCAGTGCAAGTCACACACTGCTTTTGACTGATCACTGACTACTCTGCACAAATGTGGGAGGGTGGTCTCAGGAACAACTGTGTGCACCCAGCAGTTTGTCCCCATAGCTTGCCCCAGACACGGGAACTGTGGCTGGTTTGGGAGAGCCTGTGTGGGCAGGGCTGCTGGCTGCTCCCTGGCAGAGCTGCACATTTAATACTCTCTGTGCTCTAACCTCACTCCAGCCTGGGGTGAGCCGGCGCCTCCAGGCTCCCTCCATGCACTGAGTGTGACTTGGGGCCTCCTCTTGGACAGCCCTCGACAAATGCAGCCCTTGAGATAATTTCTGCAGTTCACAGAACCTGCCCTGAGCTCCCAGCTCAAGCTTTACGTGAGACATGAAGGATGTGACCATTTACTACAGAGACTGAGATAACTAAAGCACAAACGTACTCTCTCAAACAAGGTCCCATCTACTTTTCCTATTTATCAAAATGACACTTGTGTTATCACTGCAGAGATGTGACCTGCCATGTTTGGCACTATCACTTTCTGTCTAACAGATGTGTAAATACCTTTTCTGAAAGGCAGCAGTACATTTATCATACAAAAATGTGAGTGCTACTTTTAAGCTTGTTACAGTGAAATCCATGAATACAAGATGCAGTCATTGCTAATGATCCCCCACTTTAATCTGGATTTTGATTGAGGAGAGAGGGCAGCAAAAGGACCAGATCCTTGGTGGAACAAGGCTGGTTTACATAAGGTACAATCATCATTAAGGTTCAATATTGTTTGCACCTTTTCTTCTTCAGGAAGAAAAGTTAATACTATTAGATGTGTACTGAAGTTAAAACACACTTCATAGCAAAGCACTGGGGACACAAATCCATGTACTCCAATATATTCACTAAGTCATTACACCCAAATGCTTGTTACTATTCCCAGAGGAACAAGATTAACCTCACCTCTCACTCTCCACATTTACAGGTCAGTTAAAGAAAGCAAAAGTTTTCCTCTGTCTGAGATCTCAGCCCTAATCTGAAGGCACCACCATCTAGTGGGATAAGAAGGTATTTAATTTTCTTTACATTTTTTTATATTTTTAAACATGGACATCACATTCTACTTCAAGTAACAAAAAAAGTTTGTGGGATATTTTTTTTATACATATAAGGCTCATGTGGATCTTCCATTAATTCTCATTTCTGTTTTAAATGCAAAGCGTTTTCCAATAAAAAACTTAGGAGTCGTTTCCTTGAAAATAGGTTTTCATAAACAGAATTTTATCAATGAGAAAACAATTTATAGATATCCAGACTCAATGGAAGTGTAATTGATTTATTGACTAAATATTTTCAGTATTTTATTGAATCTACTTTGTGGAAATCCAATTGGCAGAATTATTAATATTGTGAAAGTAATCATCTTGAGTTCATCTTTAAAACCAATATGTACTTTAAGCAGTAAAGATCCATCCTTGCAGTTTTCCATAGAGCCATTAACGGTACAACTTTTGGTTTTAAGCAGAGTCTGACCATTAAGTCCCATCTAAAATGAATTCCCACCCTGAATGCAAAGCATTCCTTTTACCTCGGCTCTGAGAGTGACCATTTCCTGTACTTTGCCTGTGCTGATATCCTGCTTGCTACCTGCTCTTACTTGGTTTTCCTTTTATGCATTTACAGTTGGGCAGGGTAATGGCAGGGATTTTCTGTGGGGGAGGCAGAACCATCAGGGTGAGCAGTGTGTGTTCATTTGTTTGGTTCTTACCACACATTGTGTGCATCTGCAGCTGTTATCCTAAGATGCCTCCTTGTGTTCAGGTCTCATTGATCTTGTTACAGCATTTCACACACACGGGGATAATTGATTTACATCATTCAGAAGTCCAGATCTTTTATAAGCGTGAGAGTAAATATTAAGAAATTACCATATTTTAAAATTCTATAGATACTTCGATTTTTTAATATCCAAACCAGTAATGAAATAATAAAGATTTAAATACTTCATTACACAGATAATATTTTAGTATTCATAATTTGGGCCTGCTCCTGTTTCCATGGAAGTGAGTGGTATTTTTACCTTGGATACAACCAGACATTTCAGTGTTTCACCATCTTCAAATTATAGAAATCTGATTGACACAAATGGGGATCAATGGGTATTTTGCATTGTACATCAATTTTATGATAGTGTCTTTTCAAACACTACATTTCTTCTGAAATCCATAAGCTAATATCAATCTGTGCTGCCAATTCTTACTGAAATCAGTCTGGAGTTGAGAGTAAAAATCAATGGAACTGGTCCAAACTGGTTGAGGTAGTAGATGCCTTTTTGACCCTTTGATCCCTGAACCAAGTGCCTGGGCAGGTTTGAAGCATTTCACGTAGAATGCAAATTTAAAAACAAGCAAATACTTTCATTTGGGATACTGTTTGCAGTTGATGAAGCCCAGGATGTTCTACCTCACACTCCCTGAGAGGAATAAAAATCCTACCTAATAGGAGGTCTGGGATGTAGAGGGAAATAGGAAGATGGTCTAGGGGGATTGAAGACAGGTATAGGGAAGTTCAGGCCAGTGATCCACACAACTGCTGGCTCCTGATTTCACACAGACCTTGCAAGAGCCTCTCCTTCAGAATCTTCATCTATTTTTTAACTCCCTGAGCAGTGAGCCTGGTCCTGGGGCCTTCCTGCCACCCTGCCAGCTCTTGGGTCACCCTTTTCACATCTCTGAAAGAGGTTGAAGAAAATATAATGAACCTGCTCTTTTTTTTTTTTTTTTTTTTTAATGGAAGTAACAATTTCACGAAATTAGCTACAGGATACTCCATAGTTCTTTACATGAAGTGGAGGGAGAGGCCTCCTTAGGGACTCATTCTGCTATTTCACTCATCACAAAGCCCAACCTGGTGAGGCTGAATCCACTGTAGAATTGAGTCTCTCTGAATCTCAGTCAAAGGAGCTCAGAGTGAGATGAGAATCAAATATTTAAGAGCAGGTTTTGTTTTTAACTTGACCAGTCTCTGTGTATCAGTATGTTCTGTGAGTTTTGCATAAAGTGATAAAATCACATGAAGAAAGAAGTGTCTTTCTTCATCTTCAGGAGACATTATTGACTTTATCTTCCTTTTTTCCTCCATTTTTACTTTTACATCAAGGTTGATGTGACAAACAATGATAACCCTCAAAAAATACATAATCTTACATAAACCTGGCTTTATATGCTTTAATTTCATTGACTTTCTGATGGAATTACTGTTGACTTGTAGAGGCATAAAGATGATCAGGCCATGAATTGAAAGTACAGGCTGGAACACCTGTGATCATAATTATTTAATGCATAACCATCCTGGAGTTTGAGTTTTTAAAAATTCTCCTTACCCATATTTATAATGTTAAAAAGTGTTAGTACCCTGGGAGACCATAGCTGGTGTCTTGCATTACTATTCTGAATTTTAGAGTCTTTTGCATTGAGGAACACTGTAAACCAAAAGTATTTCTTCAGAATTTTTTTCTAGAGGGATGTCTTACAATTTGATTCCATTATGAATTTAAATATGACAAGGTCTTCCCCATTTTTTTCCCCACAAGGTCTATGAATATAGAATAAAGCAAGGTTTAATAGAGACTTTGCAATGTAAGTATTTTTTCCTCTAAAATGTAAATGTACGGTGTAGTTTAAATTTTAAAAATTGACCTGTGAGTTCTGTTTTAGATAGTGCTTAATTTTATATAATCAATAGAATTTAAGAAAACTGTTGAAAATATAAAAATGGTTTTGCTTAGAGTGATAAAACTTCAGACACCGATTTTCTTTGCTGTTATAATGATGAATGTTGATTGAACACACTGTGGTCACTTCAGTGCATGAAATTAGTCAGGAATTAGGAATCCTGGGTTTGCTGATATTCTCCATTAAGTGGGACTCATTTGAATCCAGCACCTTTCAGTGCAGTCCTTTTCAATACAAAATTTATATTAAAAATTCAAATTCCTGGACATAGTGAGGAAACTTCAAGTCTGTCTTCTGGCCAGAAGTTTTCCAGCTTTCCAGTTTTACAGCTGTGCTGCAGCTCATCAACTGTCAGTCCTTCTGACAATTCCTCTGCCTAACAGCAGCCACTCAGGAAAATCCTTCTAATAGACTCTCTCTCACTCCTTCTCTTGGGCAGAGGCATCTCATCTGTGAGCATTTACAGCTCCAAGCGTGTTTTTTAAGGTATCTTTCTGTGTAGTGTCATGAACATGCTTCTAGTCATCCCAAGAAAATAGGAAAGAACACACCATAACTTAATTGAACAAAGACAAGTAAGGCTTCCCATAGAATCCATCTTCCCAATTCCTATTTAGGGAATTCCTTGTCATGCACAAAGCCATCTGAAAAGAGGCTATCAGGAAACTGCCATCTGCAAGACTGCAGGGAGCAATTGTCCACAAGTCACAGTAACCCTGGTCAGAAACAGGATTTTCGCACTTGGCTCACTGGCCCTCATGGAAGAGTAAAGGAACAAAATAAACTGAAGTAACACGACAGGTTAAGTTCTGGAAGATCAAGCCCTGTTTTTCACAGATGCCAGGTATCAGGAATTGCAGCTATCACACCAGCTATGATGATCCCTCTGTTGCAAAATGCTTTTCATAGTCATTTCAAAGTCATCAGGGAAATGAGAATTATGAAACTTTTATTTTGCTATGCACAGTATACAGCCTTTGTAGTCTTGATTGCTCATCTCTGGTTTGATGTGATATAAACTCAGTAAAAAGAAAACTGCTTTCACCAACAAATATTGTGGATCTGAACTTTTCATAACTGCCAATACTGATAAACTCACACAATATAGATTTACTAGTTGAATACACACAGTTTAATGTAGCAACACTACCAGGGAATACAGAATTAAATCCCAGCTGGATCAGTATCCATAGTACTGAAATACAAACAATTATTAGTAACTTTGAAAATCTTTAGGAGCTCAGTGTCTGCATACAGTTCCAGTCCATTCATGGACTTTTAGAATGCTACCCTCATCTGGATGTGCTGCCACTTCAATTAGTTCACCTACTAATTTGTGTGTAACTATCCCTGTTTAACATCCCTTGTCAGGCTCAAAAGGCCAGACTTAGGTAGCACCTCTTTCTTAAGAGCATTTCAAAGTGCCATCCCACAGTATTTATGTACCTGTTTTTCTGTACAATTTGATTACATTTTATTGAAAAAAATAAAAGGACATTTGTAGTACTTGTAGATTTGACTTCTTTTGAAACATTTTTCCACCTTTTAAGAAAATTACAATAGCTTCCATGGAAAGTTCAGACTGAAAAAAGCAAATTAAAAACCCCAAGCACTAAAGCACAAAACAGAAAAGAATTGCACTGACATGTGAAATATGTTAAAAATTCTTCTTTGAATCAGTCATTTCCACATACAAAGATAATGATGATGATTATGATGACAATAATTATAATCAACTAAAATTTAAATTCATCCATTTTCTTCTATGCAAATACCAATTATATTTCTTTTCTTTAAAATGAATGTGACCATTTAAAGTAGTTATTCTTGCAAATCTTCCTAATAATCTGCCTCAACATTGACAACAGCACAGCATTCTTCTGAAGGGGGCAGGGGGGGAGAATTCTGTCTCTTCTGGCTTAATGGAAGGGCCGAAATAAGGGTCTTTATATAGAATTAGTATTCCCAGTGTGGGGAGGTACAGCCTATTCTTTTATTTACTCCATCAAACAGAGAAGGAAGTGCTGCTCCTTAGGTGCTAAGGAGGTACAAAAAGGGCCAGGGAACATTGTGCTTCCATTAGTTCTGCTTTCTGGGCTCTAAGTCTTTTCAGGCACAGAGCTGAAGTGAAGTCTAACGGTTCAAAGTCTCCTTGCTGCCCTTAGAGAATCTGTGGTGCAGAATGCCTGAGAGAGGTGGCTCTAGGAATAACTACTCTGCTCCTGGAGAAGTGACCTTATCAAAGAGCTGTACTGGGAGTATTGCATGGATCTGGGATCTGCTAAGCCAACATCTTACCCTGAGAAAGATGATGCTAAGACTAAACAAACAAACAAACAACTTTCTAATGAGTACTGTGCATTATGATTTGTTACATTCAAACCTAAAGTTCTCATTCAGACAAGATTTGACCTTTTATTGTTTTCATTTTACACATTATCACTGTAAGAACACACACCCTGGAGAACACCCTGTTATCAAGGCCATGGGGTTGAATTTCAGGTTGCAGATATGCTGCAATGCTCAGTTGCCCCCAGAAAACAGATTAAAATGCAACCATCTTAAAAAAACATTAAATACTTCAACATAGCTAGCCCACATAGCATTTACAGGAGGAGCATTCTTTTCCTAGACATATAGTTTTATTAAAGTTTAATAAGTGCAATGTGGATGTCTTCTTTTCTGCAGAAGAAAAGGCAGCATTTAAATGGAGTGTACTATGCTTGGATTAATGAAAAATGGATGTTAAATCCTAAGTCTCCATCCTGAATTCTCAAAAGCATCACACATACATACAGTCTGGCACCAGTTTACAACTTTTGAAAGAAAAACAAGTTATTCTCATTTCTGTAAGCAAGCTGAGTATAATCTCATTTCAAATGCCTTAAAAATTTCAGCGTAACACTATGCTACTGTCTGGTTTTAAAATACTAAACAGAGTATTTTAAACACCAAACTTGCTTGAACTGTATTGTTGGGAGGGAAATGCTCAAGAAGGAGGCCTTTGCTGTATATGGGTATAGTAAATTCACTTATTAAAGAGTTGATTACACATACTCCTGGTTTACAAGCTGATAACTTTCACTTTAGTCACAGCCCTTTCACATCCCTAATTTGTCCCCAAGTCACCCTCGTGCAGCTGACAGCTATTTCCATATATGCCCTTTCAGAGGAAACAGAGGAAGAGGGTCTGGCAGCCCCTCCCTGGCTGTGTGTACCCTCAGATAATGTTAAATTTCTACCACTGCAGCAGCAAAGCCCAGACTAAATCTCTGCTCTTACACAGAGCTCCAAGTAGAGCCCTGACAGACCCAGCACTGGAACTGAGGCAAATCAGCCTCCAACAGAGTTTCTCAAAGTAAGAACAGAGTTTGCATTATCATTTTTAATCACCTGCTTCCATAATTTCCAACGTAGTTCTATTAATTTGATTTTTAGCAGTTTTATCACCAATAGTGTGCTGTACCTGAAAGTCCGTCCCTGGCTGTTACTCAGTCCTAACTTTTGGATGTCTCTTGGCTACAGTTTGGTGTTGGAGTCCTTGGTGACACGTGTGTCTTCACAAGAATCCCAGTTGGCAAGAACTCATTTCAGCTGAGGCCTTTATAGTCTTTTGTTTATGGTTTCTCTGGTGAAGTCTAGGCAAAAATACTGCATATGAGACACATCAATTCCTTTACTTTATGGACTACTTTAAACCTTTTTAATTATATGATAATATTTATGGGGAGTTTCCTAAGGGACCTTTATCAGTTTCAGAACTTAAAGTCTTGGTTTATCCTCTCTTTTCATTTCAGCCAGGTGTCATTTATGATTTTCAAGACTGGAGAATGCTGCTGTTTAAAAAATACTCAATAACCTTGCACATGGCATTCTCCTCAAACTGAGAAATGCAAGACTTCCATTCTATGGCTGCTTTATTTTGTTTCATATGCTGTATCATCCATCTCCCAGACTAATTCCTGGGGTTTTTTCAGTATTTGTATGGGCACATTTTTAAATGCATATATATATAAATTAGGTGAAATGAAATAACTACTATCTCCTGGTTAAGGCAAGATACATTTCACCTTCAGCTGTAATTATGGTTTGTTAATCAAACAGAAAAGACCAGGGTGTAGAGGCTGAACTTTGCATGGTAGAACTTGTGCTGATTGTAATGAAGTAGGAATATGCCCTAATGGCTGAAGGATCTGTATTCATAAACTGGCAACAAGTCAAAAGAGATGAATAAAAGAAATGCAATATATAAATGAATGGGAATATTTCCAGAGAAAAGAGATTAATTTCTTACATAAGCCACAGTCTCCAGATGTGCTGGAAAAGGTACAGTTTTCCTAAACTCAGAGAACACAAGTCTGAAAACCTTACTATGCAATAAAACTGCTGCGAGTAATATTGCAAATGAAGTAAGGCAGTGACCTGAATGTCATTAGACACACTTGTCCATCTTTACTTCATCCTCCTTAAATCTTAATAAATCGTAATCTCAATGAATCTTTATTTATTACACAACTTCATACAGCAGTCTTATATATCCAATCCATGTCTTTTTTCTGGTGTTTACTGACACTTTCTGAAGTATCATAATTGACCAAGACTTTTAGATGCTGGAATATACAAATTGCAGAACTGCCAGGACAGAAAGCATTAAACTCTGCTTTGTAGCATCCTGGATTTTGAAACAATCTAATTTTGGGGCTGCTGCAAAGACTTTCTCCTTCTTCCTGGACACCTGCAGTTTTAGGAAACCCATAAAACTTACAGGTAATTTTTACTGTAGCTGTAGTGGAACTTGCTTTCCATACTCTGCCAGTTACACTGGGCAGAGCAGCCTGATCAAAGCTGTGATCCTGGGTTTTCTCCTCTGTGCTCATTTTCTACAAGATAATTTTGATTGCCATGAGAGACTTACAGAATTTTTGCAGAATGTTATTAAAGATTGAAAAAATAGACTCTTTGCCTTGCATGGTTACAGGAGTCAAGTGACATATAATTCTCTTCTGAGTCTCTCTAAGCAATCCTATAATTTACACACGTCACAGTAATCAAAAGGGCAAATTCAAAATGAGTTTCAGTGCTCCTCAGGTAGAGAATGTGCGTTTAATTATTCAGAGTGTTTAAAATATATTCAGGTCACTGATCTACCAAGGCCTGTATCACAGGAATATTCATCCATCCATAGGAACTGAGTGTCTGCATCCGACTGAGAATTTGCAGTTTAGGGTCTAATGCCACCAATATCACAAGTTATATGAGCATGACTGGGACTGGCCACGGCAAGCCATGATAGGAAGAAAAACTCAGCTAGTGGTGAAAAAGAGGAAGTCAGAATAAAGGTTGTCTGAGAGTTTAGAATAAATTTGGAAACAACTAATTTTTTCCCAAACATGCCTGAGTGTGGCAAGGCTGTTCCTGTGGTTAATCAACAATCAGGGTGGTACATGCATGAGTGGGTGCCAGTTGTGGAACTGCAAACTCCAGAGGAAAACCACGCACAACTGCAGCAACACACAAACACTGCCTTGCTGCCTGAACTAATGAGCCGTTTCGTTGGGATAAATCAGGTTATTCTCTAAATGTTTCAAGCAGCTAATAGGCCTGATCCTGCTGCCGATCCTTAGTCCAACTGGTACTCAAGGAGAATTAAATTCTGTATCCATTGAGGGAATACTAGAATGAACAATGAGATTTCACATGTGAGATCACTGCAGGATAAAAAGACTACATAACTCAAAAAAATTAAAATTCATCATAGTGAATATGAAGCATTTGCTGTTGGTTTTTGGAGGAAGAAATATTTGATCAAATGGTGGGAGACAGATTTTGAGATAACTAGAAACCCCATAATTCTAATGTTGATTCTTCCTGATTTTCTTTTGGGCTTCAGTCTTCCTACCTGGGAAAATAAAAACACTTCCAGACCTTATGAGATTTTGCTCAGATTACTGTACTTCTGAAAAGCATTTTGATAGAGTTAGCTATTAACAACACAGACTTTAAAGTAACAACGGTAGTTCTATGAACATGTGAAAATCCCAAATAAAAGTTATGAAGTGAAACACCACGTTTTTATGAGAGATGTTTTGGTTGAAATCAAAGGTGGAAAACTTGCTCATAGAAAAAGTATTTAGAACTGCTAAAAGTGGGATTTTAAAATGGATCTTTGTATGCCTTTCTGAATTGATATTGCTGAACCTTTTGTATAAATCCTCTGCAATATGTAGGATTACATATGGAGGAATTACTTCATGAAACATAGAGAAAAATTTATCGAATCCCAATGTTTAAAAAAATTACATTCAGCTTTTCAGCATGCATTTTGGAATGCATTTTGGCAATTCTAATTGATGAGACCTAGTTTAACAAAATATAGGGAAATTCAGTAATCAGGGCACAGGATGTGCAGTTTAATTACGTTGGTGTGCATTTCTATTTGTTTCTAATGTAGAGGATCTATTGGTAAAATGAATGCCCATTTTGTGGTCTGTTATGCAGAAAATGTTTAATCCAGTGTTTGATTTACTCTGTTAAATCTTCTTTATTGAATGTGCTTATTCATCCATGCAGAATTGGGTATGCTGCTTTCTGTTAATATGACATAGCAATTAAATAGCTAAAGAGAAAAACATGGCAAGACATTTTCTCAAGGTCCATGAAATTCTCATAAAAATTATTCATACTTACATATTTCACTTCTACATTTGCTGATACTAAAACTGCAAACTACAGAGAAATATTTTGGTGGTGTGTAGGACTGGCAAACCTTGCAGTTAAAGATCCTGAATAATCATTTTTGTCAAATAAATAGTACTAAGGAGGATTTCTGGTCCAGTGGATAATGACTGTCATCACGAAATAGGATTGCACTGATTGCATCTTATGAATGAAGCTAACAGGAGCTCACAGCACCAAACAACAGCATTTTGTGGTGGGATAAATACTAAAGCACTTGAGAAACAGTAAGACATTGACAGTGAAATAGCTCTGCTCCAGTGCAGTCCTAGAATTATATTCAACAGTAACAAAAGGGTTTCGTGATGATGTTACACTTTCCTGAATGTGCCTTCCCTGAGTAGGAAAAGGATGTGCAAGGGGAGTTTGTCTTATCTCATCTAACCAATATAGTGATGCTTTGTTCCTCAGCACAAGACATCTAGGTCAGGGATGGTCCAGCACTGTGAGAATTCTGGAGATATATTTCTTTTACATGTTAAAAAGTAGAAATGACAGTTCCGTCCACAGAATTGCACAGAGGAAGCAGAATGGAAGTTTTAATCAAAATCTCCATGGGATACTTGGAAATATAAATATAAGGAATGTAAGACTTGATCTTACCCCTTTTCTATCTGAATTCATAACTCCTAATTTTCACTGTTACATATTTATCAGCGCAATAATCAGGTGCTGATGTTTAACTCTCAATTTTTGTTCTGCCATTGTTGGATGTTTCCCGCTAGACTGTTTTCTGTGCTGCACTCTGCTCTAGCACGTCTGGCAGTACCACAGGGGTAACGTGGCCTCTGGTTTCCATTAGTCACTTTTCACTATTTTCACTATTCTTTTGCTATGTGAACAAGGAGCTTGTAATAAGGTGTTAACAGGCTGCTAGCTGGTTTATTGTTATTATTGATTTAAGGTGCTAAGACTTTAATATAATCATACACAATGAATAATATTAAGGGATTAGTTTAAAGCCATAAAAGCCATTAAATGCAAAATAAAAAGATAAACTTTCCAGAAATTTCTGGCATATTCTGGCACAGGTGTTCTGTGCTGGGTTGCCTACATTGCTGTATCTGGCTCTTTCAAATTTGTGGTTTTAGTCCTGCTGTTCTTAGACTGGTGTTATGGGAGGGGCTGCTCTGAACCAGGAGATACTGGATTTTATCCCCATTTCCACCTTCTTTTCTTTGTAAGGTGAAGGAAGAGGCTAAGCAAGACTAAAGTGTGGCTTTGGGCTTCAGAGGGAAAGAAAGACTTAATTGATGAGTTGAGAAAAATAGAGAGGGTTTTGCATGCAGAGAACATAGTACAGTCAAACATGTATCTGTTAATTAACAAGAAAGGACATAAGATTAATGACTGAAACACTTTCTAATTAACACTAACACACTTAATAACTTTCTTTTTAAATCTGTGTTCAACGTGGTGGCTAAAGGAAAAAATACTGCAATTGGGGGCAAGGAAACTTTTTGAAATAATGACGGAAATATTTTCCTGGATATATTAATAAGGAATAGTGAGCAACAAGACTAAAGAAACAATAGAAATTGTTTTGGAAACAGTGAGCATGCAGGGGAAATAACAAAAGTGAAATGTGTTGTTTCTGAGGAAATGATCATCCAAGGAACTTCAGTGAAGTTCAGAGAAGCACAGGATGGTCTGTGTCGGGACATTAAAGCCCACCCAGTGCCACCCCTGCCACGGGCAGGGACACCTCCCACTGTCCCAGGGTGTCCAAGCCTCAATGTCCAACCTGGCCTTGGGCACTGCCAGGGGTCCAGGGGCAGCCACAGCTCCTCTGGGCACCCTGGGCCAGGGCCTGCCCACGCTCACAGGGGAGAATTTAATAATTTCTTCCTCAAATCGACCCCTAAGTCATACAAAGCACGTATTCGCGTGCTTTCATTGAAGCGATTTACGTTTGGCTCAGTAGGCAGAATGTCGCCACGTAACTATTTAAGAAGTTTACAGATGGATGTAGGTGCTTGTGTTATTTATGTATGTTCCCTGCTGCATCCCGCAGCATTCCTGCACGGCAGTTAAGGGCTCGTTTTGAGGATGAGCAGGACAGCAGAGAGGTGAGGGACGGTGAAGCCGAAGAGCTGGCGGGCTGCAGGGAGACGGGCTGCAGGGAGACGGGCCGGGGCCAGCCCGGGCTCCCTGAGGGTTCCCTGAGGGCTCCGCTCCCTCAGGCCGGGCCCCCCGCGCGCCGCCGGAACCGCCGCAGCCGCTCCCGCCCTTTCCGCCGGCGGCGCGCACGTGACGGCGCCTCCCAAGATGGCGGACAACCTGCCCACAGAGTTCGATGTGGTGGTGGTGGGCACCGGTACGGGGCGGGCTGGGAACGGGGGCGGCGCCGGGCCCTGGCAGGTGCCGGAGCTCGAAGGGGCGGCGGGGGGACGCCCGGCTGAGGGGCGGCAGCGGCGTCTGGGGAGGGCGGGTAGGGTGTGCGAGTGGCTGCTGAGGTACCTGCGGGGACATCCCCCCCCACGGCGTCCCGGCCATTCGCAGCCCGCTGTTGGGCTGCTGCTCACAGTGAAATAGCCAGATTTGCTTAGAGATGGGGTTGTCGAGGAGGGCCGTGTGCGGCTGGCCTTGAGAGTGTTTTGCCAGCATCCCCGGCCCTGGGATCGCCCACAAACCTCCTGCCCCCACAGCTGAGATCCGGGGCTCCTTTGGTGCCTCCAAAAGCTTTGTCTGACTACTCTGCCTCCCTTGCCAGTCCTTACTCCCGAAATACCATCCTGCTGGTGGGGTTTGCTTTTGTGAACGGAAAATACCTTTAAGGAGCTGAACTTCTGTCTCATTGCAGTATATGTGCTATAGGCTGACAATATATTTTTTATCATATCCCGCAATATAAGTAGTTTTAAATCTACAAGGTCGTTTTTCTAAGCTGTATGCCTGCTTATAAATAACACAAAACTTTTTGAGTCTTTCTCATTAAAGCACATGTCTCTATCTATGAATGATTGCATATACCAGACACTTAATTCTAATCTTTCTGTACTTTTTGTGTCCTGTACAAGTTTATCCTGTTCAGGTGAATAATGATGGAGACCTGGAGTGTCTCACTGTAACTCACCACAATGTAACTACAAGAGAAATTTTAAAATACTGCTTCAGAACTAAGAATCTTGCTGTTTGTGTATCAAAATAATCTTGAAGTATTGAAATAGATTTCTGTTTGTAGAACCAAGTGACAATGATCTGGTTCAGATTGGTCTCGGTCAGCCCCCCACCTTAAGTTCAGCATTGAACTGAAGTCTTAAAATGCATCACTGTTTATAGGTCCCAAAATTACAGTCAGTTTTTATTTGCCTTTGTAAAGAGCTCAGGGTGTTGTTTGGAGCACAGGTGGGAAGACACTTGTAAATGTTACTGTTTTCCATGTGAAGTTAGTAACTGTTTCTGGAGTTCACTAATCTGTCAAATTATGTCCATGGGATTTAAGATTTTTAGCAATTTGGAATAGAATGAATGAGTTTCTTAACAAAACTGATTTCAGTGTTCAGCAGAAAAAAGTAATCACCATACAGTGTTTGTATAATTGCCTAAAAGATTTCTGATTTATACCTGGAGTTTTCAAGTAATTATAAAACCATACTGCTCCCGTTGTTGACCAAAACTCTGCTAAAAATGCAAAATTTAAGTTCTTGAGAAGATTAAGAGATCCCTTCTCTGTCTTAACCCTGTTCTGTGAAGTGGTATGTAGTAATGAATCTGACATGTTCTTATGTACTCAGATTTGAGAACATTTGGAGTGTGTAGAAGTTTGGTTAATAATGAACAGCTGCAATATCAAACCATAAGGGTGAAATATGAAACATTGTGTAACTTCTGTGATTTTTGGGGATGATCCATTCTTTACTGCCATGAGGTAAAAAGTGTTCATGCAGCCAATGCAAAAGCTCAAAGGTTTGAAAATGATATGAATGTTAAGCTATTTAGCTATTCTAGCCACTAAGGGAACAAGAACTACCTGTGCTATAGAGAGCAGGTCATGTGCTCCATCAAAGCCAATCTTCCCTGCTTTGGTGTGAGTTGGGATATTGGAGCTTTGCTGCTGCAGGAGGGAAATTCTATGAGCTAAATTCCCTGAAATATTGCTGTATTTGGCAGTGTTGATTTGTATTCCAGGATGCCTTTTTGCCCACCTGTAGAGAGCACTGCTATAACTAATTCCAGGATTCTCAGAATTATGCACTTCAGGAATTATTTTGTCTTTTCTCTGCATTCCTTTTTACTAAGAACATGCATAAGTGGTGGTTAACACTGGTGATTGACTGAGGGTTTTTTAATCTGTATTAAATTTCTCAGTATGGAAGATTGTTTGGAGTAGAACTTTGATGTGTCTTCCATTTGGGAAATGACTCCTGAGGGAATATTTTAGCCTAGTCTTCAACCCTCTGGTTTCTAGTGGTGTCACCAGTGCTGAGTGTACCTATGAATAGCTAATTTTCATACCATAATAACTAGACTGTTTGTGTTAAATAGTACTTATAATGCATAGTAATGGCCTTTTCCTGGTTTTATAACTTGTGCATCTATTAAATTTAGTAATTGAGTGGTGATGTAAGATTTGGATTTGTTTTTTATTTCAGGCTCATTTAACTGTTTCTCTGTATTAGGCTTAGTGCAAATGGAAACTCAACTAAATTTTAGTCATCAGTGCTTCAGTTAATGTCTAGGTTCAATTAATTAATCAATACTGCTGTGGGAAAAGGAAATTCTCTTTTTGAAGAAATTCTTTTTGCTTAACTCAGATATTTTCTTGCATGAGCAAGTTTAGAGTAAGATGGATATGGGTACAAAAATACTCATCCTGGTGGGTACAGCAGCTACAGTTTCACTATTACCATGGAATTTGTATTCATAGTTCTAAAATCAGTCCTCAGAGCAGGTCTGTTATTTGGGAAGGTCTCTTCTCTGTGAAGTGAACCGTGGTGATTTTTATTGCTCTAAAAGCCTGTAGGATCCAGGTTTGGAGGGCTGTTGCAAGTGCTTGCCTGAGGAATTCAGGGTGGGCTTCAGTCATTGATTTAAGGGAGTTCCTTATTGATAAGCTTTTGTGGGGTCACTTTTAAATGAGTGCAGGCAGTAAATGTGGTGCAGTGATAGCCAGAGGGCCCACGAGGAGTTCTTTGGTAAATAGTCCAAAAAACAGGTGTCTGTTTGAGAGTGATGCTCGGAACTGGGAGTCAGTGGCAGAGCTTTTGTCTTCAGGCAGTTTTCAAATAGGAAAATTCACAGGCAAAATATTCAGCAGTGTTGAGTTTAGGGCAGAAACCCCTGTAAGTGCCAAGCTTTGCAACTTTGTGGCTGTGCAAAGTGGTGTGGATACAGGTGCAGGGTCATGTGTACCTTGGAATTTCTTCAGTTAACTGGATTGTATTCAGTCTTGACTTCTTGTCTCTGACACTCCCCGAGACCTGTCTTAACTGCTGGGAAAGTTGTAAAGGATATGGCTCTTTAAAAGGTGTTGTATTCACAAGTTTGTCTGCCAGTAATTCTAATTTTTTTTTCTAAAAAGGAGTTATTCTTTATAAAAGCAGTCACAGTAAATATTCTAGTTCTATGCAATTTTCTTTCCATTCTGCTTTTCAGTGGTTATAAATAACACATGAAATGACTTTCAAGGTAGAAAGCAGGAATCCATTTTGAAATATTCTATAAAATAAAGAGTGATTTATGGTTTCATATGATTTTGGCTGAAAGCACTCGGGCTTTGCCAGGTCATCAAAGTCCTGTCAGGAGAATCTATTATTTATTGTTCGATATGCTGGGAGTGGTGTAAGTACTTTATGTTTATCTTATGTAAGTGTAGTGTGTTAGGAAAAATCACTTCCAGATACTAACACAATTTTTAAAATATACCTTGAAAAACTAAGCCAAATATTACAGATGCGAATTTTAATGTTAACACTGAAGATTTAAAAAAAAAAAAAAATAGTAATTTCTAATGGTTTTATTGTTGCAGGATATTTTTAGACTGTGCCAAAAATGTTTTCTAATACATCTTTTGGGCTGATATTTTGGTTACATTACCTTATATAACTGCACAGTCTTCAGTTTATATCAGCAGCTATTTCGAGTTGATGAAATCTCAATGGAAAACCAGCTGAAGATGGATATTTCTTGACGTCAGTGGTCATTGTGGACTAACACAGTGGCACTGACTTGTAATGTTGATGTCTGGAAGGAGGAAATAGACCCACGCTTTTATAATCATTTGTAGATAAGTCATTGCCTGTCCATGTGAGTGTCAAACAAAATGAACACTGGCTCCCAGTCCTGTCCCATGTCCTCTGTGTGTGTCCCCCTTTCATTTTTTCTGTATTCTCCAAATGTAAATGTACCTTTATCTTCATTACTGATTTTTTTTAACCTGACTAAAATTGAGGGGTTGTGTCCTGGCATAGCCTCCAGTCTGGATTTTGGGGTGTAGCAGAGGTGCTGTAATAGCTGCCTGGGAGGTTTAGGCTCCCACTGGTACTTCAGACAATGTTCTTTCCCGGATACTATGCAATGTCCCTGACTGCTCTTGTGAGCAAAACTCACTGTTCTGTGAACCCTTTGTTGTCCTTCTCAGCCTGTTTGTGTTCTGCAGGTTTTCCAGATTATACTGCTGATCTTACAAAATCAGAGCCTGTAGGACTCCTGTGACCCTACCGTGAAAAATACAGAGTAGGTCTTCTGTGTATCAAGGTGAAAAACTCCTTTAGAAAAAGGCTTAGCAAGGTACTTTGAAATTCTGCTCTGAATGAGGAACAGTAGAAACGCCAGGTTTGTGTGTCCCAGTAGGAAATGTGGTTCCACTGGCTGGAGAATGGCCGTAGAGCTGGGAGTTCATCCCTGCTGCAGGTGCTGCTCTCTGGGCTGTGCCAGAGCACCCTGCGAGAGAGAGCCCCTGGTGGTACCCAGGGACCTACCTGGGACTGCTAATGCAGGAGGACAAACTTCCTAAATATCCTTTCAGGAAATGTTTAAAAATGTATAAGGAGCAAGGAGAGCAAGGTCTCTTCCCGTGGGGAAGCAGAAAAGGAATCAAAGTATTAGCAGAATCAAGTGAAAATAAAACTGATTGTGTCTAGCTATACAGATCTTTTAATGCATGTGATTTGCTTTATATGCTGCTACTGCTTTAAACCAAAGATTAGACTTAGCTGTAGCATGTGCCAGAGAACACTTTTCAGGGAACACTGCTTGGTGTGAATAAAATTTTTACTAAGGAGTTAAATTTTTATTTCAAGCCAAAGTGCTTGTGTTCCTTTTCTAAATAATGTTGATTAACACCAACTGTGAGATTCCATTGTCTTCATTGCCAAATTCCTCTGATGAGACACAGGTAACTGTATGCAATTTCAGTGTAGGGGAAGAAACTTTTAACTTGTGACTTCTTTCTTGACCAGTTATGTATTCTTACTTTTCTTAGTGGATTGGCATTTCTGTTTCATACTCTGTAATGCAGAAGTACATTCTGATGCTGCTTTGCAATATGAGTATATTTTAAAATGAATAAATTTTAATCATCTTTAGCTTAATAATACAAGAAAATTCTAATTTGCAGTTAAATTGTGAAACGCTTTTCAAGTTTCACATATACCAAAACCACACCATGAGTATTTTGTAGTGAGCTCCTCCAGAGTCAGCTGCTCTTCTCTACTTAGAAGTTCAGATGCAAACAAAATTTATTGCAGCTGGTCAACCGTCTGACTCCAGAAGATTGTTTTGAAATTGTCTATGTTCCAACATTTTAAATGTATTTCCCTTCAACATTTTATATTATGAAAAAGCCACTTGTGATTTATTTAGTAGATAGAGTGAAGCAAATTAAACATTTAAGGCTTTTCAAGATGAATCTTGTGTAATTCAGTAAAAACTTATCAGCTGGATGACTGCAAAACAGTTTGCAGTGAACAGCTCAGGAACCAAGATGCTCACACAGATATGAAGCTGTTTAGTTTAGAAATTGCTCGGGGCAGTCACTGCATCCTTTTCAAGGAGGCAGTGCAGCACTAGAGCAGCAAGTACAGCTGCCAAGCAGGAGACACAATGTGTAATCCTAAAATTGATTTTTGATCACACAGAGGTGAATTACAACTTTTCATGATGTTGTAAGACTTTAGAAATCAATTGGCTTTTAAAACTGAAGAAAAAGAAAGTTTTCCACCTTAGCGGTTCTCTCAAACTTTAATTTTGTTGTATTGAAACTAAAAATAGAATTGGTTTTTTGATAACTAAATAATGTGCAGTTAATTCTCTATTTAGTTTTTACTTCTAAAACATTATTCTTGAAAATGAGAGCACAGCTGATTTTGTTTCATAGGGAAGCTCCAAAAATTCATGTAATGGCAATGATCTTGGTCAGAGGTTACTGGAAACAACCAGATGCAGACTTCAAGGTCAGCTTGCAGCAGCCACCTCTGTAAGATTTATTGAGATTAATCTGCCTGTTATGTATCCAAGAAGGCTGGGATGGAGACAGGGCTCAGCCAGTGGCAGTGAGAGCGAGTGCTGTCAGAGGGGACTGTACAGATAAATGGTATTGTTCACCACAGGACTGTCCTGAACCCAGTGCGTGCTGGGTACCCTCCTTCAGTCTGCAGCTGGTTCTGAGGCATCCCTCTAGTCTCTCTCAGCCTTTTCCAGGGAGTTGTACGGCAAAGTTGGTACGAACCTCAGTTTCTACTGAGTGCTGAAGTGGCCACGCCACTATGTGCATTAGTTTCATTAGAGCCTAATTAGTGTTACAATTTAGTCTGCTTGCGACTTTTTTTCTTTCCAATGGGGAGCCAAGCAGGAGGACAAGTGTACTGTCAGTCCTGTTCCTGGAGCAACATTAGAAAGACTCATGAGTTGGTTCACTTTGACTTTACAAAGTGTTCCAGTGAGGCCATGAATGCATTGCCTGCTGAATGCATGGGTGGCAAGTACCACCTATAAAATTCTACCTGGAAGAACATCTTAGCAATACAGAGATCACTAATGAGTAAAATTGCTAATTTTGTACTTATTTTTATATCTGTGTGCAGATGGAATGTCCTACCTCAGTGAAACTTTAAATTAATGTTTTCTTGAGAAGGCCAGAGAGGCTGATTTAATACTGCATTTGACAAATGGAGGGTTAGTAAGTGGAGAAAGAAGGCAATGGCTTTAAGGAATGATAGTAGAGATTCCAGCTGGTACTAACAAGTCCTCCTTCATGAAGGAAAACTCTTTGTCCGTGTTTTTCCTGAAAAGAGAAATGAGGTGCAGGACAATTTAATGTAATACAAATATTTCACATGCAAGCATTCTAAGTGGGGAATATGAAAGGGCCAGGAAGCACAGAAAATGTTTGTATTTCTTGGTAACAAGCTGTGCTATTTCTGAATTGTTTCTGCCTCAAATACAAAGGACTTCTGAGTCAGCACATTAAATTGATACAAGAATTGTATGGATTCCTAATTCTTCCACATAAATCCCTTTTATGATGCCAGATGTTTATGTATAACACTGAAGTCTGGATCTGTTGCTGCTTTCTTGTGGTTGGATCATGCAATTCCTATTCAGACTTATTATTTCTTGCTAATACCATTGCAAATCGAAAAGTTGTTTGGATTTGGAATCTTACTTGAGGAAATGTTCTTTTGCAGTAGCCCTTTTCAGGTATTTCAGATACAATAAAATGGGAGCTGTCTTTCCCGTGTGTAATAACTTAGTAGGAAAACATCGGTTACTATTAATTGTGTGAAGGGCAATGATGATTCAGTAATTTGATTGCTGAGTTGGATAGTACAGTCTTAGAATTTTTTAACGATAATCTAAAAGGAGATGTAGATTTCTGTTTCAGTCTTGGTGTTCTTGGTGATCTACGTTACTGGATCCATGTCATTACTCTATAATAGTCTGCTCAAAGACATTAAACATCAGGAGTGATACATGTCCTTAATCCTTTAAGCTGGCTAAACCAGCAGCTGAGTGATCCCCAAGAGGGATGAGTGGCAGGAAGTGTTAGAATGATCCTTCACCAGGAAAACAGCCTAGAGATATCCAGGTTTATCTATTCATTAATAGGGGAAACTTTAGAATCCAGAGTCTGCTCTGCCCTGTAGTGAGGATCCAAACACATTTCGAAACCTGAATATTATCTATCTTAAGGTTTTTGACAAATCAAAGTTCAGAACAGAACTGTTCCAAATAGGAACAGTTTCTAAAAATACACATTTCTCGGTTATTGAATCATCTGAAGGGAACCTATTTTGCACAACACTGAGCATTCTGCAGGAGGCAGTTCAGCTTTCCATGCTATCTTTTCATAAACTGCCATTTCTGTAAGCAGGCTTTTCCAAGTTAATTTTTTCCTAGATAGAGAAGGACAGTGTATAACTATATTGTCCAGAACCCTCTTTCTTGGAAAAAGCTTTAGTTCAGTAACCACCATGCAGTGCAGGTCGTTTTAAGGAGTAACTCACATTTGACAAAACCGCCTCTTTTCCCTGTGCCCTTGTTTCTCTTGGAGAATTCAGAAACTGGTACCATGGGACAGTCTTATTTCTTGGGTTTCCTGAAGTATTGTCACCCAAGAACAAAGGGTGTCCTGCTCCGTCGGGTTGTCCAGAGCCTCTCCAGAAGCTGGGATGCGCAGGCCTCGCCTTCCGGACANGGGGGGGGGGGGGGGGGCACGATGTCGTAGAAGCACAGGGTTGGTGAGGAAAATTGATGCCAGCTTTCAAGAGCGAGGAAGCTAATTCAGGGAACAATTTCATCCAAGGTTAATGGAAGAACAGACCTCCAACACAGTATCAATTGGATCAAGCTTAAAGCAATCAGTTATGCCCTGGTAGCTATAACTCGGCCCAGGTCAGCCAGGAAGCACTGGTGATGTTTTACAACACTTTCTCAGTGGCTTTTCTCAATAAGGAAGGAGAAACAAGTTTCTCAATTCCATTTCTAGAGTAGTACTCTCTGTGCCCCAGTGAGGGAAAGAAAAGCTTTTTTGGGAACTCCAAACAAAGAGTAGTTGTAGATTCTATTCCAGATAGTTTATAGAGGGAGCGAAATGAACCATATATATAAACACGGGGGGACGGCTGAGTGTGCAGCTTTCACATAATGTCTGTGTGAAGCCAGGATCTCGTGTCAGTGCTGAAGTGTGTGCTGCACTTACATATTTTCTCCTTGTCTCCATGGTCCCAATGGTCTGTGTTTTGAGGTCTTGCTTCCAAAAATTCAACTCGAAAGACTTTTGGCCTTTCTAGGCTGTGAAACAAATGTCCCAAGAACTGCTGCAATTGCTCATCTCTCCTTCTGCCTCTGGAGGTTAATTCTATGTTAACCCTTCACTTGCAATGGAAGGTCAGCAATGCAAAAGTATTTTTATTTTGCTGCTTCATCAATTCAGAAAAGGATTTTATTTTTTAAATCCATAAAAAAAGTGGTCATTAAAACCAGAAAATTTGCAGGGAGGTTGTAGCTATTTTCCTGGAAAATTTGTCATGCCTGTCTTAAACCTCCTTCTGTGTTTTGATACAAACACTTGTTCTTTTGGACATCACCATGGAACTGCTGTCCCAAAAACGGACCATTTATTTGTTTTGGGAGGAGGTCAGGAGTGGCAGAAGATAAGGGCAGAGGTTGCACTCCTTTATTTTGATGACTGTGTTGGCCTTTGCTGGTTTAAAGACTTGGTGAAACTGGTCTGGTGTACCCAGCTCCCAAGGGGTGTTTTCTAAAATGCAAGGTTTTATTTGTTGATGAAGGCACTGTTCCCTGTAAGGAATAGCCAGCACAGGCCTAGAATTCTGCTGGAGATGATGTTTGTCATGAAGTGAGCCAGAGTAGATTGTGCCCTTCCACAGCTGCTTTCTCCCCTTCCAGATCTGTCTCTCTGCAGTTGCACCAGTGCAGCTGCTTCTGATGCTGCTGTAAATCAGATCAGCCAAACACTCCTTTCACTTTCTTTAATCTCATCCCTTAATTGAATACATGGCCTAAGTGTCTCCTAATACCAGTCCCTAGAATTTTAATTGCTGTTCCAGAATTACTTGCTTAAAGAGCCAACAGATCATTTAAAATGAGATTTCAGAGAAGTTAGTACGGAGCTTCTTAGCTGGTGAGCTGCCCTGCTTTCCTGAACCTGCTCTAGAATCCAAGGCATCTAACTGGGCATGTGAAATCTGGTGCGTGGGAGCAGACATTACAGAACAGCTCCATTTATTTATTTATTGAACTCCAGTCAGGATTCTGTGCCATTCCAAGCATGTATTGCTGGTAGAGATATCACCAGCCTTTTGGTGTGCTTTTTTGCTACATATTTTTTCTAAATATAGTGGAAACATACTGATTTGATAAAGACTAATTGCATAACGTGGGAGATTTTGATAGGGATACCACCCTAAGGACAATCACAGTCTTTATGTCAGACACTTGGAAGTGAACAGAAATACACCAAAATGCCTTCAGGTAATACCTGTCTACATTACCAGGGATGTGGTTACAGAGCATCTCACTAAGCTCTGGGTATCATTGTGCTGGCAGTCACCCAGTCTGGTTATGATAGTAGGGTATGGAGAGAAGACACTTGTGCCAAGTGGTATGTGCCATACAGTTGCTAAGAAGTTGCATTCAAGAGGGTCACCAAATGTTGAAGAGCACAAAATAGTGTTCATTGCTTTAGTAGCATGAGACTGTTAAAAATTTCAGTGACTCACATAGTAAAATTTCTTTTGTTTGAGTTGCCTGCTTCTGACCAAGATCTACCATTATTGCAATTTTTAATATATCACAGCATGCTAAGTTCTAAAAACTGCACGTATCATTGCAGGTTTGCCTGAGTCCATTATTGCGGCAGCGTGTGCCAGAAGTGGCCAGAGAGTTCTTCACGTGGATTCGTGAGTTATTTCAGTAATTTCCCTTTTCAAGAGCTAAACTGACTAGAAGGGTTTCTGTGTCTGTGTCAATGTGGGCTGCAGGACTTTTCTCTCTTCATCTGGCACCAAGTAATGTTGTGCTTCTGTCTCTGCCTTATTTTGGGGGTGTTATTTCCATCAATAGAGTAGGCAGTTTTTGGAAGCTAGCTTAGGAATTTGGTACATCAGTGCTGTGGTAAGGATGCTGTGATGGCTCCTTCTTTGCTACAGGCAGGAATGGCTACAGGTTTAGTGCCCTTCATTCTCATTCCTGACAGTAATTATCCCTTTCTCTTTGGTGACAATGAATTGTATTATTTCAGTTTTTTGTTTTCATTGGCTATCAAAGTCTGTAATAATATTGGTCACTGGAACTTTATCTGTTCTGGAACTTTATCACTGGAACTGGATCTGTTATCCATGCCTGTTCTTAGCTATGATGAATATCACCTTTTAACAATGGATGTTGTTCCATTCATTAACAATCAGAATAATGAATTCAGATTTTTCTCAGAGTGTAAAGAAATGAGATTTGGGGTTACTGAAATACCTGTGTTAGATGTGCTACTTGGATTAATCTGTTGTTCCCTACAAAGGCCTGAGTTAAGTTAGGCACCAGGTATTAAAAACATATATGCATAAAGTCTTTGTTTATAGTTTACTTGCTCTCATTACCTTGTGTACCTTATTTTATTACTTTTAATCTCCTGCCATGTTTGCATTTATCATAATATACTGCACTGATGATTATGGGAGATAGTTTTGAAGTAGCCTATTATAAAATACTGAGTTCTGAGTTTGATTTATAAACACTGTCCAAGCATTGCCATCAGCAGTAGCTAATCTTATTCAAAATAGTCACTTCACTGCAGTGTTGCCATAAATTGCTGTAGACTGATTTTAAACTGAAGTTAGCTTCTGCCAACTAGTAATTGAAGGAGCTCTATTTCTCTGTGCCAGCTATCTGTCTCAATAAACGTAAAATCTGTGGTTCTTCTCAGAGAGCTACATTTACTGTAGATATTAATGAGTTGTTGACATGTGAAATTTCAAGGATATTTGTTAAATGATTTAGAAAAGTAATTTGCAATTTAAAATGTGGAGATTGGCACTTAGTTTAAATTTGAAGCTGCTGGAGAAAGGTAGATCAAGACTAAAAGTGGATTACTTGAAGTGAATATGCTTCCTGTACTAATTGTGCACATGCAAAGGACTTTCTCCTAACCACTTGTCCAGGTTTCTGTTTTTGCTTCTTCACTTCTTTGCTTCTTTTAATGCTGTATCTCTGTAGTTATGGATCAGTTTGGTTACTGAGGATGGGGCAGTTAGGGGTAAGGCATGTTTAACTACCTTTTGTATTTGATTTTCAGCGTCTGGAATCCAGCATTTGTAGGCTGCAGTTTTAATGTCCACATCCTTCCTTCCATTGGTTTATTTATCTCTCCACATGGAATTTAATTCAAAGGCAAAGGAGGGTCAAGATGCAGAATTTTAACTTCTGTGAGAAGTAGAGCAAGCTGGGTGTGTCTTGCTTCTTGACACCTGTTATCTTTCTTATTTTTTGACTATACTTTGCCTTGAGTGTTCCTTGTGTCCAAAATTCTTTTATTTGAGCATCCAAAAGTGTGCTGGACCTTCTCCCTATACCTCCCCAGTCCAAGATCCCTGCTTTTGTAATTTGTTCCACTTCCTGCTAGACAATTTGCCTCACTTTTTTTTTTCAGAACTTGTAAAATATATGTGGTAATAGACCCTGTGTCTTCATACAGCCCTCCTTTGGATCTTTAACTGCTGTGAAATGAGGGAGCTGTGGCAGTACAGCAGCCAGAGAGCAAAAAAGTTGCTTCTCAAAGCAGGTCAATTTCTTGCAAGAAAAATAAATAAATTCTTTCATTTCAGTAAGGAAAATTAGGCAAAAATTTCTTCCTTCTGGTATCTTTTGAGCGTTTTTGAAAAAGTTCTTTTTCTGTTCACTTTGGTTTAGGATACAATCTCACAGCAAAGGTATTAGACAATAAAACGTGGTTTCAGCTGGGCCATGGTAATTCCCTTCGGTCATGTTCATATCCCAGGACATAATGTGATGTAGCACAAGTGACTGCCACCATCACCCACCCTTTTGTTTGGCTGAAGGATCTCAGGAGCTGTTTGGGTCAAACTCTTCCTCCTGGAAGGCCAGGAAGCTCCTAAACACCATCACTGTGCCAGAATGGGAATCTTTAATACATTTGTCTGTGTACTAATAGGTAGCACATGAAAGTTTATGGGTTTGAAACATAAGTCATTCTGTGTTCAGATCCTTAAAATCAATGTGGCAGTAACTTCCTGTGAAAAAGACAGCTGCTCTGATGGGTCAGGACTTCTTTCTGGAAGATCAGATGCAGGACAGACACATCAAGGCAGCTCCTGGGGGAAATCATGAGGCATCAGCAGCTTCTGCCCAGCCAGCACCAGCTCTGAGTGTCACTGTGGGGGCTGTGCCATGGCCCTGGAAAGGTCCAGCTCCTGCACAGGCACAGGCCATCAAATGCTTTTGCTGTTCTTAGTGATGTTTTAAATGTGAGTCTCCTGCTTTCACAAGTGTCCAGTTTCTCAGATTGCAGTCTGTCTGCAAAAGGACACGTTAGAAATTCTCTTGGTTCAGATTCAGATTGTTAATCAGTCAGAAACAATTTGTGATTTCAATGTTCTGGGTTGGAATTTGCCAAATATTTCAAAAATGGTGTTACTAACTGAAGAAAAAAAATCAAAAGCTAATGTAGGAGAAGAGACAAGCATTCTGCAGAGGTAAAATTGTACTTTGGCTACATTTCCAAAAGTTTGCAAAATTACTTCAGCAGTTCTGGTGTTAGCTCTGAACTGCAGATAAGAGATTTGAAAAATGTGAAGGAAAAGGAGCAGTGTTGTAATTCAGGTGAAATCCAGGTAACACAGGAGGAGTTTTGAGCAAATATAATTTAGGAAATAATATATGGTAAGGAAGGAAAACATCTGTGCTCTAACTTGGTAGAAAAAGTATTTTCCACCTCTGTTGTTACATCTTCCTGTTCTTTTAATTGAATTACAACCCTAAAAAATGAGGGAGAATATCCATCTTTGTAGTTTGCTAATATAGCAAGAGAAGAGGGGAGCTTAGGCCTTGAGATTTTGGGACAATATTTTAGCTTTAATTAGGCTTTGATCTTGACCATTACTATAAGGAATTCCTCAATTCATCTTCAGGGCAATTATAACAAAAATATTTGGTTACAAAGGAGTCCTAATTGTAAAACCATTAGTCACCTCTTCTCAGAATTCCTCTTCAAGACTTCTGCTATAAACTTTGCTCATTATGTCAGTAATCATGTCTGGACTGTCTTCTTTCTGTAGTGTTTTCAGATGAGAAAATTAGGCAATCCTGATTCATCATGTAGTGCAGGGCAACTAATTAAAATTCCAGGATAAAAAAATCTTGAAGTTGCTACTTGAGAAGATGAGTATTTGAGGTGGCATAACACAGCTTGGGAAGGATGCTCAGACACCAGAGGAAAGGAGGGATAGCTGTGGTTCATTTTCCTTTGGAGAAGGGCAGTACCACCTCCTCAGAATGGATGGAGCTCCACAGCAGTGTCATGCAGTGCTTTGTTGCACAAACTGGGTTGCCTCAACACTGGGTAAAAAAAATAATTTCAAAGGAAAATTCAGCTGATGAACAGAGGAATGGTCACTTGAAAATGTCTGACAGCTCACAAATAAACTTTTGTAACTTTGTGAAAAACACATTAATTTTTCTTAATGAAAGTTTTAACTTTAAATAGTCTAAATATAGATTACTTCATACTGGTATAGATTCAAGAAACCCACTCCTAATTTTAGGTAGGTGTTTCCTGGGATTTTTGTAATCAGTGGCATTGCTTGCTCTGACTATATTGTATTCCATATTCAAGAGACTTGCAACCAAAGCAGCACATTTCCTTAAATGTAAGTCTTCGTGGCCATGGTTTTTGGAAATCTCAGAAGTGACAGATAATACATGGATATTGAACTTTTTATTCTGTGGAATCTAAAGAAACATGAAGAAATTACGCTGCACCGTTGACAGCTGGAACAAAGATGGAGGTTATCATCCCATGTAAATGTCTTTTACAGATTGAAATCTCACAGAACTGGACATTTAATAGATTTAATCCTCGTTCCTTTGTGTTCAGTGTGATACCAAACAGCAGTACTTTTGAAGCTTACCCATGTGAGTCACACAAAGTAAGGATGAACTCCTGTTACAGAGGATTGGATTTCCTGGTTGCAGGATGGAGCTCTGCTGCTCAGAGTCACCACACTGCTGGGTGTGAGCCCAGTCCCCCCAGTCTGGGGCCTGGAACACCACGATCCCGTGTTGGAGCCACCTTTATTCAGCGAATGCTGGATTTTGTTGTCTTTGCAAAATATGTCCTATTTATGTTCTTCACTCTTGCCTTGCAGGAGCTGAAAGACTTTTTTAGGTCAGTTTGTAGTCAGGAGCAATTAGGCACTGCTCAGCAGACATCTGTCCTTCATATGCTAAGTAAGCACCTCGGTCCAGAGCAGCAGCCTCTGGTGCTGGAGCAGGGCTGACACTTAATGAAGTCTTTGTCAGTGCAGATAAGCCCTGTCAAAAGCATCCCATCGTAAATCTAGTCAGGAGAATCTAACCTGAATTTAGCTTTTCACTGTTACCACACTGATCTCTACAATTTAAAAGTGGAGGAGGTTATGATAAGATTGCTTTAACAGCCTTCACATTTTTCTTTAAAATGCAAACTCTGTCTTCCTCCCTACATATTATTTTATTTTTTTACTGTATGCAGTAACATTAGCTGTCTGTTCAGGAGGGTATTTCTGGTATCTTTCAGGCTTCTGAAGTGCCAGTACACAGTGCCAGAAAACAGAGTTAAATTCTGAAATAACTGGGGTTTTTTGCAAGAACTGGAGACTTTTTAAAATGTAATTGCTCTATTATTTTTTTCTCAAGAGTTGTTAAGTACTGAAGATGTGCTATGCATGACAACAAAAGCCAACTAATCCAACTGATGTTTAGAGAAATATTGGTAGAGAAATTGTAAAAAGAGAGAGCAGAGATTTTCTTTGATTAACAGCAGAACTACTAATTTTCTGTGATTTAAAAGCAATAAATAATCTTTTTCAAGCAAGAAGGTGGTAAGTAGAAACTGGGAAGTGCTCAGGGAGGGATGATCAAATGTACAAATCAGTTCCTTTGGCTCCACCTGCAGTACATGCAGTTCAGTAAGAGTTGCCAGAACATCCTCACAGTCTGTATTAGGCATAATATGTTGTGTAAGCAGCTGATAACAGTAAACTGCACTTTCCTTTATTTGACATAATGGATAAGAGAGCCAGTCTTAGCCAAGAAGCAGTATTATCTCTATTTTTCTTTTCTTCACACCATCCCATGTGTTTTTCTCAGCATTATCCATTTACCCTCCTAATATTTGATTTTGGACTACAGGCTGTTTGGGCAGACATGCATACAGTGAAGAAAATGGAAATTTTGCATTTCATTAGGAGTTGTAAAATACTAATTTTTACCTATTCTGCATCTGAAAAATCTTGACATGGAAAATGTTTTGAATGTATCAGGCTTGGTTGTTTTTTCTTTAAATCAGAAAAAGCTAGGTTTTACCTGTCCAACAAGTTTTCCTTTTGTTTTTCATTACAGGAGAAATTACTATGGTGGAAACTGGGCCAGCTTTAGTTTTTCAGGATTATTGTCCTGGATTAAAGAAAATCAGGTAAAAGTTTCCCAAATTGCTTCTTTTAGTCCTCCTTAACATTGAATCTCTGTTGTTTGCATGATTTATTACAAGACAAATTACCACCCTGCTTTTGCTCTTTGGTAATTTGACAGATCAAAGAGGTTTGTAGTTTGCAGCTTTACTGGTTGAGACTCACCCATCTGGCCTGGCAGTCTGGGGCTCTGATGTGCCTGGGTTGTTAATCTGATTGAGACCAGCCTGGTGCTCGGCCACACTTCTGGGTTCTTGAGCTTAAAGAGAAGCAACTTCACCATTGTTTCAGTTCCTTTACCTTCTGTAAATGATAATGTGGTCATTTCCATTTCCTCTTTGATTACTTCCCACTCTCTGATTTTTCAGCTCTTGTTTCTCTTGTTTGCATTCAGCTGATTCTTCTTTATAGGGAGAAAGGTGGGTGCTGGATCCTTCCATTGAAATGTCCTGTAACCAGGACAAAAAAGATGAATGCTTATAGTGTATTTTTCAATGACCGAAGTTTATCTAATTCATGACAGTCCACTAGAAACCTTGCAGAGAGGATATTTTTTAGGAGATGGAGCACTTGGACCAGATTAGCAAATGGCTGCTCTGTTATTTACGGAAATGCTCGGAGCCTGTTGGGCCGTAGAAGATGGGAGTTTCTCAGCTCAGTCTCATGCCTGTTCTTTACACTGTGCTGCCTCCTGGCATAATCAGGGGACTTGCTCAGTGTCAGAGCTTCACATTCTATGTGTTCTGTTGTATGATTTTAGAGATTCCTGTGTTCACAGATTAACACAAGTCCCCCAGATCACCAGGTTTTTATATATGGTCTTCATTCAAAGAGTTTTGTCACAGAACCTGGAACTATCCTGGCTGTGGCAAACCCATCTTTTAGGAGATTGTATTCAAAGTTACATTCAACTCTCTACTAAATTTCTTTTAACACTGTATTTCAGATTACCAGAGCTAATGCTGTAGTACAGATGTTGGCGTGCTATGATAAAGTAACTCTAACTGTTTTAACTCAAAAATATAAAGAGAAAAAAAATTAGGACAGTCAAGATGACTTTTTTTCTTATATTATTAGATGGTACAAATTATTTGTGACTACAGAGATTTATAGTTCAAGAACAGCTTGCACAGTACAATATGTAATTTTATACTTGTTCTTTTAAGCAAAAGACAGATCTCGGTGATGAGTGTGAAGACTGGAGAAAACTGATCCTTGAGAATGAAGAAGCTATTCCTCTTAGCAGCAAGGATAAAACTGTTCATCATGTAGAAGATTTCTGCTTTGGCGAGTAAGTAGAAATGTAGCAGTACATGAACAATTTTGCATACCCAGAGGTAAATGATCACATTGTGCTTTTAAGGGTTTCACCACTCTGCCATACTGCACATTGTCTCAAAAGGTAACCCTGGCCTCTGAAATGTTCCTCACGTCCGTGTGCTTTGTTGAAAACACTTCACTGAAACAACCTGATCCTTCCTAAATGACCTCTCTGGATGCAGTGTAATTTGTTGGCCAACTTGGTGAGTTGGTGATTTACTTCTGCATAGAGAACAGAAGTGTTGTGTATGTAGGTTGTAGTACTAATAGGCAGTCATGCCATCAATTAAATTTTTCCATTCTTAATTTGGCTAAAAGCTGCTGTTCTCATAGTCAAAAATGAAACCCCTAAATAAAATGAACTACGTACAAAAGAACAGGAGCACAAATGGACAGCAGTACTGTAACTACGAAATACTTCATTGTGCTAAAATGATAAAGTAATATTTGCCCTTTATCCTCTTTATATGCAATGAATTTAACTCATTGAAGTTAAATCCACTGAATATAAATTTAACTAACTGGAGTATATTTATTTATTTATTATTTTTATCTTCTGGATTTGCACTGAACTGAACACTCCAGAATTCCTGAGAGGTTCTTTGAGATAGTTATGTAAGTTTAACCTTGAATCCCTTAGAAAATACCATAGGTAGCTAAATGAAATGCTGACACATACTCAAGGAGTAATGCATATTTCTTTCTGTAAACATCATAAGTAGGGAAAAAAGGTGTGAATTACATGAATACAATCTGAAGGTCACAGACTGAGACTGTTCCAAGGTTCAGTGCTGCACAGCAACAGTGCTTGACTGGGTTGCAGATAAAATGTGATGCTTATTTTATAGCAATAGCACTTGACTATTGTAATTGTCATCCTGTTGTCACAATAATTATTGTTCAGAGCCAGGATTAAATCAGATGGAAAGGTTTCATAGTCCCTTAACTTTGTGTATGATTTTTGACTGATAGCTGGCTCCCAAATGAGTCCCCCAGCACTGAGATTTCACACTTAGAAGTGAGATTATACTTGGGTAAAATCATGCTTTTAAGCATTTAACTTACCTCAGTACAGTGCTGTCTGTCCTGGTCATCACCAAAAAAACCCCTAACAAGGATAAGATTAATAAATCTGGCAAAGAAAAAGTTCTCCAAAAGAACTTCAAACTTCCTGAGAGAGTCAATTACTGTGTTTCTGACAATTTACATGTTCTGCCTAGATTCTGTTGTTTTTGCTTAACTTTTGTAACTCCTATGAAGTAACCATTAAACATTTATTTTGAAAGAATAAACAGCTGGGTAGCAGTATAATATACACAGTGCAAATCCAAAATGAATGGCCTTAGAACAAAGTGCATCCATCAAAGGGAAAGAATACTGTGTCTACATAAGCTGTATTGAAAAAAGGCAAATGGCTGAAAAATAAATAGTGAACACCTGTGCTGAATAAATTAACCAGCTGGTTGGCAATTTTTCATTTGACCTATCTGAAGGGGTTGCTGTTACAAGGCATTAATAAGACACATTCATTTTAAGATATTCCTTTGTTAGTACCATTAATTGATGAATGGTGGAAGATAATATTCTGAATTTACACAACAATTTGTCTGCAGATGTATTATTTTTTTCTGAATTAGGAGAAGAATTGTCTGTACAGAAGTTCAATTTGAGTCATTTTTATAGACAGTTCTTACATTATTCAGGGATATTTGGTCCTATAGGAAGGATGTCATGAATTTAGATTATACAGTTTTTAGTCTTTCGTTATAAAAAGTGTGGAGCTGCAAATCATGGAGATTTAGGTATTCATTAATGGGAAGTGAATGGAGATGTAAAATATGTAAATATTTCTGTTACACTGCTTTTCAGAGTGATACAGAAAAATTCAGTGTATTATGAATTCAAGTTTATTTTGATTTTAAAAAGTAATAATGGAGTATGTTTAAAATGAGACCAACTGCTCATTGAGACTGGGAGAAGGTAGAAAGAAAACCTTATTCTGAAATTTTGTGTTATGAAAAGCTTTGGGATGAGTGAAATTCTTAGTTTATTGCATTAATGGCAAGAGCTTTTGCAGTTTTTACAAACACCATGTTCCAAAATCCTAAGAAAAACCCCAAGATCCAAATAGATCCTCAAAATTTAATTGACTTTCATTTTTATTTGTAGCAGAGATTACTTTTTAAAAAAACATTTGTCAGAGTACTTATCTTTCTTTGATATTTTATAGTTACTTAATGCTAGCAATCTGAAGCAAAAAGGCATAATTAATGTACAGAAACAGCTTTCTCTCATTAGTGCTTCCTTGTAGCAGTTCCTGTATTTCCCAGGGCAATATTTTACCCCAGTCATGAGTTAAGTGCTTCCTGGTGACTGTGCCCAAGCTGGGAGATTGCTTCCAAACTTTTCATGAGTCCATGTGAGCTCCATGAGTTCATAAATGACGAGCAACTTTTAGAAGATGCCAGGTTTTTGTTCCTTTTTGAACAGAAATCCTGCCCTGCTTCCATCTGTAAGGCTACAGGTGTGTGAGGGAGCATTTTGGTATGGATTCTGAGTAATTCCTTGCTGTTCTGTGGATTTTAACCATCCTGTTAATACTCTGTTTGCAGGTCACCTTTACAATCATAGTTCATTAGTTTTCAGCCAAGATTAAATTGTTTATTCAGTGCATTAATGGCTTGTGTTATAAAGATAAAAAGATAGTTTGGAATTATTGCTGAACTCCTTTCACTTACAGTGACACTGATTTGATTCATCTCAGCTGGTAGTGTAAACTAAACCAAGTTTAAAAGTCCTGCTTTCTAAGGTAGGTGTCACTGAAGTTCGACATAAAACGAGTAGATGAGATTAAAAGTGGAGGGCTGCTTTATAAGGGAAATTTTAAAGTGTTGTGGAAAGGAAATGGGCAGAGTAAATGTTGTGTGGGAATGTCCCTCCTGTAACTGGCTGCCTTCATCCCCTGTGCTTGGATGTGGAGCACTTGCATAACAACATTGCTGCTTGAACAACTAGTTAGGATGCAAGGGCAGAGTTGAAAAAGTAATTTGAAAGTTTTACTTAAGCTTTGGGTCAAAGTGGTCTGGTTCTCAATGGACCTGCTGGGATTATGGCTGCAGAGGAACTCAGTGATGTAAAGCTTGTCCTCTTCACAACAGTAGATCAGCTTAATGACCTTAATGCATATTAGGATTTCAATTGCATGGTTTTTAATCCATAGGGAACACCTAATCAAATTACTGTTTTTATTTCAAAATACTCCATTTCTGTTCTTTCTGTAGCTGTGTATTGTTTCACCAGGAGGACCTTGATTTGCATTTTGAGATCCTTCCATCTTTTGAGTACATGTAAAATAAAAACCCAAATTTTTGTTGGGGCTTTTTCTCCTCAGTAAAAATAGTCCTCTTGAATTAGAGCTTTGCAGCCAAAGAACCAGAGTTTGTTAGTGGGTGGAACACCTGATTTGGCCAGGATAAAGAAATTTTAATGCTTTTCCTAGAAATGCTTGAGGTTTTTGATCTGGCACTGACTCAAAACTTCAAACAAGTTTTTAAGACTCTTCAAAAAGACTTTTTTCCCCTCTTTTTCCCCTCTGTGTTTTCAATCAGTCAGGATTCAGCTGAAGGTGTTGAAGAAGCTGGTGCACTGCCAAAGCTGCCCGTGTTTGACCCCCCTGCTACCGAGGGGGTTTCTGCGGGGTCGGAGAAGGAGAGTCCAGCAGCAGAGAGCCCTGGAGCGGAGCCACAGACCCCCGAGGCAGAGCAGGCCCTGGGCACTGAGGCAGCAAGGGCAGCTCCAGGGGATGGGGATGAGGCAGGACCAGCCCCTGGCAGTGGAGCTGCTCCCAGCACAGCTTCAGGAGAGTCCTCTCCAGAACCAGCAAAGACAGAAGCTGCACCCTCCGAAAGCGCTGCCCAAGAACCAAAGAAAATCACCTATTCCCAAATTGTTAGAGAAGGCAGAAGGTTTAATATTGATTTAGTTTCCAAGGTAGGAATTGAATGACTCTTTTTGTGTAAATACATTTACTTTGCTTAAAATGCTGACATTTGTTTTAAAACCTTTCATGTTGAGGAGGGTGAGACCACGTTTGAGACAAAATAGGCCCTCTTGAGAAGTAAGAATTGTTACCCCTAAAATAAACATGAGGTATTCAGTATGTGTCTTTAAGAGTTTTGTAACTAAAGAGATCAAAAAACACAGCTCAGAAATATTGCCATAAAAGTAAATTTCATGAAATTTAGCACTTAGGTAATACCTGCAAAATCTCTCCTTTTAAATAGCACCATTAAAAAATTATATTTTTAAATGAGAAAAAGCAATCTGCATGCAAATTTTTTATCTTTTTGAAATGTGTGTGTCTTGCAGTACAGGGAAGTTTTTTCAAAGTTGAATGCTTCACTTTTCAAATTCTGCCTAAAATGATTTTTCAATCTTCTGTGAACTGAAAAACAAAATGTCTTCAATAATTAATTCAATTCTTTGTGAAGATACTGCAAAATGCATTATTGCAAACTTTGAGCTCCAAATGTCAGTCTCGCTGCCAAGCATCATTGCAATGAGATCGTGAACACCAGTCAGTGGGTGGTGGTTAAGTAGATAATGCTATTTTGTATCCTTTTTATATTCTTGGTGTTCCACTGTGTGACACGGTGTTAATTGCAGAAAATCCCAGAAATTCAGACACAAGAGTGGTCAGCAGGGCAAGGCCAGTAGTTTGTGCTGTGGTTTCCCTGGCACGGGAACTTTGCCTTCCTTGTAGTGTCCTCATTGGTGCCCCAGGAAACCTTTATCCAGAAAATTCCTGTGTGATCTTGTAAAGTCTGTTCCTCAGGACCACGAGATTTTTCAATACAGACAACCACTTTCAGTTCATAGTTACATTTCTGTCCCTTCTGTATTTCGTCATATATTTGTAGCTTATACAAAGATGATTAAATTATATATAGGGAACTTAACTAGGGAATTAAGAAATATTCCTGTGGAAAAGGTGACTGTTGGTTTAGGTGATTTAGGGAGCAGCTGGTGAAGATTCACACAAGCAATGTTGGGTACTTCACTGATCCTCCTCACCCAGCATTTCCTTTCTCCTCCCTGTGCAGTTGCTTTACTCCCGGGGCCTGTTAATTGACCTTCTCATTAAGTCCAATGTGAGCCGCTACGCGGAGTTCAAAAACGCCACGCGAGTTCTCGCCTTCCGAGAAGGGAAAGTAGAACAGGTATCAGAAAATCATGTGGTGCATGTGTTTTATCTCCTGAAAGTCTAAAAGCTTGAAATTGGTGTTTTGAGAGTTTTGTAACAAGAAGCTGGCGTTTTTCCTTAATTATGATTTTAATTTCTGAGGGAAAGGTGTTTGCATGTATTAGATATAAATACTAAAAAAAAATCAAACTAAAATAAGGTTGTGCAGTCCAGTATATTGACATAAATCTTTAGAGTAGGCTAAATGTTTAGGCCATGATTGACTGGCAGTTAATTCTTGTAGATTCACTGATTTTAGGCCTTAAGATTCTAACGGAGTTGATTTGTCTCTCTGCTACTTACAAGAGAAGTCAGTGGGATAATGGCAACAGGAGATATTGGCACAGTTAATGCAAACTCTATTGATTAATTCTGCAGTGAGAGATGCAAGTGAAGTTGAAGGAAAATAAAAAGGGGAAGAGGCTGAAAATTATTTTAAAATATTCTTATTGTGGAAAATTGGTAACTTTAAAAATGGGGGGGGGAAATATGTAAGAAAATAACTATAATAGAAAACAGTCATTTAAAGTATTTGTTAGTTAATCAGACTGTTTCTGCTTGATGCTTTTACGTTCAGAGTATGGAAAGTATCTGAAATTATTAAAAAATATTTTGCAGGTGCCTTGTTCTAGAGCAGATGTCTTCAACAGCAGACAGCTCACCATGGTGGAGAAGAGAATGCTCATGAAATTCCTGACGTTTTGTTTGGACTATGAACAGCACCCTGAGGAATACCAAGGTAGTGTCTGATTGAACAGGGCACACTCCCTTCCTAGGAGTTTCTTCAGGGAGGCACAATTCTGAGAGATCTCCTGTGTGTTACATGGTTTATTTTTACAGATTCATTTTTAAAGTATGCTTTGACCTTTTTGTGACCTTTTCACTTCAGTGTTAAATTCTTCTACTTAAGCACTTGCTCTTCTAGTTCCCACATCATTTATTATTTACATTTTTCTTTAACAGCAAAATTATATATTACAGCAAGGTTGCAAAATGCTTTCTATCATTTTTAAGTGTTTGCTCCCCTCCCCCAGGTATTTTTTAAAACAATGTGATGTATCTGAATTTTCTGTCTGTTTTTTTGGATACTTTGTAAATCTTTACAACAGGTTACCACAGAATCAGAAATGGAGAAAATGGAATTTTTAAACTTTGAAAGTAAATGTAATTTAATGCTCTTGATTGTAGAGGGCAAGTTCAAAGTGCTTTTATCCACTCGGCTTACTTAGATGAGAAGAAATCAGAATAGATTTGAGCTATAATGTGCAAAGAATAATGAGCATCAGGTCAAAGAGGGAAATCAGCTTCACAGGAGGAAGGTGCTTTGGGTTTGTGCTCCTCAGGGTACAAAGAATGCAGTGATGTCCTCAGTTCTTGGAGTCTAAAAGCAAACTAAGGCAAAAAGAAAAAATCTGTCAAAAAAGAAAGGGAGGAAAGAGGAGTAGTTCAAGTACTGACAGAAGTTGCAGACCAAAGCATATCAGTGCTTTTGGAGCTTGGCAGGGGCTTCACCAGGCAGTGTTTCTGCAAGAATCCAGTGTTCAGGGTTGTTGGGTGCTGGTTTGATTACTTGAACAAGACTCTTAGATTAGGTACAGACATCAGAGAAAAGTATTAAACACAGCAAGAAAAAAATAGTCAGTATGAATATCTGGTAAGATTAAGAAACAGAGAGTCTGTAATGAACTCCAGAAAATTCTGAAGGGGGGAAAAACTCATTAGGCTGAAGCGGTTATTGATTGCAGGTGATCTCAGTTTGCTGTTGCTGGAAGAAATGGAGGTGTTCAGAGTGAGGATATAGCTGGTATTTAGAAAATTTATTAAGTAAAAAAAGGAGATGCCACATCAATTTTAAATGAATCCATTGATTCATGTACCTAAATAATATTAGATTTATTTTACTTCCAGAGACAGTTAAACAGATTTTGTTCCTACTTTTTAAAATAGCCTGAGAAGTAATTGAGAATATTTTGAGTCAGATTAAGCTAATGTAAAAACTTCAGAAATTTAAAATTGCTCTCGATGAGATCATTGCATTCGTGGGAAGGCAGACTTTTAATAGGGAGAGTTCATGAGAGTGAAGAATTTTTTTTAAAGCTTTTTTCTGTAAAATATGGAATTATGTAAGAAGTTTGAAGTGAGGAAAACTTGAGAATTTTTTTAGAATGATAAAACAAAAAAAAAATCCGTGTCATTTTAGGACTTTGTGCGTGGCTGTACAAAGAGCAGTAAGATACGTTGATAATAAAGCAGTGGTTGAATCTTGGACAGAATATATAGCTTGATAATGCTGGCCTCTGCACTGATGGAAGTGTGTATGAATTAGTTAGGAATATATCCAGGACTGAAATAAGCTTAACAGCAGATTTCTGAATAATATGTAAGTATGCTATTGCTTAAATACAGTCTTTTCCTGGGGAAAAAGAGTCATTCGGGGTAATATTTTGGGTAGTTTACAAGAAACGGCGTCCCAAGTCACTTCATTGGGGTTTTGTCCACAGTTGCTCACTTTTCTCTCAGGACTGGGAAATGAAGGTAGATCAAGTCTAACAGAATGAATAGGTGATGCCACTGGAGACCTATAGAGTGGATTTGTGATATTTTGAAATATTTTAATGGAGTGATATTTCTGTCTTCTGAGAAACCTCACTTTCTGGGAGTAATTTTTCTAACTTTCATTGACTGGGATGGTCCATTTTCAGTTAGGTGTTAATTGAAAAAGTCACTTGCTTTTGTTTACTGAAATCCAAAAGCACTTGAGCTGAAGCACAGGAGACAGTGCAGGTGTTACAATGTGCTCAGTGCCTCGTGTGCTTTTCCCTCAGACTACGAGAACAGGACGTTTGCTCAGTTCCTACAGACACGGAAGCTGACCCCCAGCTTGCAGCACTTCATCCTTCACTCCATTGCAATGGTTTCAGAGACTGAGAGCAGCACTCTGGAGGGTCTTCAGGCAACAAAAAAATTCCTGCAGTGCCTTGGCCGCTATGGCAACACCCCATTTCTGTTCCCTCTGTATGGGCAAGGAGAGATCCCACAGTGCTTCTGCAGGTAAGCCCCACTTTCCCAGACAAACCTTCCCTAAAGGAAACCCTTGACCGTGTAAGAGATGTCATTCAATAGGAATCATCCTGTTAACAATTTCATGTTGGTTTTATTCACTTTAGGTTTCCATTGGCTATGAAAGTCCCCCCAGTCAAAAAAAAAAAAATAAACAACAACAACAACAAAAAAACCTAACCAAAAAAAAAAGAAGAATTTGGAAGTCACACTCCTGTAATGCTTTGCAACAATTTTCATTGTATTGCAAATGCAGCTTTGTAGCTGGTGGCTGTGGTGCCCACCTGTGATAGTAAGTGCTAGGAAATGAGAAAGCCGTAATTTAACCCATCTGTAGCTGCCCCTTACTAAATCTGACAGACAAGACTTGGAGTGGTATCTGTCCAAAAGGGTGACAGTGCATTTGGTGGAAAACATTTGTATTTGTGTCTTCCTGAAGCTGAAGGAAGATTCATGTTGTCAGTTTGTGTTACTAATTAATGCTGAGAATGCATCTGCCATTCACAGGTAGATATTTAATAATGAAGTAGATTTTTGTGAAAGAGGAGAATGGTGCCGTGTGTCCAGTTTACAGTTAGGTTTAAAACAAAACCTAATTCTTTCACCTTTCTACATCACAGATTTAACAAACAGGGCAGTTGATGTGAAATCATATATTATGCTCTTGGCATCATTCTGTAGCTCTCCCTGCACCACAAGGTTCCAACTCCTATGAATTGAACAGCAGAGGAGATCCCATGCAGCCCTGTTTCACTGAGCCACTTCTACATTCTGACATCTCAAACAGCAGCCATATGTTCTCCACTCCTTGAGCCTTAGAAAGCAATTAAAACAAAAAAGCCCAGTTGATTCCAGGATAAAACAAGATCCACTGCAGCTCCTTTCCTTGCACTGTGGGCAGTGGCAGTGTAGTCCTTACCCTGGCTCCTGAGGTGTCCCTGGGCCCGTGGTTCTGGCACAGGAGCTGGTGCTCGGTGCTTCTGGGGACCATCGAGGATCCGTGTGCAGAGGGTGGGCGGTTTTAATTTCAGTTGTTTCCAACAGTTCAACTGCCTTTTAAAAGGCTGAGGGGTTTTTTTCATCTTTGCTTTTGCTGGCAAGCAGCCTTTCCATCTGCTCAATGTGGGTTTAATGTGGTAACCTGTAGGTCTGAAGTAAACATTAGCTCTGTTTAAAAAAAGCAGCTTTGCCTGGTGAGGCTGGTTTGTCTGAGTGATATATTTGTATATCAGTCCTTTAAATAGCAGTGCAGGGTCTTACCTGCTTTGTGTGGTGCTGGACAAGTTCTGCATTTTACATGTGAGCTACTATGAAATTGTGGCTTACAGCACGTTGTTGGGTATTATCCTCCTGTTTGTCTCTGTGATAGATTCTGTTTCTCTTCTCCAGAACAGTACTTAAATTGCTGCCAGAAGAATGGCCTTAGCAGCTTGAGCCTACTTGGCTGTTTATAGGATGGATGCAGTTACATGTTGATAGAAACATTCTGGAATAATTGTGCTCCATTCAATAGAAATGTTGCTTGCTACCACCTTTCATCAATAGCCTTTCATCTGTTCTTTAAACAGTATTTATAATGATGATTTTAAAAAGTGCAGACCTACATAATTAGGTGGTTGGACAGACAATTTGTGAACAAGAATTGGATGCAGGTAACTACTTTGGATACAGTCATGCAACGGAACTTGTGTTTGTAGATTTTATGGATGTCTTTGTGTCTTTATAGGGCTTCAGGTGAGGCCAGGGATCTGTATGTGACCAGCAGATTAATATATCAGAATATTATCAGAGCCATTGTAGTGGTATAAGTTCAGCAGTTCGACCTTCCTTGGCTTCAAATACCCAGGGAAAAAATAAATTCAATAATTAAAATTAGAATTTTGCTTGCTTTTTTCTCCTGTAGATTCTTCTTCATCTAATTCTTTTTACATTCTTTAAATCCCTTTGGCTTTATTTTTTATTTAATGACCAGCACATGCAGTTTTTTACCAGCAATATATTTTGAGTTAGAAGTAGGGGTGTCTAGAAGTATTAAAAATATTCTTACCAGAAAATCATTCTGTGATGACAGGAGTTCTACATATGGCCTGAACTTTCTATTCAAGATCATTGGTTGCTGCATTTTAGGTTTTTTTTTTTTGGCTAAAATATGTAAGTTCTACAACAAAGAAGGTATTTTAATAGTTGAAGCAAATTAATCTGTCAAACCCAGAAGTAATTATACTTTTAAAAGGTTTGTATTAAAAATATGCTAATACAAAACTTTTTTTTTTAAATTGTCTTTTGTTTTAAAGTGAACAATTCAGGAGGCAATCACAATATTTTTTGAGATTAATCACAATTTTCAAAGGTGTTCTGCCCTCAGGATTGTGTCTTGCTCAGAGTGAGCCATATCCGAAGAATCCCTTTGGGGCTGTGGAGCAAAGAGGCAATGCCAGAGCCTATAGATCACAGCCTACAGCTTTTATCACCACCTTATCAGAGGAAGGTGTCACCTGGCCTGTGATTTCTAACCACTGTTCTATATTCTGTTTTAATGTAAACCTCTTAAGCGTTTCTTGCAGCCAGTTACACTGTGTGTTCTCATCAAGGCTACTGTTATAAATGGCACACATGCATATTGATGGGAATGAGTCAAAGACATTTGTAAGTCACATCCTTGCATCCCAAATGAATCCTGCATAAACACTGCAACCTTTTATAACTGCTGACGCCACTCGAGTGAGCAGAAGCGCTCTTTGCTCTTTATTGGTTTAAGCAGGCATGGTTTAGGAGAGAAAATTAAACTTTTATATCACTGTAATGTACATCCCAATATGGTGAGGTACAGATGTGAGATTTCTGTCTCCATAAATTGGAGTCGTGGAACAAGGAAGGTCATTGGAAGCCTCCTGCTCTCCTGAGCTGACAAGCAGCAAAACTTTACTGGCCCTTAACAGCTTTCTTTGCTTCCTTCTCACTACAAAACTGTTCTGGCTCTTCCTTTCTAATGATGTAGCAATAGTGTGATATTTAGTAAAAATGAATATGTAATATCTCATTCTTGAGGAAAACCCAAAAAAGCCTTTACATCTGATATTGCATTTGCTTTGTGAACACACTGAATTTGGGGCAGACCAGTCAAAGTTTCTCTTCAGTTTGGTTTCAGATTCTTTCTTCTGGGCTCTTGCAAATATGAACATGCAAATGGAATTGACATTTTGGGAAGCAGTAGTTCTTTCCCACGTGAAGTTTTAGAGGGAATTGGTGACTGTCCACTGTGTCATCTCACAAAGGTTCTGTGGGTGACATGTTGTGTCTCTTGTCTTTTTGTTAAGTTATCCAAAAAGTGACAGATGTGGGGGTGGCAGCTGGAATGTCCTCAGCTGCTTTGCCAAAGGACTTGGTGATTCCCTGACTTTTGTGGGTAGTTGGTTAATGATGTGCATTTCCTATAAACAGATTTTGAACTTTTCCACTGTATATTCAGTGGGCAGTGTCACCCTTTGTAGTAGCTCCTGCAGATTCTCGCTGAAATTGTAATTTTTGTCTCCTTGACAGTAACAGCAGTAATTCTGTTATAGAGGAAAGATCTGATTAAGACAGTTCCATCTCTTTCAGTCCCCATATTTACAGGAAGATTAAGAGTCCAGGCTGAGATAAGATGGATAGTGTGATTGATTCTGAGGGTTCCTGTATATATCTAAAAATGAATAATCAATTTTACGCTTACATGTGCTCTATTATCTGCTACAGATGTCAGAGCTTCTGGGGTAGTCTCAAGTCCTTTAAAATTCCCAATTATGTCCCTGTTACAATCTAGGAAGGTTTTAGTGGTCTGAAATCAAGACTGGACTTCAGGAAACCTAACTCCAATAATTTATTAAAAATAAATTTATTACACCACATTTTTCAGCTAAATCTTTACATGAGCTTCATGCCTCTACATGTTAGCAGGATGCAGAACTTCTCTCTATGTGAATTGTATGATTTAGCTTATTAATGAGAAATTCAAACAATGTTAATTCCTGGTTACAATCAGATGTGACAGATAAAAACAGTGAGATATGAGTACTGTCCTCCATTTCAAAATACCTAATTTTCATATTTATCTATCTCTTATCACTTATAATTATTCCATTTCTTTGGACCAGATAATGAAATTGGAATTACTGACCATTTGTCACTGTTCCTTGAGTTGTACTAAAATACTGAATAGTACAAGTAGCTGCAGTGCTGCTTTCCTCCTAATTGTTTTCACTTGCATTTCAGGGAAATAATAAAACTTCAAATGTCGTTTGGCCTTTAAAGACAAACTTGATGTATTTCTGCTCACTTTGTTGGCAGATGAATGCAGAATGGGCTAGCAGAGTTAGCAGGATTGTTGGTAGGATCAGTTGTTTGGTTTTCCCTCTAAGGAGAAACTCTTTCTTGGGATAAACATGAGGGAAGTGAGATAATCCATCATTCTGAGACCTGTTCACTAGTGATGGATGGATAGATTGGTAAAGTAACTCAATAATCTTCATTTTTTTCAGGTTATTCACAGATCAGTGAGCCTTGTCGTTAATACAGCTATGGAATGCTTTTGTGTCCTTGCCCACATTATTTCTCAGAATTTGACAGGAAAAGACTCTTAATTTGGAAATAACCTTTGTTGTGAAATGTATTAAGTGCATGAAACTTGGAAAATACCTTCCCATTTTAGATTTTATCTTCTCAGTGAGTGATTGTCAATTCTTTGTTTAAAAAATTACTTACAGATATGAGAACTTTTCTGTTCCTTGTTATTTCTGACTAGAAATTGTGTTCTGCAGGAGTTTATACCTCGTGAAGGCCTTCAGCCATTAGAATATATCACATGGGATGCTCTGAATCATGTGGATGTTGTCAAAGTGTATTGATTTCACATCCCTAACTAGGCATGGAAAAGTTTTCAGTCAAGAGATTGTATTGAGGGGTCAGACTTACATTGTCCTACTCTCATTCTCGATCATCTTGGTTCATTTTAAAAGCATATTTGGAACCTAAAAGCACAAAATACAAGTGCTATTGTGCTTTTTCAGAGTATAATAATTAGGATAATGGTGATAAGAGGAGGGAAATGTAGCTTAATCCATCATTTGGTGTTGCCTCTTTACAGTCCTTCAGCAAGTAAATTCCTCCCTGGTTGTGTGGGGATGTGCAGATTGTGCCTTCCAAGGTCTCCCTGAGAATTCTGACTCAGACATATGAATATATTGCAGTATTATCAGGTGACCTGTGGAAATGACAGGATTGTTTATTATTGGAGCAAATCTGAGATGAGGAGGCAAATTGCATTTAGCAGAGTCCTTTTTCATTAAACCAGAAAACACAGAAAGGTAGTTCCCAAACCATGACAGAATTAGTAAAATAGCCCTTGAATTTCATTGAGGGTTAAGAGAACTGGAATTTTCATGTCTTTTCTGGAGGCAGAGAACACGTCAATGGGTTTTATAGATGAGCTAATGCTTAGTGACTGGTTCCTAGTGCCTGGTTTTGGTGTCTTGCCCTGCAGTCTTGATTTCCCCAGCTTCTCTGGGAGGGCAGAGCTGTTGTGTAACTGCAGCTGAACGACCTTGGGTGAGGAGCAGCTGCTTCTCCAACAAGGTCAATGGGGTTCAGAGCCAGGCAGGTCCCATCCTTCCACCTCCCCCAGAGAGGAGCCTTGGGAGTGCCTCTGCACTTCCCTGCCCTCACAGCACCACAGACACAACTGGACCCTTTCATTTCCCTTTTCCTTTTTCCCTATCCAGCTCTGTTGCAATTTTTTACAATTGCCACAATGCTTTAACCGTAATTTCTAGGCCACTTGAATGTCTTGCCTGATGGATTCTCACCTAATTTTCATATAAATCATCTGTTTCTTGAGTCTGGAATCCCAGAGAATGAGTCTTTACCTTGATTCACAAAGAAGTAGTGTTAATTGCAATATCCTTGACAAAATTAGGTTGATAATGTAGTTAATTTTAAGAAACAACACCTTTATATTGTAATTGTAGACATTCAAAGTCTTAATAAAGTTCATGGCTCTGGAACAACTTATTTTGGACTTAGTCTCAAATTCCTCACCTCAAATTTGGCACTTCTGTTGACATTAGCTTCGTATTTTATCATATCAATCGTTCTCTTTGAACAGTATGTGGACTTACTTTGCAGTTTCTGGAAATAAAATTAGTTAATTCTCAAAGACAGCACATTAACGCTTTTTTTTGCTTCAACAAGTGACAATGTTTCTCTTAATAGTTCCATGAGGTTTTTTTCAGACTGTACTCTAACCCAGATAAATTTACCTAATTCTTTGTGACTTAAAACTGTTTGCTAAAATTATAATTATAATTTTTACTGCCGAGATTTTTCTTGTAAATCAACTTGTTAGGTCGATTTATTATTCTTTCTAAATACTTTATTAATGAAGGCTAAATCCCAGGCTGTTTGTTTAAAAGAAAGCAAACAACAAACCAAATGAAACATCACTTCTGCTGGAAAAAGGAGTTGTGTTTGAGAAAGCAAATCTAAAACTGGACAGAAATTTGATTACTGCTAGAATTTATTTGATCCAGAGACCTGTTACCATGGAGTAATCCAGTAATGAAGAGTTAGTTGATGGTGAATGTTGGCATTTTCTGCTTGCAGAAGCTTTGGAAGATGCATTTCTTGCACGGATGTGTTTTTCCTCTCTACGTGTTCCATGTTGTAGGATGTCACATTTAATTTGTTTTCTCATAAACCACAGAATTGGATCCTTCCACAGAAGGAAGACAGTCAGTGCTATACCAGAAGGAGACTTGGGCTTCAGGAATGCCTTGAAAGCTGAGCAGCTGCTCTTCCAAGGCAGGTTTTTGTAGTGTGTTAGCACTTCCTTCTGCACCTTCACAGTGCTGGAACTCCAATGCTTCTGAAACAAGGATTGTTGTTCTATGGTTATTTTAAATGTGGAGGATGGGAAATAGGTTTCATAGATGAACACCTGTAGGAGAGGATAGCTAAAAATGGGAATAATTACAGAAATTTAAGTGCTATTAATGACTTTCAACTTCGTTATTAGAAAAACTGGTCTCTCTTTCTTTTAAGCATTTATTAATGGATACGAGTAAACTACTTTTGTACCACTCTTGGACTCTATACAGCTCTACAGGGGTCATCAGTGACATGGCACTTTTATCAGCAATTAGCTGCTAGTACTGCAGTTGTTGAAATTACTAACAGTTGAAATGAAAAGAGAAATTAAACATGGTCTTATTTTTTCAACAGAATTTCCTCAGGTTTAAAAACAGCCTAAGAATTCTACACTGGCACAAAGCAAGGCTGACATGTAGGAGCATAGAAATGTATGATTAATTAAGACTTTAATTGCATCATCTTCTAACATCTAAATTTGGGAAAACAGAATTGGAATCTTGGGCCTATAAAAGGCAGCAGTGACTTACCCAACCCTGCACATCACATAATAGGAACTCAGATGTTACAACTCCTGAGACTCACTTCAATGCAGTGTTGCTGTTCAGATCCATGAACAATAAATACCAATCCTTGGCAGACTCTGCTGAAATAGACTTAAATTGCCCCTATTTTGTAATTATGGGGAAAAGTGCACAGAGGGTCTACTTAGGGTCAATGATAAGTAGATACAGCTTTGTGCTCTAAACAAAATCAAGCACACCAGTTTTTCTCTGGTCTCTTTTACTGGCAGATTCTGCATTCACTACTAGAATTTTTCACAGGATGTGAATGTGTATTTCTATATATTCAGTATAAATTCCATACAATTTCTTAAAATTTTAATTTGGTTCTTAAATCCCTAGAAAAGCTGTGAGATATGAAATGTCCTAAAACGTGACCTATGACTGGGCTACTTTCTTTTTCCTAACCCCTCTCTGATCTGTGGCATTTTCTCCTGGAGCTGTCACCATTCCTGCCTGCTGGGTTTCTCCCCAGGAGAAGAGTTTGCTGCAGCTGAAATGAGCCCAAGTCCTTTTTCTCCCCCCTGCCACCCCAGCTCTGCCATTCAGCTCCTCTTGTGCAGCATTTCCCAGTCACAGTCTGGTTTTCCACACTAGGACAGAAGGGGAGTTCTGGGGAAAGAAATCATCTTCCTGTGGGAGTACTAGAGGCTCAAAGTACTCTCTGTGAGTTAACTGAGTGCTGGTGGGTAACTGTGCAGGAACTTTGTGACTGTTTTAGAATTGTCATGTTGCTATTTGAATTTAGAACATAGGCTGATTTTCTAACTTACAGGACCTTTTTAAATTTCACAGGAATAATGAACACAGCCTGCAGGAAAAAGTCAAAATATTTGACTCTTCTTCTGCTTCCTTAAGCATTTATGTCACATGTTTTTCTTTCCATAGCTCTCCAAATGCCAGGACAGTTCAGGATGACATTGATTATTTTCTTAATTAGTTTTTTTGATGCTATTTTTTGGGGGGAATTTTTGGTGTTATCCAGGTGGATGCACACACTGAGTTTTGACTTTTGTATGGGAGCTCTGTGTTGGGAGGATTAACCATTGATTTTTGTAGCTGTAGCCATTTTATTTATTTGATTTGTCTGGACTCTACTTGTTAATGTTTTTAGAACACAACAATATTGGAGGAAAAGCTGATGTTCTAGGGGCCTTTCAGGAAACACAGAATTTAACATAAGAACCATGTCACAGCTTGCTCTGTGTGTAAAAATAAATTGAAAGAGGACAACTCATTATTTCAGCACTTGCCATGCTCTTCTTTGATCTTTCTCCAAAGCTTGCACTTGAGAAATACATGGAGTATTCAGCTTTAAGGAGTGAAGCAAGTAGTGTTTACTGTAGAAAAATGTACAGTTAAAAATAGTCCATTTTTAAATTAATCACAACATGCGTTTTAGTAAGTAGAGAACAAATTACATTCTAGAAATAAAAATTAGTTTTTGGTGTAAAATTATGTGAGACAGTTTTAAAATTCTTTCAGAGTGAACTAACTCTGTAATTTGAGTGTGTTTGTGGTATCACTGTGTTGGGAATCGAGATGTCAAATGAAGAGACATTCTATTTTTGTTCAATTAATATCACAGAGCATTACATCAAAGCAGTAAACTCCTCTTGTATCAACAGATGCAGCAACCCTGAAGCCTATTTTCTCTCTTGTTACATTAGTGTTTAATTAAAGAAAACAACTAGTTGGAGGCAGTTGCTTTCTGTGAAATGTAATGAAGATTTATTTTGTAAGTGACCTTCACTGTACTAGCTGAATCAGTAATCAGTAAAATTAATAGAATAATCAAATTATATACAAACTCATAAATCACTGTGAATGTACTGTCAAAAATGCAGCTTTTAATATGTCCTATTGTTTCACAGCTGTATTAAAAATTGCAACTGCTGATTTCTGCCTCGATGGGGACTGAAATGGCATTTAAAGGCTGCGTATGATGGAGGGCTACCAGGCCAAAAATTTCCACAACTGTTAATTTAGCTGTAATATGATTTGATGTCACCGGGGCAAAGTTGAAGCTGAGTACAGTGTTGTTGCTATCTTTCAGCAAAACTTGAATTATTGGTGGAGGCAGTCGCCAGTTAATTAGAGTAATATCAGTTTAAATGTCTGTCATTTAGGGTTAATGGTATCAAAGAGTTGCCTTGTCCTTCAAGTGCAGTCAAATCATCTTGAATAGCCCATTGTATGAAAGTAATGCCAGAACAATGATTTTACTTTGTCATAAATTATTGGGGTGCCATTTAGTTTAATATTTCAATTTCTCTATTTAAATAATTTTGGCAAGTTCTTCCTAATTGTGTAATTTTTCATGCTAGGCTGTTTTAATAGGTGTTTTGGTTGTTTGTGATTGTTTAGCAACAATCAAAATTCCTTTCTATTTTCATTTAAAAAGAGAAGTTTTCTGCTGGCCTATGAAAACAGGTTGTGCCCTCCTCCCCTGGATAGCAGGTTACTCTTGGAAAGAAGTTATTCACATTTTTGTGCAGCCAAGCAGCAAAGTTCTTTCAAAGCACGCTAGGAAAAAAAGGGCATATATTAAAACCCCCTGGCTGTGGTTGAAGTCAAAGGAAAACTGTAATTAACGTTTTTAACTAAGGAATCCCAGTTCTGTTTAAGCTAATAGCACTATTCTTACATGCAAGATATCAAATAAACTCCTCTGAGTTGGTTTGAAAGATCCTGATAGGTGCTGTGTCAGGCAGGAAGCCATGGGTTGCAGCGTTAGGCAATAAACCCCACGCTCTAGGGTCTCTAATAATTCTTCAGTGGATGTTTAATCTTTGTGTCATCTTCAGCCATCTTCAAACAGCTAAGGCTGGGATTCATGGGATGTATCTCTGGTTTTCCATGAGTAGCAGGAGTGTGTTTAGGGAACTGGATATTGCAGCATGTCCTGTGGTACGTGGTGGTGCTGACAGCTCCTCAGGAGGGCAGAGATGGGCTTGGTGACACTGCAGGCCTTGGCAGGGCTGCACCAGTCCTGCAGTTCACAAGGGATCGTGGGGCTGACTGTCTTTGAACTGGCTCATCTGACATTAGAATGACAAAATCATTGCCGTTTCTGGAAGTCAGGTTTGCAAAGTGAAAGTTTTCAAGTTCATCATTTGTGGGGATATCAAAATGCTTGCACTTCAAAATCACAGAATCCCAGGATGGTTTGGTTTGGAAGACACCTTAAAGCTCATTCAGTTCCACTCCCCTGCCATGGGCAGGGACACCTTCCACTGTCTCAGATTTCTCCAAGCCCCATCCAGCCTGGCCTTGGACACTTCCAGGGATCCAGGGGCAGCCACAGCTTCTCAGGGCACCCTGTGCCAGGGTCTCCCCATCCTCACAGGAATATCTTCCTTATATGTAATCTAAACCTACCCTCCTTCAGTTTAAGGCTGTTCCTCTTATTCTGTCCTTCCATCCCTTGTCCAAAGTCCCTCTCCAGCTCTCTTTGAGCCCCTTTAAGCTGTGGAAGGGGCTCTAAGTTCTGCCTGGAGCCTTCTCCAGGTGAACACACCCAGGTCTCCCAGCCTGGCTCCAGCCCGGTGATAACTCAGTGGCCTCCTGGACTCCAACAGCTCCTCACCTTGCTTCTTTTGGGGGGCCCATCCTGTCAGTAAATCAGTGTTCCCAACGTGCTCAATGCTTTGCCTTGCTGACCAGTCACTGATAGCAGGAAGCTGTGCTGCAGTAAGTAACCTTTGTGCTCCCTGTGTTGCAGGCTGTGTGCTGTGTTTGGGGGGATCTACTGCCTCCGTCACGCCGTGCGCTGCCTGGTGCTGGACACAGCCTCGGGACGGTAAGGGTAACATCAGGAACCTTCTGTTTATACACTAAACACAGATGAAAAATGTGTTAAGTCAGTTTAAAAAAAAAATGGTTCTTCAGAGATCCTCCTTGGTATTAATAACACATCAACCTTGATTAAAAGTAATTTGTGTATTGGTCCTCCAGAACAAGGAAAGTGGCTCTAGAATATAGAAACTAAATTAATTTCCCTGTGATATTACTACAGCTCCTGATCACCCAAGCTTGGAAGACAAATCATTTCAGCTGCCGGGGGGCTGGTGATGAGTGATGTTAGTTTTCCTTGTGGCCTTACCTACTCTAATTGATTTTCATCAGATGACAACAAAGCCCTCTGTTATTGCATTTTTAAAAATGGAGCTCACCTAAAGACTCGTCAGATTAATCTTTGCTGATAATGCATGTCACTCCAAGAGAAAAGACTTTAATGAGTTTTTAGGTAGATTGTTGTCATAAACTATGCTGCCCTCTTACTCCAGAATAAATTCTTTTACAAAAATATTAGGCCTGTAGGCAGGTTTAAAGTTGAGCTAAGAAAAATCAAGAATTTTTTCCATAGTGGCATTTTCCACACCTCGGTAAATTGTCACATTTCTATTATACACATTTTATCTGATACTAGTCTAGCTACAGGCTTTGGCTCTCTTAAAGAGCCTGTTTGCAGCTTATTTTCTTTAATTGAAAAGTTCAGGATGTTTTGTAGAAAATTTAGAAAATTAATCTAGAAATTATGTGGTACCATTTTTTTAGGAGAATGAGTAGTTAAATGATGGAGGTGGTGTGTGTACTTCCCAGTTTCTCTGCAATTCCTTGAGCACAGTCCTTGTAGCTGCATTTGTGATGACATGGTCAAGTAGTAGCTGTTTTCCTTGAAATTGTATAAACTCCAGATTCTATCTTTCTGCCAGGTCCTGAAGATGCTGATTCAAAGTTGTAGACTTTGAGATGGAAATGTGGTAGTATTTCATCACTGTGTTGTTCCAAATACATGATTCATATGCGAATTAAACTGTGCCTCTTTCAGAAACTGTCATTTATTTTAACACTGATACTTGAACTGTTACTGTAGGAAGCTTTATATTCCAGTAATCTTTAAGTAGTTTAATTGTTCTTGCAGGGGGACAAAGCTTATAGTTGGTAGCAACTTCCAAACCCCACTCTGTGCAGATCTTAGCTGGTCAGTGGTACTGGTTGCCCCAGTTTCCAGCTTCTTTTGCACATCCCCAAGAGCTTTGAAATCAATGTTTTCTTTATAAGGTTATATGTGTTCTAGAAAAGCTGGAGTGCTGCTTTTCTCTTCACCTGTTCTTATTTTTTGAATATTAAGTTCCCCAGGATTCAACATAGGTGTCAAGTATCTTTTTTAAGCTTTTAGGCTGTTTTTGTGGTTCACTTGTGCCATTTTAAAATAGTAGATTTTTGAGGAGCAGAGTTATTGAAATACTTTTAAAGATTTTACCAGACTTTCATTATTCCTAAAACATTGAGCTTCTAATAATGCCATTATCTGATGGTAAATATGAAGAGGGACAACACATCCAGGATATCCATTTCCTTTATCTTCTGTTTTGTTCTTGCTGTTGTCTCTTTCCTCACCACGTATTCCCTCCATGTGCCGGCTTGTATTTCCTCTTGACTTTGGACTTCAGTGTTTTGCCTAATAAAAATCAGCTATCAAGTTGTTAATGAGGCTATTTATGAGTTACTGAGCTTTTGAGTCAACAGACCATTAATAGTAATTGGTGAGAGGCAAATTCATATCTGGTTGTCAGCACAGCTGGCTTGCTGCTTGCAGAGGCAGCTTCCCCAGGTTACAAATGGCTCCCACTCAGCACTGCAGAAATGCCTTGTGCAGTGGTCATTACCAGTTTACAGCACTTTCCACAGCCCTCCAGGCTTCATCCATGCCTTAAGGCAGTAACTTTTTCCTCTAATTTTAATATTCCTGGTTTAGTACATGTAAGAAAAATATATGCTTCTATCTACTGCCTTGATTTTCTTCTAAAACTTTTAGGTTAGAGTTTAATTTAAAGTCTCTAAATATCACCAAAGTTTATTCCAACTTTTTTCTAGACATGGCTAACATTGCTTTTTCACATTTCCCTACTCATACCTGTAAATAGAGAGAATAGTAGATTTTATACTGAGCTCTACAATTATTTTTATGCTTTTCCTATAGTCCTTTTTGTAGTTTATGAAAATAAGATTCAGGCAAGACAGAGTGAAAGAACAGAAATTTTAGACATCCCTATTTTAAGGTTTTAGTAATGCACTTGAAAATATCTGTTTCTTATATATTGCACCAGATCTGTTTTAATAAGTTTGCAGAACATCCTGAGTTCTTGGTAGAACTGTGATGCTCTGCTGGAAAATAAAAAACACATCATATTTCTAAGGTTGAGGAGAAGAGCACACTGAATGGATGAATGATAATTTTGTTGTTTTTCTCTCTGTTTATTGTATGTCACTTTTTTGGGTACATTTAAAATTTCATCATAATGGAAGGCATTTTATATTGATCACACTTCACATATGTTTCCAATTACATAATTCTGCCTCAAAATGGAAGAGATGTGATGAATGGACATTTATACATCTGTGATAAAAAGATAGAGCAAACAGCCAGTAATTTACATATCTGCTGAAATACTGCAGACTGGCTTTGTCAGTGCTGCTGAGTCCATTTCAAGGATGTCGCCCTTAGTCCATTAGTTTGGATAATGAGCCCTATAAAGTACATTTATAACTCGTGGCACTGCAAGGAGATGGATTCTAATTTTCATCCTTTTATCCAGACACATTGAAAGAAGGTCAATGGAGGGTTCGCTGTGATTCATTGTCGCAACACAGAGCAGATGACAGAGACCTGATAATGTCAGTGCAGGAGTGTTTGCTGCATTTGGAAGCACTACTTGAAAGAAATTTTCTCAGCATCACCCTTTGAAGTAAAGTGGGACTGAAATTAAAAGCTCTCTCTCTCTCTCTCTCTCTCTCTCTCTCGGTTTAAAATCTTATCACACATATGACCTGCTGCTATTCCTGAACAAAGGAGAGGAAACAGCACTTAGCAGGAAAATAAAACCTGTTGTTGCTTTTGCTGGCTTTGAGTGATGCAACATGACATTTAATCAACCTTCCCCCTTCCGTAATGTTTGGGGGGTGGCAGGGAAATTGTTTCATAAACAATAAGAAAGGTTATAATTAGAAATGAGCTGCAGCAGCTTGATTTCCTTGTTTATTTGCAGTATTCAAATGAGAGCTCGAGAATGAAATCATTGGGGTTAACAGGAAAAACTTGTTAAAGTTGCAAGTGAAACACACATGTTGGATAAAATTTGAAATGGAAGAATGTTGAATGTTAAGCAGTGCTTGTGCTGTTATCAAGGTACCTGTTGAATTTGAGTATAGGAATATATGTAGGGCCAGATGCCTGTGAGGCAGCATTAGAAGTTAGTGTTACAAAAAAATGTTTAGTAGTCATAAACCTCTTACATTTATAGATGAGGCTTGTGTGTGCACCATTTTTCAATTCACTTCTCAGGTTATGGGGACAACTGGTTTACCAGAGCTGATTGCTGTTATGTATTTAGGTTTGGGTTTATAGGTCATTTTAATCACAGAAACTGCCAAATAGCTTTAAGCTACAGAGATGTTCATTCCTAAGGCCTAAGTTGCATGTCAGATATTCCACAGATGAAGTTGCACTATGATAAAACACAGGTAACTCTGTACATCTGTCTCGGGCATTGTGTTCCTTTAGGTGTTTCCCTGTTCATGCACTTGTGTGTAAGCGTGTGTGAGAAAATTCACTGGTTTAACTCCTGTATGTTAAATTGTTGAAACATTGAAAAAGTCATTCAGTAGAATTTAATTTCAAGAAAAAAGTAATTTTCATTCCCCAAGAAAAAGTTCAGTAAAGCTAATTTGCTTTATTTATTTATACAGTAAATGTTCTGTTAGTGTAGAAGAGAACACAGACCATGGATATAGAATCAGCAGTAGAGGTTGCTTTAGTGAGTATCTGTGTGCAGCCTCCCTTTTCTTCATCTCATATATATGATGTAGCTTCATATGTCATATATAAGTCTGAAGTTTGTTCTTTCATAGAGAATTTTCCCCCTTAAAATCTGCAATTTGTATTCTCATTTAAGCTCATTGAATGGCTTCATTTCTGTGGTTTGCATTTCTGTCCCACTTCTATTTCTGTCCCTGCTCTATTGGAGAACATTTGTGTTGTTCTTAAAACATCAGAACTTACTTAATCCTTTTGTGTGTAACTTAGAGATAAAGGGTATATTTAGTCACAAAGAGAACAACTCACTCTTGGAACAGTCTGATGCACTCACTTGTCAAGAATCTTTTCTAAATCTCTTAAGTTAATTTGCTATTTAATTTGTCAAATACTACTGTCAAAATAAAATTGGTTTTGGTAAAGGTGTCTGCCTCAGAAAGAAACCCCACTGTAATAGGGTTGTACCTACAAAATATTTCACAGTTTTGGTTTTTTTAGGTATTATGAGGTAAGAAATGTACAACAAAATGCCAGTATTGTAAGCTTATATTTTCTGCAAAAAGTGGCCAATTTATTAAAGATGGGATATCATTTTCTGTATTGGCATGGCATGTGGATAACTGCATATACCAGGTAGAGTGTGACAGTCCAGGATTTAGTGATCAGTTCAGCTGAATTTGTTTAGGGGTTGACATGTTCAAGAAATACATAGCTAAATTAACTGAAAGATGTAAATACTGTGGTGTATAACTCAATTTTAAAAACTATGCATTCTTTTGTTGCCTTATATCAAAATTTTTTACTGTGGGTTGGGTTTTTTTAAACAGGTGCAAAGCTATTGTGGATCATTTTGGACAAAGAATAAGTGCCAACTATTTTATTGTGGAAGATAGTTACCTGTCAGAGAGCACATGCACAAATGTGTGTTACAGGTATGTGGTAAAACAGAAAACACGGTCAATTTCTTTAAATAATGGTATGTAAAGTACCCTTCAAGTTAAATTGGGGAGCCTCCTGTCCAATCCTTCATTTTTACAGCACAGTTCAGTTCAGTGCAAAGTATTTCTCTTCTGTTAACTGGAGCATATAGTGTGTACTTTCTATGTTCAGGTTTTCTTCAATTGTCATTGAAATCATACTCCCTTTTTCCATATAAAAAATCCAGAGGCTCTACATATGTTAGGAATTTCCTATTTGCTGAAATGTGTTTGGAAGGTGAAGGTGCCAGTTGCTGTCCTGGCTTTAAACTTGTTCAGCTTTAGGCGAGTACTGAACTTCATTGTTTTCTGTCATTTGATTGTTGTTGCCAAAAGCACTGGGCATGCACTGCCTCTGTCTGCAGAATATTGCAGGTAAGGGATCAGCAGAGCTGTGGTGGTGAGGGCAGAGCAGAAATAACCCTGGGCACTGCAGGAGCTCAAACTGCAAGGGATGAATGAATTCCACCCTGCTGCATTTCCCCTTCATCCCAAGGCTCCTGTGCTCTTTGGAACGTCAAAAGTCCCTAATGTGCTGTTGCTAATCTCAATTGAATAAGCAAAATAACTTTTTAAAAAACAGAAGGGGCCTGTTTGATACAAGTGCTCTGGCTCACTTATTCATCACCCATTTTGGTCATTGAAAATACTACGCTGATATTCCAGATGTGTTTCTGCTTCAGCAGCAGGCAAAATATCCCGCTAAGAATCATAGTAATAAAGATTATATAGTGAAATAGCCCTGGTATTACCAAAACTATGATTCTAAATTGCTGGGTTTTTACATTTTTGTTTTGATTTTGCATAATTACATGTATTCTATCATTATTTTTACATCATTCTTTTATTTAATTGTAGGCAGATCTCCAGGGCAGTCCTCATTACAGATCAGTCTGTACTGAACACAGACTCAGAGCAGCAGGTACACACCAATTCTGTATCACTTGTGCCTTTGTGTATTGCATGTGTTAATATTTAGTTGTTGGTAGAAATCAATTCATTAATTCAATTTTGTTTATGCTTGAATCAAGATCTTTAGTCAGCTCTCTGTACTGGTAATCATTTAATCTGTTTTAATCACTGTAATGCTATTACAAATTTTAGTTTAGTTTAGTTCAGTGACTGTGATTTTCCTGTTTGGCTCACACTTATAATTAATAGAGTTTCTAAGCTGCTATCTTTAATTTTAATTTTGCTTGCTTTTTAATAAACTGTTACCCTTAATATTCCTTTAATTATTTATCTTGTCTAAACTTTGTTCAAAGTTCCTTTGGTTTTTTTAAACATTCCTTTTTGCTGTTTCAAGTTCTCACTGTATACTTTCAGACCCTTCTTTGGATCTACTCTGTCAGTCTTTGCAGTCCTTAATTTTAGAGGATATTAATCAGTGTTGCGTTTCTTCTGTCCTGATAAAGCAGAAAACCAAATTGTCTGCAGTTCCTTCTCACCTGCAGTGAGGATTGTGCTGGTTGCCACATCCTCTAGGACACTTTGTTTTCCCACAAGCTCTTCTTTCTGCTCTGCAGGTTTCCATCCTGACAGTGCCTCCCCTGGAAGTGGGCAAAGCAGCAGTTTGTGTCATTGAGTTGTGTTCCTCCACCATGACGTGCATGAAGGACACCTGTAAGTAAAGTAGATTTTCCCCTTTGGCTCTGTCAGCTCTGGAACAGAGCTGAAAATCTCTGTGTGCTGTTCCTCTGCTGCACAGAACATGGGGAGCGGTGGCTTCCTGGGATTGTGGAGCTTCATGGACTCATTTTCACTTACACAGGATCCTTCTTCAGGAGATAAAAATAGCATTCCAAAGCACATGAATCTTACTGGTCATTTGTCATTTGGTTTTTTTGAAAATGGGCTCCCTTAGCTGAACTATTAAATGGAAATACCTGAAATACACTGTATTTGGGAGCTTTTTATCTTCTGAAAGGATTCTCTTGTTGGCATTTTATGTGAACTTGAAATAAATGAGCAATAAAATGTTCATTTTGGGTATTTACTAGAATAGAATTAGAGGTTACCTTACCCAATTCTTTTTAACAAGAAATAAGTTGTGGTAATAATAACCAATTTATTTTGCTGTTAAAAAGGCTTGAACTAGTTCTTTGCATATGAAAGAAAAGTAAAATAAATGATTAAGTGACTCAAAGTTATATTTCCTACTAAAATAATAGTAAAAATATAAGCTTGTAATTCATTAAAAACTGAGTGCTATAAAGCATATTGTTAATATTTATTGTTTAAATAGCTGATTTCTTTTTATTAAGGGTCCACAAAATTTATATAGCAGGAAGAGAAACTAATGAAGGATTGATGTTCAATAGATCTAAAGTATTAGTTTCAGGAGAATTTTTATGGTGCTGAAATATTAAGGTTTCTCTTATTTACTTTTCTCCATAAATTTCTTTCATTTTAGAAGAGAAGGTACTGCCTTACTTAAGGAAATTTGTCTTCATATATTGAAATAATAAAGTTCTGTATTAGGCATAGCTCAGTTCCATTTATGGGACATATTTCATTATTTTTAAAAAAACTTTTACATCATTATCTGTAAATGGGTTTTAACCTGACTGATTTCTCCTTGGAACAATTATTTAAGATAAGTATACAAATACATCTACTTTTTGATCACACTGCACAAATGACAGGCACATCATCTGTATTGCCACTTGAGTGGAACCAAACTCCTTCACTTGCCCTAAAAATGGAGACTGTAATGATGAAATCAGGAACTGAACTCATCGTTCTTCTCGCTGGGAGAATTACTAGAAGACAAATGTTGGCAACCACTGTAACTAATGCAGTTATACCTGAGTAAATCAAATATAATCAAAATATATACTGATGACTGTGACTCATAACCATAACCTTAAAGATAATACAAAAGATTTTACAGGAAGTAAATGATGTGAACTTTAGTGATTTATAGCTGGGTTTTTTGAGGAAAGAATAGATTATATTCCAGTGTTTGGGATTGGAAACATCTAGTTAAGGTTAGGGGGAGACTTTGATTATCACCACCCTTTTACTTATTTTAGTACATATTCCTTCAGACAGAAGGTTTGGTTTGGGTTGAATAAAAAAATGAAATATTGTTTGAATAGAATCTGTATGTGTGCAACCTGAAAGTAGAGGAGCATGAAGGGTTAAATTTCTGTTCCTCGTGGAGCCAGGGTCAAGAGCTGTGTGATGTACAGGAAAATGATGACAAGAAACACAGCCAGGCTTCAGACAGAAGAGAGAAAAATGTCATCTAGATTTACAATAATACCAGAGCTCTGCATTGCTTTTAAATGGATCAGAAATTTACAGTAATGAAGAAAGATTTAAATCAGTTTAAACTTTATACAAAGTTACATTAAATTTCTTCATGATTCTCTGATGGACACTTCTCTGGTGAGAAGTTTCCAGGAGCAAATGAGTCCATTAAGGTGGTTTTATGAAAAGCTTTAAGGTGAGGCTTTTAAATATGGGAATGAGTGGCTGGAAAATCAGGTGGGGTAAAGCAGCTGGTTCTGGGTCTGCCCAGAGGCCCGTGGGACAGAAAAGGATCAGGAGCTGCATCAAGTGAGTCTCTAAGGAGGAAGCAACTGCAGAGTCTGCAAAACAGACCAAATAAAGGAACAGTTCAGCTCTAGTTCCTCCCATGTAAGAAGTGGATGCATAAAATGTTGTACAAGGGCTTGCACAGTCACAGTGTATATCGCAGAAGTAACTTGGAGATTTCTGAGGTGCTTCCAGAGAATTTCTGTGTGCTGTGCATACACTGTATGTCCACAGTACAGCACTTCCCTGGCTTAAAGGAAGTGATTTTATGAAGAAATGTGATTTCTAAAAGCCTGCTGTGCTTTATAAAAATTGTAAATGTTGTTTCTATATCTGTGTATTGGTAATTGGAATTAGTTTGTGTTCTCTTTTCACAGATTTAGTCCATTTAACCTGTCCATCAACTGAAACTGCAAGGGAAGATTTAGAGCCTGTTGTACAGAAGTTATTTAATCTAAATCCAGAAAAAGGTAAAAAATAAATAAATGAGGTATTATGGTATTATTTTACATAAATATAATTAACCCTTGGAACTAAAGTATCTGTTACTGCTTCAGCTGTGGTTTAGCTTAATTTTCACACTTCCTTTTCTCCATGAAACATATTTTCTGTTCAGCACATGTTTGAAAGGTGCAGTAGTGAAATGAGATATTTGTGGAGCTGTTTTTCTACACTGTCCTGGTTTTAGTGATTTCTGTCACCTGGGTATCCCTCATAAAAGTTACCAAAGCCCTAAAAGTTAGGGATCTGCCTTTCTCCTCCATCTGCCAGGTGTGCTCAGTGCTGGAAGCTGCTTGGGTTGCTTTTGCCTCCTCTTATTCTCAGGCTGTTGCTCAGCCTCTTGTCTTCAAGTGTTTCCTTGTTTGCTGTTGAATTGAAATTTTCTGGGCTCTCCTGTAAGCAGTGGAAGCATGAACTTGTTCTTTATTGTTACCACAAAGATAGATTTCCAATAATGAACTACCTGGCCCTAAATTCCAAGAAATCTTGCTGGCTAATTTTATGAACTTTGGCCTTGAGATGGACAATTCCACACCTCAGAGGAAAGCAGCTGCTGATGGAGGAGTTGCTGCCTAAAAGGAAATTGTTCCTGAAATACTTGGGCTAATTCCACACAAGGTTTTGAAATTCAGTCCTGAGATCTTGAACTTACCCATTATTGTGGTAAATGCTCACAGAGTAGGTAGTGTGTATATGGGAGATTCTGCTGTGTTCTGACCCTGGAAAAAGCATTTTAAATACAGTGTGCAAGGCAGTAAATCACAGTTCTGTGAGAAAACAATGCTCAGCTCTCAGTGACGGGTTTTGTTGGTATAAATGCAAGTTATTAAGATGTGGGAGTACTTTATAATATTCATAATTGGTTTGCTTTGAATATGTAGAAAACATATTGGGTTTTTAAGCAGAAAACTTTATTAGACTGGAGAGTTGCAAACATTTCTCATTTGTATATTTGTTAATTTAAAGCCTGCTAATTTTCAACTTTTAATATTTAACTTCTATCTTCAATTTTCAAGACAGTGCCATGTGTTTCAAAGACTTGGTGAAGAGAAGATCAGTTTAGTGTCTTCTAATCATTTGGGGAGGGGTAGCATTAATCTTAATGTTTAAAGTGATCCAGTTCCGAAATGATAGATTGTTTAGAAGCTGACTGAAATTCTTCTGTAGAAACTCTGTGATCATAGGGGTCCTCAGGTGCACTGAGGCACTGAAAAGCCAGTTTTCCCTGACACATAGGCCTTTTTATCATCAGGATGAGGTAGTGGTCGTATTTTAATTAAAATGTCAGAACAAATACTGTTGGAGTTATTGAAAATGAATCACCAGATAAAGTGAGCACTGGGCCATGGCAGGTCAAAGAGGCAAAGTCACCTGGAGAAGAGGACTCCATTCATTTTCCTGCCTAAATGAGGAAGAAGTAACTTTTATGAGCAATGTGAACTTTTAAATATATTAAAGAGCATCTTGCCCTGTATTAAGGCTCAGACTTTCACAGGCTGATGAATTTAATTTATATTTGAAACTGTTCAGTATGGGTAGCACCTATTTTTTTTAACTATTTGACAGTTACAAAAAGATACTGAAGGAATAGCATAGATTTATCTCTTTTTTTTGTAATTCAGCTGCTTTAAAATACTGTTTTGAATGCTATGGTTATCAAGAAGTATCTTCCTTGGAAAGAAGTAAATCTCACAAGGTCTTTTACAAGCTTCATTTATTTTAGACGAGAAAGGGGACAGCAAATATTCCAAACAAATAGTATCTATTAAGCTCAAAATCTGTGTTCTGTATTCCTCCCTTGCATTCTGCACTGTTAAAAAGTGACCTTCATCTTCTCAGAGGTTTTTCTGCCTGTGTGCAGAGGGATTATAGGAATGTGCAAATTACTGCAGGAAGTGACAGATTATGAGCAAGTAAGTTGAGTTTGTGATAATTTTGTATTCATGATGAGTCTTGCAGCACAGTACAACCCTCAGTAAGTGAAGATAAATACAAATCAGCCATTTATTTTCATTTAGCAGCACTGGCACAATTAGAGATTCTAGGTACAAATATAAACTATGAAAGGAGAGGGGAAGAAATGACACATCAGAAGTATCTGTGCACAGGGAATGCAATGCCTTCGAGCTGGCTGAGCCCAGGGGGGACTTGCTTAGTCTGTCATGTGCTCTGGGAGTTTTTCCACAGTGAAGGAGATAATGTGAGAGGTGTTAAATTTAGACCAGGTTTCTTGGTGTAGGGTGCTTGTAGTGATAACTGCTGCTGGTGTGGTGTAGGGTGTGCAGAGTAAGTGGAGTTTGCATAGCTGTAGTTGGAAAGGAAAAGTATGATGTAGGAGAATCTCAGAAAGTTAAGTAATTGGCTTTTCAAAGAACAAAAATACTTTATTACAGTAAGTCCATGTTAAAAATTAGATTTCCAGTATGCTAGATTACATATTAGCCTTATCAACAACACTGACTACTGCTAACACTCCTTTCCTTTTCAGAGACTGAAAATGAAGAAGTGGAGAAACCTAGAGTCCTCTGGGCAGTCTACTTCAACATGAGAGATTCTTCAGGAGTTGAGAAAAGTTCCTATGCTGGCTTACCCTCCAATGTCTTTGTCTGCTCTGGGCCAGACTCTGCTTTAGGAAACGACTGTGCTGTCAAACAGGTTGGGCAGAGCAGATTTTGGCTGCAGAAGTTTAATTTTAAAGACATCAGTCCAATATGGTCTGGGTTATTCTGCTTTATGCAAAAATATCCATGATATCTGCAAAAGTATAGAACTAGGTAGGTGGAGAGATCAGGAAATAGCCACAGTCTTTCACCTGGAAGGTAAAGGAGGAGGTACAGTACACATCAAAGCCAGAAAATCCTGTCTACAGTTCCAGTTGGAAGGATCCAAAGGAGTTTAATACTTGCAGGACATAGTCACAAAGCAAAAACTTACTGGGGAAAAACCCAACACAATTCCTAATGTGGTAGATGAGGCCTCCTGCCTCAGTTTTCCTTCTCTTTGCCTTGGTATCAGTGTAATACAGAATTCTCCTTTCAGAGGTCCCCTGGATAAGGAAGGTACAAATTTTGAGGCAGGTCTACCCAGGCAGCCCCTGTGGTGCCAGGGCACTTTCAGAGACAGGAGAACACTTCACAGCTTTGGAGGATTAAGTGTCACTTTAAAGCTGTGTTTTTAATGGCCATGTTCAGACAATGTGCATGCCATCTTCTAACCAGTTGCAAGATTTTTTATGACTAAGTCATAAAACTCTTAAAAATAAGATTTTGAAGTGGAAAGGCTGACATAGCCTAAACTGCAGGGTCAGAACAGTGTCATTAAGGGCTAATAGTATCCTTCATTTTGCTTTACAAGGCAATAATTTGCCTCCCAGAGGGATAAAGAACTGTAAAGACAAAAAAATAATGCAAGACAATTATTATGGTAGTAGTTTTAAATTGTAAATGTGTTCCTTTCTAAATGTGATTTGTTCAAACTGTTGTTTAAAACAGGGTATGTTAAAAATTGATTAGATACACTTAAAACCCACCTATTTCTGATTCTGATAGACACCTTTTCTAACATTCAGGTTTATCCTCCCTTAGGAGCTTTTTTCCTTACCAGTGAATAATGGTGGGATAGATCAGGCCCAGTTCTTGGTGCTTTTGTGTAGCCTTTGTGTTCAATCTGTTGGCCATAAGTGAGGGAGATGCTAAGCAGATCTCAGAGAAGGAACCATCAAGAGCCAAAATCTCTGCCTTTTAGGCAAAAATAGAGAGAGGTTGCATTTTTTTGAACAGGATTTAAATTTTGAAACAAATGGTCACAAGTTAAAATGGAAAATATTACAGTGTAAACATGTTTCTAATTCAAAGTCATATGTGAGAGCAAAGTGAAGAATAGGCTGAAGATGAAGCAGAAGTCACACCATGCAAGGACCTTGTAGACAAGTGGAGGAGGGAAATAGCTGTAAGTTGGTGGAGTGTCTTCCACTCCCAAATTACTCTGATCCTTCTAGGAATGGGATGGGAATCTCCAGACAGAAAATATTTACCAACTCAGGGATCACAACAGTTTTAAAACACCCAAAAACCCAGTGGGTGTATTAGTCTTGAAGATAGCTTGGAAAATTATATCTAATTTCTCTAATCATTTTGGGATTAGTGTTTTAGTGATACTTGTTGTGATTTATTTCTTCATTGCCATTAGTATTGCTGAATTCTGTTTGTCCTGCTGTGTGATTGCACTGCTGATACATTACTGGGAAGGCAAGACCACAGCTCTTACAGACAACTCTCCATCTACACCTCACACACAGATTACTGCAGTCTTGTTTTATTGTAGTTCTGTGTTCAGTTCCTGGTGTGATGTTGAATTAACGTTGATGGTTGCATTTACTTGCCCTGAGGATAGGCTAAATGAAATGAAGATGCCATTTATGATCCTTTCAAACTCTGTGGATCCAGTAAAGCATCTGGCTTCCAGTTTTCTGTGTTTTCATTGCTGCAACCTGACATGAATTATTATGAGCTAAAGTAATATATTCCCTGACATATTTCAGGCTTCTGAGGCATCTTCATGGTCATGAGAGGACGTACTAAAACTGTCAGGCCAATATTTGTCCTTTAACCTGTTTATTTTCTATCTCTGGAAGGATTTCAGTGTTAATCAGGTGTTGTTAGTTTGGTAGTGGTCCCTGTAAAAGTTGTTGTGAAAGCCTGCACAGTTTATCCACAGGCTGGGATGCAGTAAAATAGGAACAGAATTTAGTTTTATTCAACTTCAGCTATTGGAGTTTCTATGCAAGGGCTTTACATGCCTGTGTTTTAATGCTGGATTCAACTGGACATAAACTTCTCTTACGACTAAATATTGAAGGCACTACTGTCTGCCTTAATTACTTTGAATATCAGAGTGTTAGAATCAAAGAGTCTTTAAATTATTGTTGTCTATTCTGCATTGCTTCAGCTGGCTAAGGTTCACTTAAAAACTTGATAGACCTGAAATGCTCTATACCATTAAATTGTTAAGTTACAATCAGTGTCATGATGTCCTGCACAACATACTGAGAATTTCTTCTCATGTTCAACCTCAGAATTGTTTGACTGTTTTTGCAGTGGATATTTGCTGACTGATTGAACTGAATAATTGTTGAGAACTGCATAGAAAATGTTTGTCTGCTCTAATTTTTCATATATTTAGTTCAAAATATGACATCTTCTCTCAGTGTTCTATTAAATACCATAATAGTTGAAGTGTATTTTTGGAGTAGCAAGGACAAGTGCAGACTTGAAATAAAAAGTTTTCCTTTTACCTTCAAGAAGTTAAATCCCAGCTTTTTAGGATGTTGTATCCCCTTGCTCCCCAGGCTTACTAGGCAAGGCTTTCAAATTAAAAAACTGTAGTTTTGAAGTGGAGAACAGAATTGTCCATTTTTTCCTATCCTAATATAAAAAGTTTGAAACAGTTTTGCATGGGTATGGAAGAGTAAAATTTAGGAAGGAGAATGAAAAATGAAATTGTACTGAGAGCAGGCAGGGTCGTTTAAGCAGTTAATAATGGAGTCCTGCATCCAGTGCTGCTGATAGAAAGGCAGTGCTGGTGGGCAGTGGAGTTCATCACAGAGAGCTGTTGGGTACAAGCTCAGTGATGGATTCATCTGCAGACAATTCCCTCTTGTCCAGGATTCCACATGGTGTAATGGGCTTTTGCAGGTGGCACTAAGTGACCTCCTGTCAGTTTTGCAGGGCAGGGCCTGCAGCAGGAGGAATATTAAGATGAAATGCATTCCTGCCTGTGTGGGAGCTCTCATCACAGGCTGCCTTTGGGGCATAGGTTGCTGAGCAGGCAAATGCAAAGAGAATATTCCTCTGCCTTCTTAGCAACCCCAAACAGACCCATTATCTGCTTCAGGTGTCTGCATTTGCCTTGGAAGCTTAAGGACTTAGAAAAGGAAGCCATGATGGAAATGTGGAGGGCATGTGGATCCAGTAAATAAATTCCCAAATCTCAGGTTTTTTGTATTTTTAATTTCTTTATACGTTAACCTTATAGATGGGTTATTTGTACAAGTACATGTAAAAGTTTTTAACACTAGTTAATAGAACTTCTTGCATCCTGGTGGGGTTTTAAAGGATTTTTGGCCTCCTTTGTTTGTATAAAATGCCTGGTTCCCTGGAATCCTATGACTGTATTACTTTGGTTCTTTTTTCTCCGAGATTTTGTAGTTGGATTGTCCATGCTAATAACAACTGCACTGGTGCTCCAAGAACTTGGCTCTTTTTAATATCTTCCATTGCAGTGGCCAGAAACTTGTTGTGTGTGTTTAATTTCTAAACCCTGATGGCGTGAAGAGCAAGTGCCATTGTGAATTCATTCCTTGAACTAGATCTGTGTTTTTATCTAAAATGCAGTTCTTTTCACACACAGTTCTGTGTGCACACAGGTGTGAGCAAGTAATACCTTGGAATTATAGACAGGTGTTTTTAGTAAATCACAAATGTATTTGGATATATTTTCAGTGGTAATATTCCATTTGATGAGAGCAGTTCTCAGCTGAGCTGTGTTTAAGCTGTTCAGAAAAAGAGAAATAAAAACTCTTCTGCCATTTTTAAATTTAAGAAGGAAACCCATACAGCCATGATATGGATTGTACAGTTCCCTGGGTTTGCTTGTTACATGAAATGGATCCCTCTCTGGAAGGAGCCAAGATCTTCCCCATGCTTGGACTGCAGCTAGGGATAGTTCTACAGTGCAAAAGATCTGTTGGCTTCCAATAAAATCCTCTTTCTTGTTCTCAGTACAACATAGACTGACCAGCATTTTTTACAAAGCCCCATGCTGTGACTTCCCAGTAGAACAATGTAAAAAGATAAATTGCTTTTTCTCTTTCGAGGTCTGCAAGAAGGAATGGATTTCCCATGTGTTTACAATACTGTCAAAGTACTAAATCACTATTGATTTGAAAGAACGGAGGTTAATCTTAAATATCTGTAAAATATTGCCTCAGGGTGTTACATTTCAAGGTAAAGTTTATGTTATTCTTCTTTTTCCTGAATAGGCTGAGGCTATTTTCCGAGAAATGTTTCCAACAGAGGAATTTTGCCCACCACCACCAAATCCAGAAGATATTATTTATGATGAAGATGAGATTGAGCCAGAAGAGGCTGGATTGAGTAATTCACCAGAGACAAAGCCTGAATCCTCAGCTGAGGAGAGCAGTAGTGGAGGTGGTGCTGCTGTTACAAAAGAAGAATGAGTGAATGAATGAATGAACAGTATTCTCTTAGGTAGAAGAGGAGGTTGACCCAAACTAAGACATAAGGGAGGAAGGGTAAGAAAAAGAGGTTAATACCCCCAGAGAAGTGTTATTTGCCATTGCCTTACTTTCCTTAGCTTGAATCATCTTTCTTTAAGTAGTTTCCTTGATAGCTGAGGTAATTCTAAATAGTCATAGGTCCATCAGATCCAGTGGGGTTTGTAGCTAAACAAAAAATACAGAATAAAGCATCTGAATTTTAAGTGCTAAAATAGGATTCATGATTTATTGAGATTATTTGGTTTTGTTTTACAACTTGGAAAGAATCCTCCATCTTTTAAAGAGGCAACAAGTCAAAACTAAGCAAAAGAAAAAAGTGCGAGTTTGTTTACCAGTTAGAAGATGATCTTCTACTAAAAATCCTTGGATCTCTGCTAATTAAACAGCTGAAGGTGAGGCTCACCATCTGTCCTTCACAGTGGTCTTATGAATGGAATTTAAAGGCAACAATATTGACAGTTCTGGAGTGGCTTTGTTGTATGGTTTTGGAACTGATGCCATAATCAAGTAAGAAATATAATCCAGAAGATGTTCCTCACATGGAACTATTTTACATTCTTTTTTTTTAATAAGACCTAACAGATGACACATTTTCAGTAGTGGCTTCATTTACTGGGGACAGGAAAATGGCAGAATTTAGACTTAATGCCAGATTTCCCAACAAAATTCAAAGTCATAAATGGAGCATTCCTGTTATTAGTTTCCTGAGATTTGTTGCACTGTTTGGGCCTTTAGTAAGCCAATAGTCACTTTTTGAAGTTTGGGGTCTGAGAAATTTAACTGATTATTAACTGAGGGGGTTATGGTGGAGAGAAGGCTCAACTGATAATTCCAAAGGTTTATATTGATCCCAGTTAATAGGATTAGAATTAGTGTGATAGCTGTAAACTATGCATTTTGTAATGATAAATCATGAAGCGTTTATACAATAAAATTTATTGAAGTATTTATAAACCTAGTTTGTATGAAAAAACTACAAAATGAGAAAGCTGTTGTAAATGACCATGTTAAACTTGCACTTCTTCTGAACCATGCTTGAAATCAGATATGAGAAGTATTTATCATGTAAATATTTACTTTGAAATGCACACCCAGTAGGTCAGTAGTATCTCTAGAGATCAGCAAGAGTTGATGAGTTGGGGTATAAACTTCTTCGTGAAGGTAGAGATGGTTCCAGCAGTGCTTAAACACTGTAAATGAATAAAAGATGCCATTGAGTCATGAACAGTGAGCATTGCCTGGCCATGCCACAGCCAGGCTCCTGTACAGTCCCGTGGTGCCCGTGCCTGCCTTGAAACTGGCTCCAGGCCAGAAAGGGTAATTTATTTATTTTTTTACAGCATAACTGATACTGTTCTCTTTGTCCTGCATTGTACCCACTCTCCACTTTGCATTTCAGGGTTAGTGTTTGCACCCTTTGTTGGATAGGTACCAGTACATGTGTGTCTGTGTGTGCATAATCCCAAAGTCCTCAGAAAAACACGTGGCTGGAATGTTCCCAGTGTTCAACAACTGTAACCTCTGGATGCCTGTGATTGAGCAGTTATTTATATATATACATATATAGTAATTAGCAGGCTGCCTCTTCATTTAGCTGTAATTTCTCTGTGTATTGGAAAGCATGAGTGTATGGTGATTGTATTTACCATCTGCAGAGCTGTAAAAGAGCTAAGTGGAGGGACCTATCCCTGGTTGTCTGTCAGAAATAGGGATCATAGTTGAATCTCTCATCTCTGTTTACAAGGAAATGGCTTGATGAAAATTAAAGGTTTGCTTGCAAGTGCATTGTCTTGTGTTTTCTTCCAACTTTTTTTCAAAGAAAAGCACTTCATTTGTTTGCTGGGATTTCCTGAGAATTCTCTTGGCTGCTTTCAGCACAAGGACACCTGTAATTGCCAGTATGGGTACCTGTGTTACCAAGTTTATATCAATTCATATCTGAGTGCTCTATGTCCATGTGAAGCCAGGTTTGGAAGCAGTGCAGATTTGATCTGAGACCCGATGGAATGATGTACAAGTTGGAGGCTATGGCTTTACACTACATTGATTGCTTAAAAACTGTTTTCATGTCTCTTTCATAGGGTGAATGGAAACATTAAATGTTTTTCCTATGGTACTTGAGTACCCAATAGCTCACTTACAGGAGCAGTAGATCAGACTGTTGATCTTGGTATTTTACAGAACTCATGCTCTGAACAGCTTTTTGTTCTTTCTTTAAATGATGTAAGCAGGCAGAGTGAGGGCTGGGCTTATTTGAAGTCGTTTTTAAGGCTTGTCATACAGGATGTATTCAAAAGATAACATGACTTTTTAAAAACTGGCAATTTATCTGTAGGATTATTAATAAATCAAGTTAAAGAAAGATAAGGTTAATTGAATTTTTAAACAAGTAGCTGTATTATCCTTCAAGCACCTTGGAGCTCATACAATATTCACACCTTTTTTTTTTCTGAGGAGTGCTTTGATATGTTTGAATTCCCTTTTTAATGAGTACTTTCTTTTTAAGTTGGTTAATTGGATTAACCCTTAATATTCAAAGAGTCTGGTTTTTGCCATTTTCCCTTCTGTGGCATTGCCTTGGCTGTAGGATTGCAGGTGGTTACTGCTCCTCTGGAGGTATTTTCAGCCATGAAGCTGCTTTGTCTGCTTTTTCTGCTGATGATGATGCTTAGGTCCATTTGACAGGTAATCATTAGAACTTGGATGCTTGCAGACTATGGGGTCTTTTCTCCTATCATTGCAGGGGGATTTATGTGGGCAACTCCTATTAATGTTAATGGGACTTGCATGTGTAAATCCTCCTTGCATCAATGGGAAAATTGACCCCTGAAACAAAATATCTGCGTGTTAGACTTGCTGATTCAGAAACATCCAGGCACTGGCAGCTCCCAAGTGGAAATGTGCTGGAGCATGAGCTGCTTCACTGGAATGCTCTGGAGAGGATTTGGGGAATTTTCAAGATTTTCTCTTTTACATCATATTTTATATTTTCCATAGACTGATTCTTGTCAGAGTTCCCCCAATGATTCTCTTTATGTAGCTGGGAAATGCAGTTTCCCATTTCATACTCAGAAGGTTGCACAGCTCCTTGGTTTGGATCTCATTTTATCTTAGCCCCCTCTCTCTCCTCTAAACCCTTTTGCATCAGCAGTGTGAGTTGCAGCAGCTTAATTTCAAGTATAATTTGCTAGTGATGTATTGATCAATGACAAGTGAGAAGTGTTAATGTTCTGTTTTCACACAATAAGAGACTGGGTCGCTTACAATCCATAATCTCTTCTGGAGAAAGGATAAAATTCATTTCCTTAACACTCATATGTGTGCTTCAGTACCTTGGCAGTACAAATGAGAATTACATTTTTTATCTGTGGATAAGTTTATTCATTCTGTATTGTGTATGTTGGTGCTCATACACAGTTACTCAGTTACTAATGTAGGTATGTTATATAATCTCTGCAGTGCATTTTTGAGTTTTACTTATCTGGTGATTTTATATCAGTAGCAAGTCAGTCCTTGGATGTAAAAAGTCTGATGTGGAACTACCCTAAACTGCTCCAGAGATCTCTCCTGGCTTTTCTGCAATAGTGAGTGCTCTCCTCAGCAGTTAGTTATCAATAAGCTCTGCAGATTCTGGTGGGTTGTCTTCTTTTCATGTCCCTTTTTAATTATTTCTGAGGATTTTTTGCCTGCCATTAATGCAGTTGCTAATTTTCCATCAAGGGGAGCAATTTACTGAGATCACACCATGAAACAGTTGATCTGTGTGTTTGTCTACAATTCCTAACACTTTTTCTCTAATGTGTGCATCTATGTGTATTGTATGATGAGATTACTAATTCATGGAAGCTTATCACAAACTTTTGCAGAAACCAACCACTACAGAATGTCCAGAAGTTAGAATTACCTGCATTGCCAGAATTATCAAAAATATGTGGGAGAGTTGTGGCAGAGCATGCAGTTGCCTGCATTCCTTGGCTAAGTAGTAATGCCAAGTATCTGTGGGAAGTGCAGACCTGGTTGTGACTCTGGAAGTTTGAGACACTGATATAAAACATTCATTTATTGCAACCCAGATTAACAGTAAGCTTGGTGCAGTGATCAGATGGACATGTTAGCTCAGGTGTAGGATTTCAAGAACTTTCATGTGATGAGAAGGTGGCATAGAAGGATTCTGTATGGGTAAGAAGGAAGGAAATGGTCAGCCATGTGGAATTCATGTTGTCAGCCTCATCTGCAGCAACAGAATAACTCGTGGTGGAAATAGAGCTTATTAGCAATTCCACTATTACGTTTATTTACAGGCTGCCAGTTCCTGTTCGTAAGAGTGAATGGTTCTTCAAAATCTGGCTGGGGAGCCCAGCAGGAATGTTGTAAATCTCACTGACATCTGAGATTTAGAAAGTTGACAGTGAAGTATCAGGAAGATGCAGTTGTTGACTGCTTGGGAGTTCTGATCAGAGGGGACTTTAATAGAAAATACTCTTCCTGTCACAATTCCAACAGACAATTTGTTTTACACTACTTGCATACATTGACAAACGAGATGGAAGGTATCAACCTGAGCGTGTATCAGACCCAGATGTATTTGACTAAACAATGCAGGAAGTCTTAGAACACCCACATTTTTAGATGGAGGTTTTCAGGATCTCATACTTCCTTCTGAAGTGCCACCCCATAGTTTATCTTATATCTGGGTCTCTGGAGAAGGCCTTAGTGTTCCTACATGCTGTAGGGTTAAGACTTTAGGCTGAAGTGGGGCAGGCCAAGCCTATGGACCCTCCATCTGCCCTCTGAAACAGAGCAGGCTTCTCTGCTGGCATGACAGCAGTTGGTGTCAAACAAGTGCACTTTTGGCTCCATCCTGGAGCTGAGGTCAGTAATGATGAAACACCTGTGTAATGCTGTACCCGTCTCCAGCTCACTGGCACCTCAAAACCAGTTCACAAGCCATAAAATTGGTGTGGGTTTTGCTGAGTCGGATGTCCAGAGTGGGGAACAAGGTTTTAATCACTGGAAATTTGAGTCTGAGAAAGGATGCGAGAGTCTTCTCTGAAAAACCAAAATATAAAAGTCCCAGATCCAAACCCTCTGTTTTAGACTCTGTGTGCATAAGAAACTCTGCAATGGCTAATGTGGAATTCTGCATCTATTCTGCCTCAAACCCAAGCATATTTCTGGAGCTCACCCAAGGGAAAGCCATTTAATCATGATGAGAGACCAGCTGTCAGCCCAGTGCAACAAAACAGTTCCCTGCTCTGGGAACTTTTCCCTGGCATGAAAGTCACTGCAAGTCATGGTTGATTCCTTTGTTGTGAATAAATTATCCAGTGGATTCAGCCTTTTTTTTCTTGTGCAAAATTTGTGTAAGCCCCAGCTAAGTACATTCAGTGAATCATTTTTAGACTCGATTATCCAGGGACAATCCACTATGGAATTCTTACAGCAACTTATTAGCTTAAGTCATGGGGTATTCCCCTGCTCCATATTTGGATTCTGAAATAATACATCATGATGAATACACCATTTTTAAAATCACATCAGACATTTTTAAGACAGAAAAAATGACTTTGTGAAAAATATTTTAAAATCTACTATTAAGGAAGCCACTGTAAAATGACTTATTTTGGTGGCACTTGTACATGATGTATTTTCTTTCCGTCCAGGTTTTAAGCCAGGAAACATTTGATTCCTTGCCAGACTCTCAGTCTGATCTAAGTGAAAATACGAGTATGGTAAAAGCCAGCAGCCCTCCCAGCTGCATGGTGAGGATATTCCTGTCTGCTGAGGAATCACTTGACATGCACATGTCTGAAAGCAGGTGCACAAGTGCCACGGGGGGGACAGAGCAGGACTCACATGAGGAGCAGCACCAGCAGTGGGTTATGGATCCACTTGGCACTCCAGAGAAATGGATCTATTTTTTTGGTTCTGGCACTGCTTTCCTCACTGAACGTGGTTGAGTCATTTCCCTTTAATGCTGTAGTAAAAAGGTATAAAATGGTGACAGGTATTTTCTGAAGCCTTTTGAGAGGTCAATGAAATATAAAAGTAAATGTATTTGAGAAAGAAAATGAACAGTGGTAATGATAACTGTAAAAATGGATAGCAGGAATAGCTGAGTAGAGGGGCAAATGATCTGAGGAAAAAAATCCAATGTAACTCTTGTAACGTGACAGGGATAGCAGATGTTTTGTTATTCAAGTCCCTTGTTTCATCCCTGACATTTCCCATGTTTCTCAAGTGAGGTTTCACCAATCAGCACAAGCTCTTTGTTTACTGCTTAACAGAAATAACAAAATTATCCTTATTTTTTTGGAATCTTTTTCTGATTACGCATATTTTACTGGCAGATTGTAATGCATATTGCTTCATTGTTTAATTAGGACTTAATGCTAATGTCATTAACATTCTAGTCGATAATTCAGTAGGTTGCCTATTTATAGAGGTAATGAAAGTCATACTTTCAGTAGGGAAGTGCTTCTGACTGTGCTATTAAATTAAAAATAAACTTACTCTAACATGACATTAGCTTTCAGTTTCATTGTCCATGGTCCAGTGAGTCTGAAAAATGCTGCTGCATGCACTAAACATGGGGGGTTTTTAATGATTTTTTTTTTTTTTGTAGAGTTTAACTCATCCTTTCCTTTGAGAGAAGAAAAAAAAAAAAAGAAATAGACTAAACTAAGCAAGAATCTCAGAAAACTCTGAACAGAAGTTTGAAATATTATCCTTGAAGAGAATTGGAATTTGCAACACTGAATTTAGGTAATTGGAAGCTTGTCCAAATTTTATTCTCTGATACTGCTTATAAATCAAATAATTAGGCAGCACTTCACCTTTCAGTTTCTTACCACAAATATGGATATGTGCTTTATTTGTGGTTATAAAGTGCAAAATAACTGCTGGATTTTGTACTCAGTGTAATCCCTTTAGTAGGGATGATGAATTCTATGGATTTCTTTATTCATGGTATTTCTCTAAGCATTTGTAAAATACTATTTGCATAAATAATCTTTTCTAGGGAGATTTCCAAATAAAAGCAGTGAGTTGGGTACCTGTCACAGACTCAATAAGCACAGCCCTGGTTTGGATAATATTTCATTGTTGTCCTTAAGTCCTTAACTTCTAAATGCAGTTTATATACAGTGACCAGATCATGCACATTCTTATTTTAATTCACCTCTTTACAGCTTGAATTCTGTGTATTTGGGCCTCATTTTGTAAACTTTATAACATGTCCCAGTCTAATTCAATGGGTCTTGTTCTTGTGTGCTTTGCACTCTTTAATCTTTGAATCAAACATCATCAAAGAGGTTTAATGGTGCCATGCCAAGAATAATACTGGAGTAATAAATGGGAAGTAAGAGAAAATAAGGAAAATTGTAAGTCCTGCTGGTCCCCTCCTTCACATGCACACAGCAAGTGCGTGGTGGGGGGAATAAAATTGGAGAGGTGATGAAACAGTTCCTGCTTGAAGCTTTGCAGTTGTGGATGATTTTCTCTGGCCATGGCTGGGCACTGCCAAGGGGAAGGGGCTGTTGGGACACCCCATCGTCCTCATCCTGGTCTGGGACAGCTAAATGCAGCTCTGGATGTGAGTTTCAGAATTCTGTGGAATTCAGAGAAATACAAGGTGAGGTCTGAGTTCCTTCTGGGCACTTCTGTCCTTGGGGACTTTGCAAAGACCAGCACTGAACAAGGTGAGGAGATTGTACTCCATGCTGGGCTCTCCAGGACAGCTCCCTCTCTGCTGGAGCCCAAGGTACAGTGCTGACTCTGGTTGGGGTCCTGAGTGCTCTGGTGGCTTCACACTTAGACCTCTTCTTCCTGACACCATCAGACACTTAACTTAAAAAGCCACTTGGAAAGGTTTTTAAAGGATTATTGGAATTTTTGGATTACCACAGATGAATTCATTCTCTTTCACAGAATTGAATTACAACATCTTATCTGTTGCTACTGTATTAATAAAATGTCTGAAGCCAGCCTTAAAGCACAGTTCCTTTGTGAAGAGGCTTTAAGCAGGAAGGATTTTTCCAAGCTGGGTGTTTTTCTCTGAGTAATGTTGCATACAGACTGGAGATTGCTTCTTCTATTGAATTGCATAATGAAAAATCAATCAGTTTAATGGTTGACAAACTTTGACATTCAAATAAAAATGTTGCTGGTATTTTCATAAAGACCTGTAGGCATGACTAGATTCAGCAACTTTAATTTATGCAATAGTGAATGTCTGCCAAAACATTGTACAAACGACTGTATAATGAGGCAATAATAACCATGAGGAACGGAAGGAAAGCGAACAGAGGCCAAATCTCTCCGTTTTTACACATTATATAATTTCACAAAGCCTTTCAATGTAAAATATGTTCCTATGGCTTCCTTTTCAACACCATGTTCTGTTTTGAAAGCAATTGCTCAAAATCATCCAAACAGATTTATCTGAGACTGTTGTGTAGCTTCAGATGACGGTGTGTAGTTTTTCTGCAAGGTGGTGGTTCTGACTGGGGAGTTTTATTTTCCTTGATTCAGAGGAAAGAGAAATCCCAGCAAGAGAAGAGGACACCTTCATTCCTCATTGATTTCTGTCTTTAGCATGTGTTTGAGCACAGCCCTGGGAGGAAGCACGGGGCGTGCTGAGCTCTGCTGCCTTTAGGCACTGCCTTCCCCCAGCACCAGGCTGGCCAAAGAAACCCCCTCAGCCTCGTCCAGGCCATTTCTGGCTGCAGGATTCCCAGGGTTGGACTAAGAAACCCCCTCAGCCTCACCCAGGCCATTTCTGGCTGCAGGATTCCCAGGGTTGGACTAAGAAACCCCCTCAGCCTCACCCAGGCCATTTCTGGCTGCAGGATTCCCAGGGTTGGACTAAGAAACCCCCTCAGCCTCACCCAGGCCATTTCTGGCTGCAGGATTCCCAGGGTCCCTCAGCCCAAGAGATTCATTCTGCCTGCAGTCACCTCCACTTGGCTCTTCCCTCGGCCTGTGCCTACATCCTCCTTGCAAAGTTCCTCTCTTGCATGAAGAGGTCTCAAACTGTGAGACTCAGGAGAAGCAAAGACTGAATTAAGAACTGGTGTCTTGGGGATCCTGCTGCTGTCTGGAATTTAATTCAACTGAAGTATTTACCAAAACCGATTCTCTTCCACCCATACCCTTGGATTCCCAAGCACAGCTGGCAGGTGAAGGTGATGAGGTTTGGCTGGGACAGCCTGTTGGGCTCTTTTGTTGTCTTGTGTCCTTCAAGATAGAGACTGTGTCTATCTTTGTTTCAGTAATGTCCAATAAATACCATATTAAATAAGGTGCCAGGACTCGCATGTCATCTCTGTTTCATCTTGCCTTTTCTCAAAGGCAATAATCTTTCTCATGTCAGGAGAGGATTCTCTTTTCTTTCCATGGGATTCATGATAATTTTGCTTCTTTGCCATCTTTAACACTCTTCTGATTTTTAGCTTGATATGATGACTGATATTTAGTATCTCTAAGTTGATTGTTTTCCCTATGAAACAAATGGTTGAGCACAGATTAAACCACTGTTTCTATTTTATCCTTCCAGCTCAACTTAGAGATAAGTTACTCTATACCTTTGATTTTTATATTAATTTTGTGGTGAATTGCCAGCATTTCTCTATCAAGAAGTCTGCAGTGTTTTTTATTCAAGAACTTCCCAATCCCAGGGATGTTAATGTCGAGATGGAATCTAGAATGGATATTCCAAGTGTAAAAAGGTTTGGATTGGTTTTTGTTTTGTGTAAATATAGCTGCCTGTGTATATTTGTGGGGACAGCATTTCCTTCCCTGTTCTACATGTGGATGAACTCTTAAGTTGTGATTTAGAGAAAGGGCTGGTGTCAAATGCCTGCATCTGCCTTTGAAAATTACCCCTAAAATCATTCTGTCAAATGAAGTGATAAACACAGGATAGATTCTGGCTTTTGGAATGGACTCAGAGCTGCTCAGTTGCAGATGTTTTTCTGCAGAGAGTTGGTGGGGAAGGTCCTTTTTATCTCACGGTGGATCTCTGAAACTATCAGGGAACCAAGAGCCACAGAATGCAAAATTGTCAGTCAAAACCTCTTAAATGTGGTGATGTGCATGGTTATTTAATTTACATTAAATAGCAAGCACTGTACTTAGTAAAACTCAGAAATAAGACTGCTAATGCTGATCTACAAAATGAGTCTGTTTCATGGAAATTATGCAAAATATTAGTGAACAGAGGCTGCTGCTGGCTTTAAATTCATGAAATGCCCAATGCACCAACAAATAAGCAGTAGATATTTCAGATACTGCAGATGTTGGATGAGTTATCAGTTACTTTGCCTTGGTGCAGTAGTTGTAGGTGTGCTCAGTAAGCTTTCTGTTATGTCAGATAGTGATTAGTTATGTGAAAAATGAGTTGCAGTGGGTTTTTTACATATCACCTTTTTTTGTTCATTGCTAAAATGTCAGCTTAATTTTCATATTAAAACCACAATTATCCTAATTGCATTTTCAGCCTAATGGGCTCCTAGGTGAAGTTTGCCTGTAAAGAATTGCTTGGATTTTACTTCTGTTTTACTTTGGCTCAAATTAATATTTTATTTCTTGGAAATTCAGAGACCTGTGGGGGAAGGAATCTAGCTTTCAAATTCTGCCAGAAGACAGAGAGAACTTATATTTTTTTCTAAACACAGCTTCAATTTTGGCAAGCCAGCCTAGGCAGCTCTGGAGGTAATGTTGAAGTTGGAGCTTCATAACTAAGGAACCAAGTAATTAAAAATGAAGCCACAAAACTTTCTCACTTCTCCTGACTAAAGCATCCTTCCTCAGCAATAGAACTTAAACAGTTTCCTAACCTCCAGCACTTGTGTCAGCAGCAAAATTGAAAGTATTTTTTGTCACCTGCACTGCTGTCAGCAGAAAGAAAAAAAAAAGAAAGTAGAGGAACATAATTTCAGCACTAACATAAGTATCAGAATGATTTACCTGTCTGTTCTGCTTCACTTTCATCTCAGCTTTCAGGGCTTCATTCATCAATCTCTTATTTACACACGCATATCTCATTTTTACACAATTTCTCTCTCCCTGACCAGATGGCTGCTTTGGCTGCTCTGTGTTCATCAAAGGGAAGAAGAAAACACACGGATGCCTCGTGTCAGCTGGGGAGGATTCGGGTAACTCTGCTTTTCAGCAGCAATTTTGTAGGTATCCACTGAATGAAAAAGAAAACTTAGACATTTCAGGAAAAAAACACAAAACTCTCAGCCTTTAAAATGCATTACTGACTTTTATCTAGCTGCAAATGTTACCTCTCAGTCAAGGCACCAGGTTTGCTCCATCACACACAGCCTTTTCAGGGGCAGTAATTTAACAGGAGTAATATAAAACAGAAAGCTGGTCAAAGAAGAAAAGGACTTCTTAAATAAAATGAAGAATCATTTTTATTTTTTTAATTTGTTCATATTCATTTATCATAAACAAGTAGTATAGTAGTTCCCCTTTGTAACTCACTTATAGTACCCATTTTATCTTTTTACAATTCTGGTTTTAGCACAAGCTCAGTGACTTTGTTTCCAATGAGCTTTTCTTGAAATGTGTGCAACTTTTTGGGAACAAGCTTGTTCTAGTCATAAAATGCTTTCAAATCTTCCTCTAACTTTTTACCAAGTTGTCCTTGTTTAATTTCACATAACCTGTCCTGCCTGCAGTATTTCTAACAATATTTTGTTGTATTCTCAGCTTCTTAGATGCTGTTCCCATAAAAGCTCAGCCTATGGAATTTAGCTTTAGTGGGATCCACTCAGTTTTGCAGCTTGTTCAAATTTTAATAGAGAGAAATAAATATTAGTAACCGTGTTTCCATTTTTCACAAGTCCCATCATTGTAAATTAGGGATTTTCCAAGTGTGTGTTTGTTCTTCTTCTACCAGACTCAATTTCTAGTTTTTATTTGACAGTAGGGTTTGTGAGAATTACTTATAGGCTGATTAACTTCAGGAATCCCAGGCAAAGAATAGAAAAGAAAAGGTTTGTAGGGATTTCCAGTCCTTTTGACAGTCAGTGTTGCATTGTGGATGACAGGTACCATTAGATGAATTTTATGTCATTCTTCAAAATTCATGTTCATAAAGACATTTGCACAGGTGTAATGTGTATTTGAGGTGCAAGTTGTGCTACAGCACAACGAATGAGCAGAGGATTAGGAGCAGAGTGTGTAAAATGGATCTGAAGCAGCTCCCAGCCCTCCCACAGGAGCCAGCAGTGGGAAATACCCTTGGAAAGGCAGCTTTGCTGCCAGGCTGGAAAAGTATAATGTCCTCAATATTCTTATCAATAATGTAACATAAATATTGCAATAGCACTCTGAACATTTGCCACTGACAAAATGATTATGGCTTAATCAGCATCGACAAGGACAGGGCCATTATGCTCAGTAATCCCCTGGTAATGGGAGCATGGCCATTATAATGAGCTATGTGCTAATGCTGCTGCAGCCCAGGCTCCTCTGCAGCACAGGGAGAGAGCTCCCAGCCACAGCATGGACACTGTGTCAGGCATGCAGTGACTTTGAAAGGGCTTTAAAAACAACTGGTTTGAGTCCTAAATGACTTAACAGAACCTCCCAGAGAATGATGTGCAGCGTAGGATAAATTAAATAATAATATGAAAAATTGTGTTGTGCCCTGCCGAGGCCAGGGAGGTTTAATTTTTGATTCTGCAGTGTTTTCTCATTAATTCTGGTATTTAAATTGTAAACAGTGCCAAAGAACTAAGAGGATGTAGAGAAGAGCTTCAAGTGTAAGTCAGGCTAATGGAACACCTGTACATCTAAAAAAGAACTTAATAGGATAAACTGTTTGCCTACAAATGGCTTCACTGGATCAAGGTTTGTTTGTAAAGCCCCTTTGATGCAGGCACAGCAAGGACTAGAACCTCCAGCAAAGTCAGCCCATCACTGAAAACTGGGAAGAAAGCAACCAGGGAAAGTGATGGCTTTTCTTTCTCAAAAAGTCCTCAAATCTGAATTTTTCCCTACTGTGGAGCAGGTGAGTCCAGCCAAGGCAGGAACAAACTGCTGCACTTAAAAACTACATTCTATGACTACAATACAGACATCAGAGCAGCTCATTTAAAGTGAATATCTGCTCCTAAAGTTAAGTGTGTGGTAATTCTTGGAAATTATTGCTGTGATTACAGAGCTGTGTTTTAATTGGTTAAATTGCTGCAAAGTATTAAGAGGAACAGAGCCCCCAAACAGAGGGGTCCTGGGAGAAAATTGGAGGGGTTGAAGGGAAAATGCCCAAACTGTTTGCTGAGGTGATTTAATCTCTTCTCCAACAACCTACAAAACTGGTTTTACTTAGGCTGGGGAAGAGATGATGGACATAAAAGAGTGCAAGAAACTGAGCAGCGTTGAAGGAGATTTGATGTTAAATGAGAACCAGGAGTCACTAAAGTGAAGCTAAACTGAAACACAGCCCACTCCTCTCTTTCTTGTCCTTCCACTGACATCACCAAAAGGAGCAAGCTCTGCTGAAACTGGAATGTAAGAGAAATATGCATTTAGATCATCTATTGGATTAATATTTTTAGCAGGTTTTTATCTACTGCTAACAATGACTTTTGGCTCTGAGGACTCCTTTGTCATTTTATACCATTTAATATGTATTTCCAGAGGAAAAAAATACAAATGCTGAGATGTTGTCAGACCTGAAGCTGGATACATGAAAAATTATGGCTCAAGGCTGAAACTTAGAGAGAAATACAAAGTCCTCAGAATATGAAACAGTGGGGGAATAGAGGCTGCAGTTGGCCAGTGTCAGTTATGTCATTTCCCTTTCAAATTGTCCATACTCTTGATCTTTTTGACTGACAACATAATGCTGGAACCCCAGGTGCTTGGTTTGCCTTTCTGTACAAGCACTTTTAAAGCTCAAAATTAAAAAGAAAACAGTGACTGCAGCTCTAGTTGTAAATAACCACAAGATCTGACTGTGACATGTTAACTGCACCTATTTTTTCACATTATTTCCGTGGGAAGAACATTTTAAAAATCATTAAAGCAAACAAACCAAAAAAAAACCCACAAGTTTTTTTGTAACCTGTGTTGGAGAAATGAATTTTTCTTTCCTTCTCCTGCTAGAACTGGACAGTAGTTTTAATACACGGATTTTGGAGTAGAGGTATAAGAATTTGGAACACTTTCAAAGGCTCTGTCTCCCAGAAGAGATGCAACAGACCATTTTCGAGTCCTCCTCCTCCCCTGCACGTAGAGAACACTGCCATCTGCAGAAAAAAGGGGAGCTGTGTTGCACCTGAAGGCAGCAAACAGCTGAAAATTCCGAATTGCCCAGGTGACAAGGGACACATTTCCCCGGGGCAGTGTAATGGACTGCAGGGACAGCAGGGCATCACTTACAGGCAAGGGGGGGAGCTGTGATTTCCTTGATGAAGTACCCTGAGCAGGGCAGCTCGGGGGCCAGGGATGCTGCATGCTAACAAGAACTATCCTTCTGAGGCTCTCAACTGCCCTGAAAATGAATATGAGCCCTTGCAGCATAGAGATGAGGAACTTCAATTTCTGCTGAATCATTTTTCTATGTCCTGGAAGAGAATAGCCATGATGGATGCACTGCAGGGAAAGAACGGGAGCTTCTGGAGTTCCATGCATATCAACAAGTTCCAAAACTGCTATTCCTCCATCTTTATTATGATATAAAAGCTATCAAACCTCAAATCTCTCCTCTCCCACCTCCTTCCAACATCATGGGGCTTAATACATGGCCTCATTTGTTAGTTTGATGGTGTTTGTGGAACGCTGCTGCTGGCACAGGTGCTGCACACTTGCAAACCTCACAAGCAGGGCTGATACCCCATTTTGGGGGAAACACAACTCCACAAGGAGGTTGCGACTTGACCAAAATCACGTGAGGTTTAGGTGTCTTGGGGATCAGATTTACCACTGCACAACCCATAAAATGAAGATTTCTCAATGCAAAAACTGTTGAAGTAAAACTGTGTGGGAGGGAAAATGATGTGAGTGTTCAGGAAGGTGGCTCTAACTCAGGTCTGAGCATTGGGGCAGAGATCTTCATCCTGCTTTGAAACCCTCAGCTCAGTGTGACCAGTGTGCCCAGGCAACACTCGAAAAGAGAAACATTTTAGAGACAGAAAACAGAAAATGAAGATGCTCCTGCTCAAGACAGGCCTTACAATTTACAGAGTTCACTGCTGTCTTGGCTCAGGAATAATGTTATTTCCAAAGGCTTCTTGGAAAGCCAGCAAAGCTGTGAGGAGACAGTGAAATAAAGGGAGGATGGAGCAGGTTCCCTGCAAGGACAGACTGAGGAGAGAAATCTGCTTGCCAAAGAAACGCATCAGCCTAGGCTGGCATCAGGTCTGGGCATCACCAGGGGCTTTTCTAACCAAAATACTTTGCTTGAAGAGATGCAGGATTTTTGAGTTTAAGAAATGATCTAAAACCTTTTTGAAAGTGAATTGGTACAATTGCAGATATTAGCAATTTTTATAGAGATGTGTAGATCCATGTCCATATGAACAGGATCCTTGTTTCTTCTTTCTGCTGGCAATGCATTTCACAGATTCTTTATGCCTTACTTTTAAGAAGAGTGGGGGTTTCTAGATTTAAATCTACTTCAATTTTCTGCCTCTGTTATGAGAGTAAATAGAGTAAACACTTAATTTACTTTATTAAATGTTCCCTATGCTATCATTCTTTTCTTACACATCTCAACAAAATAAAAATATCTTGGTTTTTTTCATAGTTTTGATTTTTTTTTTTTTTTTGCTCCTCTGCAGAGTGCTTTTGTCTGTTCTGTCCACTTTTTTTCAAAGAGTGTGACCAGACTTGCAGACAACCATTGAGGGGGGAAGTTGTTCCGCTCCTTTCTAATATAGATTCATAATAACATATTATCTGCTAGCAAAATAAACTCATCTGGCTGAGGAAAATCCTTAAAATCCCTGAGAGTGCTTTGGAAGTGCTTGATTTAGTGCTCTTGGTGGGTTGATAGCAGAGTTTGCATTAACTTAACTTCACCCCTCCCCTCCTGCTTTTCCTTAGCTGCCTGGTCTCTGTTTAGATGAGGATTTTCCAGGGCTGTAAAGGACTTTGTGGAACCTTTGTCCCAGCAAGTTTCAAGCCCCACCAGACTCCTTTGAACAGCCCATTCTTATTGAAAAGCATTTTTCTGTATCTCTGAGTGTTTAGAGACCTCTTTAAATTCAAAAGAAATATTGTAAACAACTGTTTCTTTTAAGGGTTCATTCAGGATTTGGGCCCTTACTTCTAAGTATGGATGTATATTTTAACTCCATTGCTTTCAAATGAAAGAATTTATTTTCATTTTAATATTGAATACTGTGACCATTGAAGTTAATTGTACAGGGATGGTTGTCATGTCTGGAGGAATTACTGAAAACATCTGTGAGAAGACAGAAGATTTTTCACACTTATTAATTCTATAAATTACTGTCAAGGAGGGTCATGAAAACAACTCCACAAAAAGCTCAAACTGAGCCAGTGGTGATGGTCCAGAACCTTCCCTGGGCTGAGGCCAAGAGATCCCACCCTTCCCATTCCCACCATAATAACAACCTATACATTTTGTAATTCTAATCCAGGTAAGAGTCAGGAAAATAAACTTCCATGTTCCTGCTGTGTTTTGTACAGCAGGAGAATTTTAATCTTCTCCCGTATCAAAGGCAGACTCAAGTTGCTGCACCTCTAGACAAGGACTCCCAGTTTTTCCTCTTCTTGTTCCCTAAACAATCAGATTCCTTGGCAATGCTGATGTCCATCACTTTGCCTCATCTGGATAGGAAATAAGTGTGAAATTTCCAGAAATATCGTGCCCAAGTGACCTGGTAGGAGAAAACAAAAAGGATTTCTGCTGAAACCCCAAGCCCAGTTAGGTATGCAAGGCTGCATCTCATTTCTGCAGGCAGTTGCCATGACTATGGAAGTGCATTGGATAATTGCAGCAGCAATGACTGCTGGCATTTGCACACACATTTATCCAATTAGGATGTGCAATCAAAGTCATTTCATGCACAAATTAGCTGTACAAGTGTGCATGCCTCCTGCACATGTAATTGTATGCCTAATTGGTCCAAAAGTCTTGTTCACAAAGTGTGTCTTGATTTTTATTGTAATATGGCATAAAAAATAGTTTCATTTGCAGAAATGCAAATTTTGTGTGATGTTAGCATTTAGAAATAACTCCAAGTTCTCTTTACAGGTTTCACAAAATAAACATTTCTCTGTGGGCTACCTGTAGGCAATGTGAGCTCACAATCCACAAATAAATGACAGTTGAAAAGTTAACTTGCTTTGATTTTTTGATAATTATAACCTTAATAAATCCTATAAATACTCTATCCTTTGTGTAGAAATAGGGCCACAATATTGGACTATTTTTGTTCCTTCTATGCTACATATAAAGAAAAATAATACTATAGTAGGAATCCTTGCATGGAAACATTCTTAAAATATTGCCATGGTTTTATATTAAAAGGAAATATATTAAGCAATATGTTTAATTCATGTAAGCATGAAAACTCTATAGAAAAGAAAAGCTGGAGTCAGTGAAGGCATAATTTCATTTGATATAATAATTCAACATTTGATGATGTGCTTGAACCAAGGCTTTGGTAAAAGTGAGTTTATTTGGTTTATAATCATATTTACTGACATCACGGGGTTTTATTCTTGTTTATGACAAGGAAATCAAAAGCTTAAGAAGGAAGCCCCATTTATCTGCTTTTTCCTAATTTCTTCTGCTCTTCTTCTTCCTCGCAGGGGTGAGTTCTGACCAGGCTGTGCAAGGGAAGCAGCTGCCCTGCTCTGCCGTGGGCAGGGACACCTTCCACTGTCTCCAAGCCCTGTCCAGCCTGGCCTGGAACCCTTCCAGGGATGTGCAGCATGCCAAACCCTCCTGCAGCAGCTCCTCACTGTGCTCTGTACCCACAAATGCATCCTAAAATACTGCAAATTCCCATATCAGAGTCTCTTCGCTTCCTTGGGGATGGTGAACAGCTCTCTCCATCCTGCACTTGCAAAGCAAAGAGCCAAAACCAGCAGGCAGGAGCCGGGGTTTAGCTTTTGACTTCTCCTGGAGCACATACTGATTATCGAGTGTTCTCACTCTGTAAAGCCACTGCTTGCAGCATTTAGATAAAGTTTAGTTGCTGACCTTCTGTTGTCATTAACTTTTTCTATTAACAGAAAGCAGGAATCCTCTCAGCCATCCGGAGATGGAGTTTTGCTTATTTGGAGCAGAAAATCACGACGAGAGCCGCCTCTATCAGCGCTGAGGGTGTTCCCTTAAATCATTTCCCTCCCCTGAAGGTACGGAGCAAATCCTGTTTCCTTTTGCTAGGCTTTTAAAGTACTTCGGGGAGTTCTTATCCTAGCAAAAGCCAGCCTGCTTGCGCTGGTACAGCTGAGAGCGCTTTGACCGCAGCTCTGGACCCGGCTCGGTTCTTGCGCAGCCCCCGCTCAGCAGCAGAACGGGGGGAGCGCAGAGAGCGCGGCTGGGCACAGGCGGAGCCGCCTCGGGCACCGCGGGCTGTGGCTTCTCACCCTGGATGCATTTATTCCTCCTCCAGCAGTATTTTCCAGGAAAGCACCAGCAGAGAGAGCTGTTCTCTCACTTTCCCACCAGCGGCGATTCTGACGCCACCCATGGAAATGGGGTTTTCCACGTGATTTGATGGATTTCTGACTCCAGCAGCTCCCAGGGCGCTTTAGGCGTTTTGTGTGTGCAAACACAGCGTGGAGGAGCGCTGCAAACGCCCGGGATGCTCAGCATTTGCTCCGGGGCTGAATTTGAAGGTGTCTAACCAGACACTTCATTCAAAGGCAGAAATTCTGCTTCTGTAAATTCAAATAATCCCACCAAGATTGACTTTAAGACGTATGTTGCAATGAAAGTAATTTTAGCATGTGTGATGGATTTTGCTTGTCTTGAAAACTGTGATCCTTGTGATTGTTTTTCAATTTACTTCGGCTTTAGAATGAGCATTGCACTATTTTTGACTTTCAAACCAGCAGAAAATGCCCATGATGCTGGTTGCTGACAGGTGAACAAGGTATATTAAATTCCAGGACCAAATTTTCATGGAGTTTTAATGTGCAGTTGTTTAATTTAGGATTGTAGTAATTGTGTCTGTTTGTGTCAAGCCATGTAATTGCATTATACAGATACACATCCAGACACAATTTTTCTTTGCATCCAGAAAGAAATGTCATTAGGGAAAATAATTTCAGATCACCTACTCTTGCAAGTCTTGCTGGCACATAAGTGGCATTTGGCTGGTATGGAATATCTGCTAATGAGCAGAGCAGCATCAAAGTTGGAATTAGAAATCCACCCCCTAGAATGAGCAGCAAGGCTTAAATGATGGAAACTGAACTGCTGGGGGTTGTCTAGTGTGTAGTCAATGAATTTATTTTTCATTTCTGTGATAGTTCTATGGAATCTAAAAACTGGTTGGTTTCTTAGAGGAAAAGCTGTCAAGAACTGAGATTTAACTGTGCCTAGTCCCTGATAAATGGGATTATGTGTTGCTTTCAGTGCACTTCATTTCAGAAGATTTAGTGAGGACTGTGATGTGAAATCATGAATGAGTGAGCTCATGAACAAATGCTCACTGCCCAGGGGAGGCTTCTTGATCTCACAGCTTGTTAAGGAGCAAAAGATCTTGGATTTGAGTGTAGCACCCTGGTGTGGTCCTGAGGGACACCAGAACCATTAAGTCTACATGAAATAAGCAGCTTCAGCCATTCAGCTTGTGGCAAGTTGCTCCTTTTCCATTCCTCTGGCTGCACCTGTGTGGTGAATTGCTCCAGGTGGAATCATCCTCAAGTCTTCACTCCAAGAAGGCAAAATCATAACCTGACCAAGAGTGACCACTGCACCAAAAAGCTCTGCACATTTCAGAACAGCAAAGAAGAAGTTATTGCACATATCCCAAACATCAGCTGGGTGAGAACTCTGGAACCCCAGGCCCTGGCACACGTTTGTTCCACGTCTGTCAGATTGGAGTGTGGGGTTTATCATGTCAGTAGGATATGTCATTCAAGTGTTGATTTTTGGGCAGTGAACATTAGAAAGTGAACAGGCTTGCTACTTGCAAAGAATGTTTGATTGACAGCTGTTCTGTTTTCCTAAATTTCAGCAAGCAAAGTAGCTTGAAGTGTTCAGGAGCTAAATCTGTCAGCTTTCTGATACAAAGGAAATTTTGCGGGGTTGGAGCACTGACAGAAGTGGGGGTGGAAGCACAGAGACAGAACAAAGATCAGAAATAAATACAGCTCTACTTTGTACTTTAATTTACACTCTTGCCATATTTTAGATCCCAAGGCAGACACACTTTAGGACACTGCTAGTGAAAAATATTTCTGCAAGGCAGTGGGTATTTGTAATCTCCCTTCCTCTGGACATCCAGGGGAGGTCACAGTCAGGCCAGGACTGGAAACGTGAGGCTGAGCTGTGCATCCTCAGGGCGATTCTGCCACAGCCTCCCCTGCACTTGCCATGGGTTTATCACACCTGGTAATAAATGGTAATAATGATGTAACCCCTCACCACTCTCAACCTCTTGGTATCTGGCTCATGGTTAAAAATTAACACTGCTTTGGGTATGGTATCTTTGTTTCTGCAACTGCTGCTACTGGAAGCTCTCTGTGTGCAGATTCTATTTAAATTCTCCTTTTCTTTTGATGTCTCTGTCAGCATTTGAAGTTGACTGATATTTATCATAGAGTGCTCACTGCCTGCCCTGGTTTCCCCAGTGCATACCCCATGGCCCTCTTGCTTAATGCTGAACTGGCAAAGGTGCTGGCAAGCATCAGACACGCAGACTAATGACTCAGGCTGACTCCTGAACCTAAAGCTTTTGCTATTTTGGTTGAGGTATTTTTTTTTGGTTTGATTTTCTCTGCAAAAAGTGAGGAGTGTTATTCCCAGAAAACCTCTTAGTGTGGAAGCAGCTACTGAGTTAGCAGAGCTAGGCTGGACTTAATACTTGGTGAGCATTCAATGATACATCCTGGAGGCCTGGAGAGAGTCAAAGAACTAGTTTAATTCATAGTTTTCAGTGCATTTCTCCTGCTGGTAGGTTACTCACTTGAAAAGTGGCTATATTTTACTGTCAGTACCATTGGAAAAGAAATAGTGCTCGTTTCAGTATAAATGAGAGAGAAGTGTTACCATCAGACAAATTTGTGATGAGTGTTCTTCTGTTGGTACAGATGGCATCTGTGTATTTTTATCACTATAAATCACTCACAGTTGGAGTCATACTTAGTCCAATATCTTGCTTTATGTTTATTGACATAATCACAGTTTTAGAGACGATATTAATCACTCAGTTCTTTGGAAACATTTGGATTGGTAGATGAAAAAACATATTTATTTTGAGAAAGCAAATGGTACAATTAATTTTCCCATATTTGTACATTTACAAATAATAAACAAGCTATATTGCAAAGCAGTGAGTTAGTACATTGAAATACTGATTTGTAAACCTAGTTTTTCTCCTACAACTCAGTGCAGGTGTGTGATAGATCAGGACTTTTGTAGTACCAGGAACTGCACCAGGGAGAGTGACCTACATTTAAATGCAAACTGTATTTCTGTGGTTTTCCCCAAAAGTCCTGGTGTGTTGGTCAGATTGCTGAAGAAGCCTTGAATTTGTTTTCTGTACCATGCTGAGCACAGCAGCAGGAGCTGGTAATGGTCCCAGCTGGACCAGCTGGGAGGGGAGGGTGGGAGGATTACGCAGAGGGCTTGGATCAAACCTCTCCTTCCTTCCAAACCTTTCTCCTTCCCTTTTTTGGGGTGTGCTGATGCCTTGTTGGGCTGAGCTGTTCCTCTTGCACTGCACAGGTGGTCACCCCTGCCAGGGTGGGAGCATCTGCTCCACAGCCCAGGAGCAGAGCACAGCTGGGAGAGCAGAGCCGTGAGCAGCACTGCTCCCTGCTGCTGGATTTGCCTGACTTGGGCTGTGACATCTGCATGAAAGGGACTGTGAATACCTGCTGGTGATCCTGGAAATGTTCCCATCCCAACTGGAATGAGCTGTGGGCTCTGCTCCCCTCCCTTCTGCCTCCTTGAAGAAGGGTGAAGAGGGAGAAGGCTGGCTCCAAGCTTTGCAAAGAGTGGGCTACAGCCTGAAGGGAAACAAAAAGAATGATTTCTTCATTTTCTCGATGAAAACCATTTCATTTGTCCCCTGCTTTCCACAGGCTGTGTGAGGGAAGCTGGCCTGCATGTACAGCAGATGTGAGGTGATGCCAACTGATTGTATAACCCCTGTGACCTGATCAAGATAGATGACTTCTTACTCACTGGTTTCTTCACAATGTGTGCAGTTTTCCTTTTTTGAACCTCAGAAACTACCCAGTTGAATTAACTTTGAAAGAATGGTATTCAAACTATGAAATACTTAAATTCAGGTAAGATGTAGCCAGATAATTTAGCACCAGTAACATCCATTGAAAACCATAAGAAAATGTGTGTTTCTATAGGCAGACACACCCAACCTAACCAGTTTCAAATTTGTACACACTTGCATTAGCAAATTGAAGCTTGCTTTGCTCAACTGAAGCATGAGTCATAAAGATATCAAAGAAAATAACATCCAAAATTCTACCTGAAGAGTAACACATAATTAAAAAATTGGTTGACTCAAAGGAGCAGCCATCTTCATAAGCAGAATTATCTTCAGTGACCTCCTCTCTATCTAAATGTGCCTTTGCACAAAGGGCAGCACTCACTGGGAGCCCTCTGAGCACGTCAGCACAATTATTCCAAGAAGTCAGGATAGCTTTGGCACTGCTGAGCTGCTGGTGAGCAGGAACGAGGGAGGTGGGATTTGTGTTTGTTTCTGGTTCCTGTAGCACATTTACCAGCTCTAGTTTAGTGTTAATGGCTCTGGGCAGACCACGAGAACACGACATTTGTGTTCCTGGTATAAAATCTAATCAGAAACAGTTCCTGGTCTTCACTGGATCACTGAAATTTGGTTGCCACTGCAAAGGAGAAGGGAAAGATTCTTCACTTACATTTTTGTGAGGGGAGTAATTCCATTAGCTCCAGGGCAGTTACTCTGTATTTACTGCCCTGTGACTGAGGTCACAGCGTGCCCCCATGGATCTGAGACCTCTCAGAAAACAGCTGTGAGGAGATCACGCTCCAGGAGGTTGTAAGGGGGAGGAATATTGCAGAAAAATAATTTGCCTAATCTATTTTATAAATCCATATTCACACATCCATACATTTATATTTAGGTATTTACACATCATAGCAAAAGGGACATCAAAAGTCCCCCACCTGAAGCCTCTGGGATGAGCTGGATCAGCTTTGCCTGGAGCCTCTGACGTGAGAAGGGATTGTTTACTACAAGGACTTGGAATTCTGCAATACAGTGCAGGCAGGAGGTAGAGATGGTTTACCTTAGATAACCTAAAATTCATAACAGAACTCGAGAGAAAAAAGCCTGATCCCATAAAAACACATTTTCCTGTCAGCTGAGAATCTTCATTGCCTTACCACGATGGGTCTGGCACACCACCTGGCACACTCAGATAGTGGGGTTTTGTGTAGGAATGGCTTATAATAATTCCTATGGAGGTGTTTTTAGTGTTTGGAATAAACCTAAATGCATTAAATATACAGTATTAGCCGTGTTTGTAAACAGAAGTTCCTGCCATTGAGAGATAATTGGGTATATTAGTAATTAACATTCTCTAGTGAAATGATATGCATGATACCTCTATATTGATTCAAATGTCATTAACCATACATAAAAGGCAGTCTTCCTTTATAGGAACATCAGACAGCTGTAGAAAACTTTAATTTTTAAAAAATGGGGTCTAGAGTGGAGTTATTTTCCTGACTAAAACATTGTGTAGCTTTGTGTACCTGCAGAGAGCTGGGAAAGGAGGAGCTGGAGCTGTAAGAGCTCAGAATTGAGGCATTAATGTGCAATTCTTTGGGAATTTCCCCGTGGGAGATTAAATGTCAGACATGTCTGTAGTGCCCTTACAATCACAGTGACCTCAGGAAGGAACTTTTTCTTTACTTCCTCCTTCTTCCACTGTGTCAGAGGTACCAGCATGTGGTAACTTCTTATACAATCTCTAACAATGTCATGATGCAACAGAAAACACAAAACACCACGGGGACTCCATATCAAAATCCTGTGTAATTATTTCTTGCACTTGATTACAAGTATAGAGAAAGACTAAACTGACAAAATAATATTTCATTCACATGTAAAGCACCATTGCTGGAGTTACAAATTGGGAATTGTCAGATATGAGAGAGCAGAAGTTGTTTTCCCACATGTGCAGGAATGCCCTTGGTGAGTTGATAAAGCAAATTGTGCCATTTTGCTACCAAATTTTGTAAGATTGCTGCTGTAACATTTCTGCCATCTGCACCTCATTTCAGTGACACCAGCTGAGCTGGTGGTCCTTTGGCCATATCCATTTCATAACTGCAGAATTCATCTTTTAGGCTTGGATTTCACTCAAAATAAAATTTGTAAAGAAAGAAAAAATATAAAATGGCAAACTACACCACCAAGCCCCTGCCCTGCCTGTCCCTCTGCACTTCAGGTGAAGTGATTTCCATGTCATATTCTGCCTCAGCTCCTCTGTTAATGGGAATGAATATCCAAAAATACCATCAGAACTCCTTTTATCTGAGTCATTCCAGTGCACAGAGAGCAACAGGTTAGACAATGGCATGTAAGCAACAGATTAGATAGTACTGAAGCAAGGTTTTATAAATCTGTCTCAGACATCACATATGAAAGAGATATTTAATAGATGGGGTTAGAAGTGTTTATAATTATTAAGATGATTTAAACATTCATCCTGATAACTTGCTGCCTTGAGTCAGAATGAATGAACAGGAAATTACTGGCATGTATTTACAATTTTTATTGAGAAAATACTTGTTTAGATGCTTGGTGTCAGAAAAATGTAAAATATTGGGTATGAAAAGGTATTAAGATCTCTATGTGAAGTACATCAAAATAATTCTAATAATGAAACCTTTCAACTCCACTCTTCTGTTTAAGTAAAATGTTACTTCTATAAAGATCTTTCTCCCTGCAGGTACTGAGACTGTCCTAACTATTTATCTTGACATAGTATTTAGATCAAAACCTGTAATAATCTGTTGTTTGCAAGGATTATGACCAGATTTTACAGTTTATATTTGTGTACACAGGCTCAGCTGCACGAAGCTCTGTTGGCAGGTGAGTACCATGGTTGTTCCTGCACCTTGTTTGTGGTTTTTGACAAGTATTTTCAAATGCAAATGCCTGACATTAACTAATCTGGGCCTAATCCTCAGCCTGGTGCCTTGACATCCCTGCTGCTTTGGGGAGAATTTGGTAGTTTTGAATGTCCTTTAACAGGCTTGGAATGTTATATATTGGAATATTATATATTCCAACCTGTGTTCTTTTAACTTCTCTGACATCAGCTGCTGCAGAAAGGGAATTTATCAGATGGAATTGTTAATCCAGGGACTGGCTCATGTGTTTGATAATGCAGCTTGCTCTGCAGTGGCTGTGGACAGGTTGCAGCTTGCCTGTAATTATAGATCATATAAACACATTACAGCAGGAGTTTCTATAGGCACAGTTCCAGGAACAATCTGGGCTTGTTCTAAATAACAAATATAGCACCAGTGCAAAGTGTGGGAAACAGCACATAACATCCAGTGAAAATGCTCCTGCTGGTAGGACTCCCATTTGGCTGCCATGTACATGAGAACACCAGAAAAAATCAGTTAATTGGGGAGTGTTAGGAAGCAGTTGCAAGTAATTGTTTTGCCAAATTAGTAGTCTTGATGATAAGACCAAGTTCACAAGAAAATTCCTTACTGTCACTATTTGGCACGAATATGTGATATAAAGGGAGGTTAATTGGCTGTTCTTTAAAATCATTGAAAGGCCTCTTTTTTTGTGGAGGCACCTCCTTGCTACCAGGCAGTGTTCCTGAGGGGATGTGTCAGGGAAGGCATGGAATGTTTGCAGAACATGCAGCATTTTTGGGTGCTTACATGGACCAAGGCGGGAGATGCTTGCGGCTCCTCGTGACTGCATTCCTTCCCTTTATCCTGAGAGGGAATTTGCTCCCTGGCAGGGTGGCTCCTGGAATCCAGGCACTGGCTGACATTATATCCCTGCATTCAAAACTGATGATTCCTTCTAATGATCCTTCCCCATTCCTGTTTTTATCCTTATGAAACGTGGCTGGAACATAACGGGCGCCTTCCTTTTCCAGGAGCTTTTCGTATCAGCCCAGCAAGGTTTTCCCAAGCAGCAACAAGGATTTCACTGGTGGTTTTGGTGCTTGTTGGAAGTGGCTCGCTCAAAACCAAACTGGCAAAACCTCACAACAAAAGAGATTTGCTTCAAATAACCAGCTGTAAGAACTGCCTCAGCTGTAGGAACTGGGAATGCACAAGGAGAAGCTACAAAAACTGCAGGAGGAACTGCTGAGGTCCATTGACTGACTCATCCTGTCTTTTTCACCCTAAATATTTCAAAATATGCACGTTTTTTATTTTTGGTTTTTTTGGTGGGTTTTTTGTTTGTTTGGGTTTTTTTGGGGGGGAGCTCTTTTAGTTTGTTTTTGTGGGTTTTTTGGTAGGGTTTTTGTTTTTTGGATTTTTTGGCATTTCTGTCATATTTTCATTGTTTTCATGTTTTCTCCAAAGGCCTAGAGGATAGGGTTTAAAACACCCATTTATTGAAGGACAGTTAAAGTATTCCTGTGCTACAGAAGAAGGGAATGGATACATCTAATTTAGTTTCTTATGTGGGAAAGTGGTGTAAAAATTAGAGAATAAAAGTCAAGAATCTTATTTGGGGTATGGAGCTGCAACATTATTCATGCATTGTGATGAATCCTTTGCCATCCCTTTACTTGGCCTACCCCCTCTAATGTGGTGCAAAATGACCATTTTTCATGTGTGTCCTGACTAAAGAGAAAAAAATCCTGATTTCACATCTTTACAGGGATAAACAGATCCAATACAATGGCAGAGGACAGCTGTTGTTTCTTTTGGTGAGTAGGAGCTGTGGGATTCTCTGCAAAAATTCTCATAAAAGAAAGAAATTGATCAGGATACATTCCAAGGAAATGTTTTGGACAGTACTGACACTCTGGAATGACTTGTCTGCAAGAACTTTTAGCAACACTGGGCATGGGATCTCAGCTCGTTCTCATAATAACTTTGGTGATGATGCTTATCATTCTTATACTATTATTATTTTTATATAGCTGATTAAATGTCATAACACTTGGCAATTAATGTGCTATTTAATTACAACAGAAGGACAGCTTGAGTGTAGTGATGACTGGCCTTTATTTCACCGCCTTTGAAGTTTAACTCCACCCTACAAAGCACCTTATTCCTTGAATTATACCCATAATTCTCTCTCTAAAACGCTTGCACAAGAGTGAGGTTGGTTGCCATCGACTCAAAACACCACCAAGGTAACAAACCAAAAATTTCTGAGTCTGAGCCAATGTGAAGTTGCCTTGTCACTTATCTTTCCCAATGCTCTGGGCTAAGATGGTTCTGAAGTGCATCTCTGCTCTAGTCTAGGAAGAAAGTTGCACAGCTTGGTCTATTCTGTTGTTCTGGTGTTACTAGACTATAAACATTTGAATTATTAAACTAAATTACATCCAAATATTTTATTAAAATTAGCCAGATCGCTTATGTGAAATATTATCTTATTTTGTAAATGTTCTAGATTTTCCTCTATAACTACCTTTCTGGCAATTTCTGTCAGCTCTCTCACTTTTCCTTTTCACTGTATTCAGTCATTAAATAGTTACAAAAGCTACTCCAAATGCAAGATTTCTTTTCAAATATTGCTCATATTTTAAGAATCCCAGAACCAGGCAGCTTCTAGAAATTATAATACAAAATTGATCTCTGTGAGAGAAGTAAGGTACAGAACATAAATAATAATTAATAATTGGGAAAATTTAGGAAAAAAGTTGAAGATTCTCAACATTCTATTTTATTGTTTGTCTACAAATACTAAACAGAGTAAAATCTGTCATCATTACAATGATGCTGTGGGTTTGAATTACAGTGTAAGATTATTACAGACATGGCTTTTGAGGTAATCAACTCTGTGTCCTGCAACAAAATCCTTCTGAAATAATTATAAAAGTAATCATGGCACCCTGAGGGTCATTAGTTTGCAGAGAAGCTGTGGCTGCCCCTGGATCCCTGGCAGTGTCCAAGGCCAGGCTGGGATAGGGAAGGTGTCCCTTCCCATGGCAGGGGTGGCACTGGATGGGCTTTAGGGTCCCTCCTGACCCAAAGCATTCTGTGACTCTGTGAAGGTTTTGAATCCTAAATCTGACCTGCCATGCTCTTTCACATTTTGCAGCCTGCAAGTTGGAGTAAATCACTCTGCTTTAACGCTGTGCTGGGCTCCTGCTGCTTTCTGACAGCAAAGGTTCCTGGTTTGACATTCCTGGGAAGGTCTGTCCTGCAGGAAGGGAACATCCAGGGAACCAGATCACCTGGCCCTGCAATCAGCTCTCAAACACCCTGCCTGGCCTAAGGGCAGTTTGTAGCTCCTTGGGCAAACCCAAACACCCTCCAGGCTAAGTGAAGAGATCTGGGGATTCTTTGGAGTAATTTTGCAAGCCCTGACTATTTCTGACTGTGTGTGTTAGGTTTGCCCAGAGAGCAAGAGCCTGCCAAGAGAGCTGCTTTCTCCTTCTGTCAGGTATTTCTAGAGACTCTCTTTTGGTTTGAGTTTTTTCAGTACAAATGTCTTTGAGATTATTAAATGTGATATCTTACAGTCTTTAGCCTGTGAGAGAAAATAGCATTTTCCTCTCTCTTCACCACAAGCAGCTCTAGAAATAATGTCTTAAGAGGCAGATAGGAAAATTTAAGATAATCTTGAGGAGACTGATGACAGCAGTTGAGCCATGGAGTTGATTGCCTACAGAGGTTCTGCTGTTGTTAGAACAGACTGGAAGATGCATTTAGGTGTAGCTGATCCCTCAAGGTCCTTCCACCTTCCATTGTCAGTGCATAAGGAACAGAAATAAAGTGTTCCTCATTCCTTTTCAGCCTCAGAGATCCCTTTCCTTTCCTTTCCTTTCCTTTCCTTTCCTTTCCTTTCCTTTCCTTTCCTTTCCTTTCCTTTCCTTTCCATTCCTTTCCTTTCTTTCCCTTTCCCTTTCCCTTTCCCTTTCCCTTTCCCTTTCCCTTTCCTTGTCAAGGCAGGAGTTCTGATCTCTTCTCTTGGTTTATTGGTTTATTGCAGTTCAGTTTGTGTGGCTCAGAGAAGCAATTTTAGCAACTGTACACAGCAGAGATTGTCACAGTGCTTTGTAGTTCTTCCTCTTTCTCTTTTTTCCAAGACTGACAAAGAATCTTTACAATATTAATGAAATTATAACAATCATTCTTACAAGCTTGAGCTGTCACATCCATAAAAATACTCCAACAAATGTAAGCCCACAGAGAAATGCTAAAGAGAGACACAACATCAGGATGTTGGGGAAAGAACCCCCAAACTAATGCTGCATTTTCCTTTGAAAAAACCGTGATAGGCAAATTCAGAGTTTGTAATTTCAACTCAGAAATCCTGATCGGTGGAGCCAGGGCAGTTTTTCCAAGTGGAAAGGTGTTTAATTCACTCGGCTGGGGGGATGATGGTTCAGCTCATTTGATAGAGAACTCTCGTGTTCGAATCCCAGAATGAAATTCTTTGCACGTGTTTATGCACTTGGTGAAATCAGAGGTCTTTGTACTGTGTTTACTGAACAGCTTTTATGAGATATAAATACCAGCACATTCTGGTGGGTTTCTAACAAACAGAATGGTCTGCTCAGCCCCAATATGGTCCTGTGTTAGAGCAGATTGGATGGTACCCTTCGATGATGGGAAATGCATTCAAATTCCATCCAATGGCATGTATGGCTTATAAATTTAGAGAGGCTGTGGGTGTAGAGAAGCTGATTGTACAGCATTATTCATTACGTGCCTTATATCAAGTTTTGGCTCCTATTCTGTTCAATGATTGCACATTAGCATTCTTCTTGATCTTTGGTGCGTGACGCTTCCTGCAGAACTGGTCTGAACTAGTCCTCCTGCTTAGAGAATATTCTTTCTTCTGCTCCTGTCATTAGAAAAACTTATTATTGATAGTTGATGATTTTCCAGAACTCTTCCCAGTTCCTAAAGCTACAGGCTGGATACTCACAGACCAGCCATGTCTCTGGAACAGCACTGGTAGGTGGATGGATGAGGGGCTGATGGATCCTTTAGGAAAGGCTCCTGATGTCACCTACTTTGGCCACAGGTAGAAGGTTCTTCTGTGTCTTTCTGATGATCACTTGGGTTGGCAGCTGACTCGCAATTAAAATAATGAGGCAATCATTGGGCTCTGGGAGTGATAGTCTAAATTGCACTGACCACAGAATTAGCAGTTTGTGAATTAGGAGCTTGTGGGGAACAGAGTTCTCTCTCTTCACTCTCACTGTCTGTAAAGCACATGCCTCTTTCTATTACACTGAGTTTATTTTAGCCCCATGCTCTGCAGAGTAAAATGCTTTCATCCTGCTTTGTGGATAATCTTCCTACGAGACAGAGAAATTGGGCTGCAGAGAATGGGGGAACATATTTTTGGATACAGTTATATGGTGGTTTATTATTTTTATTATTAGTAACAACAAAAAGTATTATTATTAATATTATTATTATTACTACTACTACTACTACTATTATTATTAGGCAAGATTTTTACCAGTCCCTTTAAGAGCTTATAAGCTAAAAGAACCAGGTATGGCACAGACCATCCCCAAGGGCAGACCTGGTGTCTAAAACACTCAATTTCTCATTTATCCTTCTGGTTTTAATTTAGAAAAAAAATTCCAATATTCTTATTTTAAAATAATACACCTTGTTTTTCAGATGGTTTGGAAGTGTGGAAGAGCAATACCTGCCTTGCAAAGGAAGTAAAAATCTCTCAGGGTGATTATCTACAGCTGTGTCTCAAGTAAGGACCAGTCTCACTTCCAGATATTCCCAAATATCTCATGTTGCTTTTAACATTTTATGCTAACAGGGCAGTCTTGAAACAGCCTCCTTTAGCTTCAAGTTTTTAAGCCTCTCCTGATTTGTCTAAAAGCCTGAACCTGTTTATGACTGTAGATCCTACTTGCTCCCTGGTCCCAGAGCAGCACAAAGGGAGGTGCTGATGAATATTCTGAGATGTTTGTTTGGGTTTGTGAGGGTCAGGGACTGAAGTGACTCCACACAAGTGCAGGCACCGCTGCAAATTTCAGCTGCCTTCAGGTCAGGGCCATGCACAGGTCTGTGGACACCTCCTCACCTCTTTCAGCACTGCTCCAAACACCAGGATGGAGAGAACAAGGGTCTAACATGACTCCTCTCTCAAGAGATCCAACTTAACTCCCAGCTAATAACAAAATAATTTATCTCAAGATAAATTGTGATGGCAAATGTGTCTTTCTGAGCACTCACATGTGCTTCAGGCAGAATGGAGCTGACGTTTCACAACAAGCTCCAGAAGGTGCTGATGCCTGAGCAGTCTGCAGGAAGGGTTTGTGTTATTCCATTGTTCCAGGACAAGAGAAACTGAGTGTTGAAGCAGGTCCTTTAGAACTGAACTTGTGCAGCAATAGCACATCAGGCAGAGAGAGGCTTGTTTGATGTCTCTGAGGTGGTAAGCTGCCTTTTTAGCATGAGTATACCTGACAAATTATGCAAGTGAAGACTCTTCTTGACAAATGTAATAATGCACAGATAAAAATAGTAAAAGAATAGTAGATGCAGTAACAATAGTAAAAGAATTATTATGTGTGAACCAGACAGCAGAAAGCAGAGCAGGAAAGCTGAAGTATTACCAATGTGTGAATGAGGTCATGCAGAAAACACAGTCTGGTGGCATCTCAGTGAAATGGAAAAATGTTTAAGGAAAAGGTAAATAATCTGATATAAACATAAAAACACCAGCTAATGGAGATTGCAGCAACACATGGAATGCTGGTACTGTGCACATGGACACTCACATACCCACGGAAATCATCAGCAGTCCCACAACAGGGAACCCCTTCCGAGTGCTGCTTGCTCAGAGCAGCCAATGTCCAGGGATGGCTGGAAACCACTTGTTTGTTAAACTTCTGTCAATGAGGAAACAGAAGGCAATTAGAGAAAGCTGAGACTCTTTAATCTCTCACTGCTCCATGGACTTTGTTCTTGCTCTGGAGCTTTATACAGACTGTGTGAGCACAAAGACCTACCTGGGAGGAGGGTGCAAAGTATAACCTTGTTCATTATAAACCAGTAACCCTCCATATCCATAGGGTGTTTTAAAACATCATTTACAACCCAGCTGTGGCTGTGGATGTGGCTGTCTGACTCAGGAGGAAATTTATAGTAGTTGAGAAAAGAGTAATCTGTTGGAGTGGTTAAAACTGGAAAGTGCTTTGAGTCAGTGGCAATAATCCCCAAAACGGTGAGCTGTGTTACCCACTGTGTGCCAACATGATTCCTGAATGTTCATGGGGGTGAGATACCAAAGGCTAAAACTTGCAGGATGAATGTTTGTGCTTCCTAGAACTGGGTGCATTTTACTGGCTCGGGGCAGTGACTGGTTTTGCCAGAAGCATTACACAGGGTTGGCTTTACTGGGGTACAATTAATTCTTACATTCTAGTTTGGGGGCAAAACAGTTGCTGTGCTGGCAGAGTAAAGCAAGTCAGAGAATAGACAGGTGGAGCTGTGTCAAAATAAAAATTCCTTCCTCAAAAAATCCATCAGCCCTGGGTTTAAACTGCAACTGTTCTAATTGTGAAATCAAAAATAAAATCAAAATACACATTTGGCTGGAATGTTTTGATTTTGACTCTTTTCCAACTTGAAACATAAATAAAGAGTAGTTATAAAATTAAGTGTAACAGCACACGCTGTCCCTATCAGCACAAGGATCTCACTTTTGGAAAAATAAGTTAGAACTTGTCAGGTGGCTTGTGGGCTTAAAAAAAAAAATCCAAACCACCAAAAATCATACAACATAATCAAGAAACCAAATATTCATCGCTTTACATAAGGCTTCTATCTGAATTCTTTCTTGTACTAAAAGGTTTTATAAGATAACGAAAACTTTTATGCTCAAATGGGAGATAAAAGCCATAAAGCCTCCCAGTAAATGGAAGTTCTCATAAACAAAACACCAAATCCTGTTTAAAAGAACTGCTTGGTGTTTACGCTGCCAAGTTGCTGATGGTGCATAAAGTTGTTCTCTTAATAATGAGCTGGGTAGAGGAACGCCCAGCATCCAAAAATGTGTTACCTCCTCAGAGATCTGCATTTTAATCAGCTGATGAAACAGATGTGGGAGGATTGTCAGGAGCTCTGGTTCTGAAATCCCAGATAAGCAACTATCGATCTTACAGATTTTTGTAGAGGAGAAAAAAAAAATTGTCAAGTTGGTTTCTTGCCTTCTACCTGCCCAGTAAGTGACAAATTAGAAGCTTTCTTAAAAGTGGGAAGGGCTCAAAATAAATAAAATTTCAAAATTTAATTCTGCACAAGGTTTTACTTCAGCAAAACGAAAAGCTTGCTAAATGCATCCATAACCTGGAAACTTTTCTATATTGCATCAAGACAAACATCATAAACTCTGTACTCACAGGAAATTGAAATTTCAGGTGTAAACTGCAGGAATATAGCAAAACTTAGGTCACTCCAAGGGAGAGGAACTATGAAAAAACCCCCAAATTTTATGACAAAAAATATATATGTTATAATATATTTATCCAAATAATATGGTGGAGAAGAAAAGTTCTATAGAACAAAACATAGGCCAAGGTATTTCAGTCAGCCTCTCTGGCTGCTACAACAGTAGTAGTAGTGAGTAGTTAAAATCGAGTAGTTACTTATGGTCTAGTAGTAGAAGCAGGTTAAAATATCCCTGCTTCAGTTTTTGTGCCCAGATTCCTCAGATATTCAGATACTTTGTTCTAGTCTCTGTATGCCTGTGGTCAATACACATTGACCAATCACTACACTTGTGATTTTAAATTCCAACCACCCTTCGCCCCCAGCCTTAGAAATTTCATAGCAGTTGAATAATGGAAATGATGATGCATCAGAAATTAGGTATATCTTAAGGCATTCTTTCATCTTGAGAGGTTTTTGGGTAGAAAAACAGTTTCTAAAATCTATAGCAGATTTTATTTACAGATATTAAGAACTTTTAATAGTTTTCTATTCTAAACACTTTTTTGTGTTATGTGCTTAATGATTTCAGATTTTCTATAAAGACAGTTGAGCTGTTTCTATAACGTATTTTAGTCACGTACAAGTAACAGCAAAGATAAACTCCCAAACCCCTGTCTTGTTGTCCCCAAAAACACCAAGGTGCCAACACTTATTTAAGTGCATCACAAGCACAGCTCCTTTATCTCCTTTGATAAGGAGGGTTGTTCCTCAGGCAGTCTGTCAGGAGAGGGAAATGCAAATTGTTGCTTTGGAATTGAACTGGTTTCCTGCTCTTTGGTCATAAGGAATGCAATTTCTTTCCTTGGCATGGAGCTCTGTGGTGTTTAACTCACAGATCAGCTGCTCCATGTGCTCCACATGTCTGCAGGCCCTTTCCTTTATCAGTTCCCTTCCAGCACCCCTGAACTATAAATTAGAACTGGCAGCATAACACAGATATCACTGCTGCTGCTCAGAGGACTTTTGCAGCGTCATGAGGAAAGTTTAGCATCACCTTTATTTTGTACTAAGCCTTACCACAGGGTGAAATGTTATATTTGTCATACAATGTTATGCTCTGAAGGGTTTTTTGCAATTGATGTTTGGTAAATGATAACTGGCAGTGTTTCATTTAGCTGAGGCATTCATTCCTTAGCATGCTGAATAAGGTCTTTAATAGGTTGGAGAAAATTTGTTCAATGAGAGGTGGGGTTTTTTGCTTGATCACCAATCTCCTGCGTAGTATAAATTAACTGAAACAAAGTAAATTGACTGTTAAATAACCTCAACAATTCAAACAGGAAAATGGTTAGAAGAAAGAAGTGACTTCTGCTTCAGGGTAAGTGCAGCACTGTATTATTTCCTTTCATACCATGAAGTACAATCTTTTGAGTAGTTGAAAATACTGAGGGCCATCACAAACCCAGTGTCCTTCTAAAACAATGTAATTTTATTCTGTTTTGGTACTCCACATATTACTGTTATACTATGATATAAAGATTATTTTTCCTCTCTAGTGGCACAGTAAAAGTAGAAGTGTATTTGCATGTTCCTTGACAATTTTAGATTATAAATTGTCCTACCTACCAATGAATAAATGCAATTTTAAAATCTAGATTTTTCTTTTTCATATTCCAAGGATTTCCATTTCTTGTTGAAGTGTATAAACTAAAACTGATATCAGAATTTATTATAAAGTACATATTAATGGGATAAGAGAGCTTTCCTTCACTCTTTCTGGCCTGTACCTGAGCTAGTACCAGCAAGATAAATGAGAGTCTTTAAGCCATACCCTAAAACCTGTTCAACCCTTTCTGTTCACTGAGTTTTCTTACCACTGAATGCATAAGGAGAATTACAATTCCAAAATCACACAAGAAGCATTTCAGATCCAATCCTGCTAGTTATGCATGGTGAGGCACCTTGTTAAAATACATTTCTAAATGAAATAATAAATGGTGCAGCAGATAAAAGTCACTGTGGGTGAGCACACAGCAATGCTTGCATGGAACAGTGGGAATGATGGGCTCTGAGCATGGGACAGGACAGTGCTGTCCTAAAACAATTCAAGGGATGTCACCCCACGTGCTTTTTAATTTTTTTCCTGTGGGAAGTGGAGTGTGCTGTTATTGCAGAGCCATGAACCACAAGGGCAAAGGATCAGGCAGTACCAACCCCAACCTGCCATCGTGTCCCTCAGCATTCTCTACCCCAGAATTACTGTGGAGAGGTGGCAGATGGGGCTCCAGGAGCTGCAGAGCCAACACTCCAACACCCATTAGGTATTCCCCAGCCAGACCTTTCCTCAGTGCTCATCTGTTGTTTCCCCCTCCCTACTGACCTCCTGCTGCTCCTCTAAATCCCCCCTGCCCCAGTGTGGACCCCAGAGAGCAGAATCTGCTGGTACAAGGCAAGGCCACAACACCTGACTTGCATAAAGAGTGACCATCCTGAATAATTTTTGCCATAAACACACACTTCTGAACAGAGCTCAGTTTTCAAAAACCAGTGACGTACTTGTGATTTGAACAGCAAGTTCTAGACATCTACTCTCTTGACTGAAAATGCCTTGCATCATCTTTGTGGCAATTACTGGTGCTCAGCTTTAGCTGGTACAAGAGCAGAGCCCTGCAGCCAGGCTGCCCCAGCCTTTGCAAGGAGGACAGAGACATCTTCTTGCTTTGATTCCCTCTGCCAGGTGCTGTCCCACTATCAGCACAGCCTGACCCAGGCAGGCCAGGGTTAAGAGGTCAGTAGGAGCAAAGTGGGGGCACTGAGCTGTCTGGATCAGCTCAGTGGGGATGAAGTGGGTGCACTGGGCTATCTCTGCAGATGGGCACCTTCCACCAAACCTCAGGTGCAGGATGGCTCTGCCTTCAAAGGGAGGATCACACAGACAAAGCCTCTGCTCACCAGCTGGTTCTGACTTCACTTCCAGCTCTAAAGCCTTCCCTCAGCTGAAAGCAGATTTTTATCTCTGCCTCATCAAGTTGCTTACGGGGTGCTGCTGCCTGCCAGGCTTCTTAACCCTCTGTACCTCAGTTCTTCAAGCCCATAAATAAAGTAAGTATTAAAGTTGTAAACACTGGTTCTTGTCGTGGTCTTCCCAAGGGAGTATTTTTGTATTTTATATCAAAGCAGTTTCATTCCTTGTAGCCCCACCTGTCACAGCCAGAATTCCAGAGCAGGTAACACCCTGCATGCCACAGTGCAGCACCATGTCAGGGTTTGGCTGTACATGGAACTTCGGTCACATTAAAATTCAAAAGCTTTGTTTGAGGCTCTTTTCATTACCTGGTACAGATCACCATGCATGTATTACTTGCTGTTGTTATTTATGACTCCAATAATCCTCACCACATCTACACAGCCTTCCGGAAGCTGTTCCCTATTTCCATTACAATGGGATGACTTGGGGCCTGCTTTCTGCTGACCCTTGTAGAAACTTCTTTATTAACCAGGGCAATGTGCTGCATGCAGGTAACATTCCTGAGCTGGCAAACCAACAGTGTTTCCACATTTTATATTACAGCACCTTTTTTCCCCCGAGGAGTGTTACTGCAGCTTCTGTAGTTTCCTACTGAAGCATAAAACAGTTTCTTATGGTCTGTGTAAAACAGAGGCTGTTGTGATGGTATTTTACTGCTTTCCAAGAAATGCTCTTTTTTTAATTGTTTGTGAGAAGCTACTAACAGCTCTTCCAAACTGGTGAAGCAGGAATGAGGTTTTAAGGCAAGATTTTCTTTGCATTTAGTTCCTTTGTAACCAGTGGGATAGAATTTACCTGAAATGCTTTTTATAAATGTTCCTATGTAAAGTGAGGTGTCTGTTTGGGCTTAATGCCTGGAGGAAAAGTGAAACTTTTTATGTGTGATGAATATGTCTCTAGATGTCACAGTGCCTTAAAATATGGGATTGTTGTAGGCACTCATCCCAAAATCCATACCTTCCCAAATGCCTGTTAAGCAGAATTGGTGAACACTTTTTCATTTCAGAGACAGAGCTTTCAGTGTAGGACAGTGCAGAAGGTATTGCTGCATCACCTCAGAGGTGTTTTGCCCTAACAGGGTACTATAGAAATTATATTTTATTCTGTGTGTCTGTACTGTGTGGCCTTACAGCACAGCAAGCATGTAGGGGAAAACAACTGACAAAATTAAGAATTTCAGGTTTATCATTAAGAAGAATATTCATTACACAAGATTCTACAATTATGTTGTTGCTACATGACCTTGCAGAACAAAGTTATGTTCTCAGTTAGGGCTTGCCTGGCGCTGCCAGAGGATTCCAACTCAAAATAGGCTGGATTGAGAAACCAGGTTAACGTTCTTCTTTGCAGAGTGAGATTTTGCATAAGTAACAAATGCCATCCTTTCTAGATAAGAGCCACGTGGTGTTCCATCTGTAGTGATGAGGGCTGGGAATGACAGGACAAGGGGGAATGGCTTCCCACTGACAGAGGGCAGGATTAGATAGGATGCTGGGAAGAAATTCTTCCCTGTGAGGGTGGAGAGGCCCTGGCACAGGGTGCCCAGAGAAGCTGTGGCTGCCCCTGGATCCCTGGAAGTGTCCAAGGCCAGGCTGGACGGGGCTTGGAGGAGCCTGTGATAGTGGAAGATGTCTCTGCCCATGGCAGGGGATGGGATGGGATGAGATTTAAGGTCTCTTTCAGCCCAAATCATGCTGGGTTGCTCAGATCAGCGGGTCACTGAAGGCGGCCCGTGCTCTGCGGTGCAGGTGCAGGGATGCAGGTACAGAACGTGCTCCTTCCAGAGCCTCCTGCGAGCGGCAAAGGCGACCGCGGCTCCTACAGGTGTGAAAGGTTTAATGGCGAAGTTCATACCGTCCCGTGAAAAGAACATTTAAGTCATTTGAGTAGCAGATAACTATGGGTTTACAGTCCCGCTCACACCTTGTAAAGAGAACAATAGCAAAGGGCTTTACTGAAAACACTGCTTTTCTCCCAGTGGTGCTTGGCGAGGTTCGGCTGCGGGGCTGTGCCGGGAGCGCGGTCGGTCTCTCGGTCGGAGCCCGGTACCGGGCGGGTGGCGGTGCCGCAGCCGGGCCCTGCCCGGGGCGGGGTCGGGCCGGGGCTCCCCGCCCGCAGGTGCGGCCCGCCCAAGGCGCGGCCGGNGCGGCCGCTGCCCTGCCTGGACCCCGCTCCGCAGCAGCTGCAGGACGGCGCCGTGGCCTACGACCGGGTGCGCACCTACGGGCCGGGCTGCCGCCGGGTCAGCACCTCCTGCTCCTCCCGGGCCGCCTCGCCGCTGGACTGCGGCCACGGCTGCGACTCGCCACAGGTACGGCGGACACGGACCGGCCCTGGGGCGCTGCCCCCGAAGCCGGGACCCAGTTCCTGCCCGGGACCTCGGGTACTGCTCCCCTCCCGACCCGCTCCCGGCCGGGATCAGGCGCCGTCGAAGCCGGAGCCCGACCCTGGGAGCTGCGGGCGCGCCCTGAGGGTCGGAGGGCTGGCCGGGCTCCCCCGGGCGTGAGCCGGGTCCAGCCCTGGCTGGAAAAGCGCTGCAGCCGCTCCCCACCGTCCCCAGCCCCGCCGGGCTGTCCCCGGGCAGGGCTGCGGTCAGTGGCACCGGCCCCAGCGCCGTGTCACCCGTGTCCCCCAGCGCCGGCACCCCTTTGAGGCAGAACGCCGCTTTTGCCGGTTCTGTCGCGGCACAGCAGCGATCCCGCCGCAGGCGGGTGCTCCCTTCCCACGCCGGGATGTCACCGAGCGGCTCTGCTGACTTGGGGCTGCTCATGTAAATAGAACACGAAGCCTGTGTGCTTATTAGTTCTCTTTGAATCGGTGGTGCTTAATAAGGTCCGCGACTGAAGTGTTGGAGTTGGGCTTGGAAAGCCCTCACAATGCCGTTCAGCAGGTTCGCTGTGTGTGTGTTCAAGGCATGGCTTGAAAGTATCGGTGGAACGTAGTGTTATTTTAACACATGTAACTGGTATATTAAAACTAGAAACCAATACCTTAAGAACAGATTTGACTGCAAAATCAGAAATGGAGATCAGAATTTATTCTCAACCCATTTTTCCCTCATACAGCAGAATATCATTATCATTGATAGGATTGCTCTGCTATATTCAAATGGAAACGTACATCTGTTTCAAGATTAACTCTTACTGAATTTTCTTTCCCGTGTTATATTTACCTGTCAAAAGAAATCTGGATTAAGACCAATACAAGATCTGAATTCCTTTCAGAGCAGTATTTGCATAGTTTGAGGGCTGCCTTCCTCTCCGGGATGGTTTATGCAAATCCTGGGAAGTGTGCAAGTGGCTACACTAATACAGGGACAAAGAAGAAAGAGCCTCAAGTTGTGTTAGTGGAGGTTTAGGTTGGATATTGGAAAAGATTTCTTAATGGAATGGATGGTCAAACATTGAAACACGCTGCCCAGGAAAGTGGTGGAGTCACCATCCCTGGAAGTGTTCAGAAATGTGTGGATGTGGCATTTAAGGACATGGTCAAGTGGTGGCCTTGGCAGTGCTGGGGAGTGGTTGGACTCGATTATCTTGGTGGGTTTTTCCAACCTGAACGAGTCTGTGATCGTCATGGCTTTGTAGGAGTTGGCTATGGCAGAGCCATTCCCTCTGTATCCAAGTTGTTAATCCTCTTTTGCAAGATCTAGAGCAGGGGTGTAAACACAGGTCTCTCACCTCCCAGATAAGTGATCTGCTCACCTAGGCTGGATGATAGTCTGAATTGCAGTTAATTAATTAAATATTCATTGGCATAAACACTGTAGTCCCAGGCTTCCTCTGCCTAGATAAGTATGTGAGCAAGGATTACAGACTCAAATGCTGTCGCTGCTCTATGGAGCATTTTCAACATCTATTGTAGTCACTGAATCCATTATGTCCTGCTGATGAAAACTAATTTTTTGCTGAAGTGTTTTGCTGGACGAGACTTTAAAAAACAAGAGGGTGTAGCTCAGTCAGGCTCTGTGTGGGTTGCAGTTTCAGTGGTGGAGAAGGAAGGAGCCTAATACAGATTATTAGGAAGTTATTAAAGCAGAAAACAGTAACAAACAGGGAAGTCAGCTGGGAGGAGGCAGCAGTGGCACGCTTGGCGCTGAATGGGAGTTGCCAGGGAGAAGCCCTGGGAGGGGTGTAGGACATTCCCAAAGAGTGGATCAGTTGCCCTTTGAGCTGATCGTGTAGGGCCACGTAAAGTGAATAATGGACCGATACCGAGCTCACATCTGTGTTTGTTGTAACACGAGAATCTGGGGTTAGTGGCAGCCCAGAGCTGTAGTTTCAGCTCTGTGCTGCTGGTAAAGCAAAGGGCTGTCTTGGAGCAATATTTAATTTGCTTCTGCAGAGCTTTTGTGGAGTAACAATAACAGACATCTGCATCCCTGTTGATACAGTGCTTGTCTTCAGTCATGTGGCTGGGGTGTGCTCCTGTGTTTGTGTACACTCTCAGTAAGCTGGAGAGAGGGAGAGTTTGAAATTGCTGTGTGCACAGAGTACATGTGCTGGTACTTTTTGTGGTTCAGGATTTTTTTACTTTCTTGGTGTAACTTTGTTTTGTCCTTGGAGTAATTCACAGCAGATTTTGCTCTGCTTGATCTAAATGAGAAGTGTTTAGAATAAATTCCCTTCCAGTGTGGCTTAATGTGTATTAATCCCTTCACCATGGTCATGAAACAATAATACATGAAATGGCACTTGCAAGATGTTTGTAGAGGGCAAAACTCTGACAGGCTTTGTAAGGATTTTCTGTCCATGTGAGGAATTTTGGGAGTCAGGTGTTTGTGTGGCTGGGCTCAGTTCTGTGACGTGCAAAGGGCTCCCATGAAAATGGTGTAATATTAACCAGCTCCAGGGCTGGTCTGTGTTGTAACAGCTTCAAACACAGCCTGCCATTTCCCCATTTCACCTGCCAACTGGAACTCATAAATTATGATTAGATGACTGGATTGCTTGTAATTAGCAAGACAATGTGTTGTGAATAAAGGCCTTTGACATAGATGAAATTCTTACTTTCATCTCTGTGTTGGCTAAAGCCAGGAGGAACCTGTTGAAACAAAAGTGAGAAGACTGATTGCTTCTATATAAAATTGGCACACAGTAAGGACAAATCTATCAAATGCTTATTCTAATATTTATTAATCTTATTTTAAAAATTTTAAGACTACCAAAAATATTTATGAGAGTGTTAGTGTTATTTTGGAAATTCTCCTTATAAACCCCATGACAGGGATTGGAATGGGAAGAACTTCAAGGTCCCTTCCAAACCATTCTGTGATTCTGTAAAATAGTCCCAGACTGACTGGTCAGGGTGTTATACACTCCAAACCTAGTCACGTCCCTGAAACCCACAACAGCACTGGGCTTTCCCACCGGGCTTTAAAATTCCACCTTCCCCTTCCTTCTCCCAGTTAGAGAATGCTGCATCTCCAAATACTGCATCTTCTCACTGCATGGGGAGAGTGTCCTGAGCTATGCCCCTTGGGAATGCTGGAAAATGGAAACAGCCTGAGATCCTTTCCATGGCAGTGTCCCCAGTGCTGGGGACAGTTCCAGAGGCCTTGGAGGTGGCACCTCCTGGTGCAGAGCTGGGAGCTGTGTGTGGGCAACCCAGGCTGGCACAGGCACAGTGTTTCTGCTCCTGGTCCCCTCCCAGCCTGTGCCAGTCCAGCCTGCTTGGCTGGAATGGGAGAAAGGGCAGGCAAATCCCTGTTTGTAAAGCAGTTCTTTGAAAATGAAAGAGTTTGGGTATCTCGAAAATAAGCATAATTTTATCCAGGCAAAATATTCGTGGGTTCTGTATAATATTGCATATACAATGAGCCTGTCCTTGTGAATATTATAAAGGTCTGTTTCAACCTAAAGTGCCCCAGACTCCTCCACTGTGGGTTTATTCCTCTGAGAACACCCTGGATGTGTTATCTTCTCTAGACTTTGAGTTAGTCCTGGCACATTTCTCCAACCTTTCAGTGAATCCCAGAGCTGTTTAATGTTACACGATGGCCACGTGGTGTCCCTGTGCTGGAACGAAGCTGTCCCTGCTGTCCCACGGCTCTCCTGTGTCCCAGCTCCGTGTGCTCACTGGCATCCAGCTGTGCCTGCTCTGAGACCCGGCTGAAGGAAGGACCATTCCTTTGTTGAGTATTTCACTTTTTAGTTCCAGCTCTGCAGGTGTCAGTGAAGCAGGGTTGGGCTGCACGTTCCCCCTCTGTGCTGTCTCCTCTCAGTGTTGTGTCCCCCTGCTTAGAGTCCCACTGGGACACAGGGTGGGAGCAGCACTGAGCAGCTTCCCAAGTTTCTGCAGCACTTTTAATTTTGAAGTTTCTTAGTTACTTTAACTGCTACAAAAACAGTTTCTTTTCTACTTTTGTTTCTCTTTCCTGGTGCTGTTATGATTCACCCTTGGGAGGTCTGGAAAATTGCTCCAGGCTTCCTAAACTTATGCAACAGTTGTCAGGAAACCTGACCTACTTCAGAGCTGCTCTCACCTGGCTGAGAATGAGTCTGAGACTGAACTGCAGCCACATAAACTTCCCCCTGGGTCTGGGGAAGAAATGATTCATTATGAAAATTGGAGGTTTGTGCTGTGAGGGAGAATAAACAGGATGCTGCAAACTGACAAATTGCCCAGTCCTTAGACTGGATTCAGTGGGAGCTCTGCTTGTTTGGGTAAAGACCTGTGGAGAGTTGAAGCAATGTGTGATTTGTTGGAACTGGTGGAGGACAGCATCTGCAATTGCTTGTAGACAGGACTGGGGCAAAACCTGAAGAAATCTATTTGAAAACAAAGCTGTTGCCAGGGATAGACTTTTGTAATTTAAAAAGGCACATCTCATTTTTCATTCAGGAATGTGCAGGTGCCCCGTGTGGGCATCGTTCCCATAGGTGGCAGTTGTGGAGTTGTGTGAACTGAATGTGACCCAGTGGGTTGTTGGGCAGCTCCTCTGTCCATTTCTGAGTTTAAGCAAAATCCAAATTTTCATTACTTAGTGAAACAAAAAGAGTTGATGGTGTATCTCCATCTACACTACTGAGTTTGATGTGTAACATGAAAAATTGAAAGTAAAACACATGGACTGGAACAGGGACATGGGATCCAGGAAGCCTCATCCAGCTTTGATTTGTGACTGTTCTGCTGCATTTACAGAAAATATGGACTTATTCCCTCAGACCTGCAAAGAGGGGACTGAGAAAAACCCAACTCTTACAATGCAGTGATGGGTTGTGTCTTGCCATGCTGCACATGGGCCAATTCCCTTGGGGTGGGAAGGCCCTGGGTTCAAAGCATCTCCAGGTGACTGCGGCCAATGGATCCCAGAGTATTTAGAGCCAATGTCCACAATCAGATTCCTTTGGGAATCCATGAAGGCCTGAGCTCTGCCTGAAAAGGTGTGAGAGGTTGGGCTGCAGTAATGTCTGAACCTTTCTCTCTGTTTTGCAGGGCACCATTCGCAGGATCATTATCGAGAACCCGGAGCAGGTAGGGAAACTGCGCTGGGCTTCCCTCAGCTCCTTCCTTCCCCAGCTGCCTCCACGGGGCATGAGAACACTTTGAGAGCACACAGCTCACACCTCTGGGGCTGAGAGGGGGAATCTGAGGGATTGAAAACACTGCAGAATGGCCAAGTCAGGCTCCCACCTCTCAGCACTTAAGTCTTCATTAATACTGATTAACTTCTGTTTCTACTGTATTTATTCCACACAGTCCCTATGCAAGCACAGCCACTTTGTTTCCAAATGGACACACACATCCTAAAGGACATCTCAAATGTCTTTAAATTACCTATTTTTGGTCAAAATTACAGTAATCCTGAGTGTATTTATATGTTTTTATTTATATGTTTTTATTTATATGTTTTTATTTATAGGTTTTACAGGAGCCATTATCCCCTTTTCTTAGAGGGGCAAACTTCTGTCCTGGAAATAATGTCATCTATGAAAAGACAATAAGAAAATATGAGCTATTAAATCCCCTCCAAGTAAGTTGGGTGTTTGTATTATCTATGGTGAAAAAAAAAAATTGAGGTGGTAGCAGGAAATTGATGTTTCAGGGTTGGTTTGGTTCTGGGTTTTTGTTTGTTTTTGTTGGGAGCAGCAGCCAATCTGAGAACTGCCTTGTTGTGATCTAGGACACATTCTCAGAGTAAATGAAGCAATAGTTAATGAGAGCAGAAGGTGGAATGTTTGCCTTATTTTTCCTGAGAATTTATTTCTTTATTGTCAATGAAAACTGCTTTCTATCTCCAATACTGTCAGTCTATATCTGAATAATGACTGTGAATTAGTTTCTTGCAGTAGATCCACAACAGAACAACCAAGACAAATTTCTGAAAAAAAAAAAAATTAAAAGACAAATACTTTTACTGACTCTTGAAACAACACATATTTGGCAAACCTGTCTGAAATTTCATTTTGCAACTGGTGTTTTGTCAATAGCAAAAATATTGCTCCATTTTATTACTCTGAATTATTTCCAACAAGAAAAAAATTTGAAATTTAGCATATCTCAGAGTGATTTACCTGGGGTTTTTTTTTTTTACTTTGTTTTTTTAAACTGAACTTTTCATGCCACTCTGGGTTTTAGAAAACTGAATTATCTGTGATATCCAGTATCTGAAATGGAAAAAGGAAAAAAAAATAGTTATATATAATAGCTTCTTTCTTTCTGCAGATGATGTGCAAAGAAAACAATAAAAAATTGTGGTAGTCCTGGAAACCATAGTTTTACTTCTGGTTTTTGTTACCTGGGGTACGTTTACATTTAGGTCAAATCAGGAACATAATTTTGGAGAAAATTTTCCTGTGTAATGGGACATCCAGCTTGGGAAAGGTGTCTCTCCTGTGCTTTTCACTGGCAGCTTCTAAATTTGGAGGGAAAATGGTGAATTACAACCCTGGAGCACGAAAATATGAGACAAACTCACGTTCCGTTAGGAATAAAAGCAATTTTATTGGGATTATTAGAACATCCGAAACCACCAGCAGCCTTGCCGGTCCCGGGCACGTTTCCCTCTCGGTTGGGGCCAATGGCCCATCCCCTGCAGCCGGGGCAGCGCTGACGAGGCCGCTTCTGTCCGCAGGAGAGGCAGCTGCAGGTGTGCCGGGAGCCCAGCCCGCCGTGCCCGCCCGCCGGGAGCCAGCAGTGCCGGCAGACGCAGACGGGCAGCCCCTGCGAGCTGTGCCCGGGCCCGGCCAGCGACGAGAGCCGGGCACGCAGCCTGAGGAGGGGCACGGCCCCCCCCGAGCTGGTAAGAGCTCCACGCTTTGTTCTCGGCGGGGATGGAACTCCGGGAATGAAGGGTTTGTGCGGGTTGTGTTGGAGCTCTCAGCGCCGCAGCCCTGGAACTAACCGCGGTCCGTGTGTCCGGCTGCGGCTGTCCGAGGCTTTGTCCTGTGCTGCGGAGGGGGGAAATGGCTGTTTGGGGTGTTTGTATCTCTCCTTGTCTCGGAGCTGCGCTCAGGTGTGCACTGACTGAGATCAGCCCGCGGTGTTTAACTGTGCTCGGTCTCGCTGGGTTGTTTGGTTTCATTTTTCTTTACCCAGCAATTCAGTCAGGTTCCACCTGTCAGTCTGTACACACAGACTGAGGGATGCACAGCTCTGCCTCGAGTTTGGGAGAAAACACCCTTTGCTTTATAACCTCGACAAACATCAGCTCAGGATTCCTTTCCTCCTACGCCGATCAACCAGGGCTTCAAATATATTTCAATTTGATGCAAAAGTTGTTGACACAGATTCACTGGAAGCACAAAAGGAGCTTCCTGGTGTAGCTGCAGCCTGTTAGTGCAGCTGGAGAGGGAGTGCAGCAGGTCCCTCCTGTGCACCCAGTCGCTGTTTGGGTGACAAACACCCTGGGGACCTCAGTGTCACACCTGTGCAGAACCTCCCAGAGCCCGACACTCCCATCAAGCAGCTCGGGATGCTCAGCTTGGGCTGATGTTCCCACAGAGCTGATGCCAAACGATGGCACTGCTGTGGAAGCAGGACTTGGTGCCTGTTCTTCTAAAGGAAGTCATTCCCCTCTGCACAGTCTGTTGAAAACCAGCAGACATGGAAGGCTCACTTCCAAGGAAAGTGTAAACAAACTGCAAATGTCTAAGAACAGCCAGACCCAATCCATCCCACCTGTAGCATTTTCATGTTCAGCTTTCCTCCCAAAGAGGGGATCCTGTTCTGATCTCCTGCCTGTCTCCTGCCAGGTGAGCTGCCCCCAGGAGAACCCTGAGCAGCTGGACTGTCGCTTCTTTGGGGAGCTGCTGGCGGAGCTGCACCGCAAGAGCACCGACCTGTACAGCTGCCTGCTGCAGCACGTGGAGAAGATTGGCACAAGGTATTGCCACTGGATCTGTCCTTCCCGTGCCCCAAACATCCAGCACTGCACAGCTGACTGGGATAGTGCTGTTTGTGAATTGGTTGTACTCTTTTTTTTCCCCTCCTGACAGCTAGAATTGACTGGATGCTTTATACATTCTGATTTGCAAGTAACTGAGGACATAAAAATGCTGTAAGCCAAGGAAATTTATTGAATTTGATGCTTAGGAGTTGTCTCACACGGTTTGTACATTGAACAAACAAGTACTTACAGCACACTCTGACATATATTTCATGACACAATTCTATTGCTGTGTCCTGAAGAAACAACCCAAATGTCCAAATTTCCTCTGTCCTCTTGTGATGTTGCATCATGGATTAAAGGACAGCCACCACCAGGCACAAAGCTCAGTTTCTACACCCAAATGAACATTAAGCACATTTTCTGCAGAGCCCTGCAGGCCATCTGTGGGAAGAAGTGGGATTCACAGCCTGCACAACCTTCCCCCTTTCCTCCCGATCACGCTCATTCTTCCCCCTCACTCCGGGTCTTGCCTGGTGCTTTCCAAGGTTGCTGAATAAGGGAAGTGGTCCTGTAGCAGAGGGGAAAAAGGGAATTTAACCACCACAAAAACCCTAACAGTGCCGAGTCAACACTTGGGGCAGGGCAGGGTATTGCAGCAGAGTTGTGGGCAAAGCATTATCCAGGCAATTAAGGGAGTAATTGGGTTAACTGACCATAATTGGGCTAACTGCCCAAAGAGCTGGGCATTGTCAGCCTGTGTTAGCTGTGCTGCTGGAGGACTCCAGTCTCCCGGGAATCCCTCCCTGGAGCTGTTTAACAGGTCACTGCCAGGCACCACACAGGGAAGGTAATGACTCTTGAGCTGATAAAGACCCTTCCTTGCTCTGTATTGTCCACTAATCTTTTAGTGGTGAATGTGGGCCTGAATCCTGAAAGTTCTCAAGCAGCTTTGTGTTAACAGATCCTTGAATTTTGTGTTTTACAGGAACCATGACCTCGAATTTACATGCCAGGTAAGGCCCAGGCTGTCCCCTGACGCTGGTGGGGGGCTTCAAGCAAATTAAGCCAAGCCAGTTGCAATGAAGGAGGCTGGTCTTTGTTAGTTAATGGTTCCTGCTTAGCAAAAACATTCAGAGCCTGAAATCTACTGCCAGGAAGGTATTTCCAAATGTGCTAATACTGTAAGGAAACTTCAAGAATTTGCATTATTCCAGGATGAGACTCAAATTTTGGAAGTCTCTCCTGCCAATAATGTTTTCACTGGAAAATGACTTGCACAGGTACCTGTATTTTCAGAATGTGTTTTTTGCAAAGGCTGCTTCACTCCCTGGCCAGTGAATGCTAATGCTGAGCAGCAGGTGCTGCACCTTTGACAGCATTCAGTGTGAATGGGGCAGAAATACCTGTCCAGGGTTCACCTGCAGGAAGCAAATGCCACTGAATCCTGGCAGCATCTCCTGTTGATCATCTGGGGTTTATTGGCAGCCCATTCACTGGTCAAAACCACGAGGCTTTGCCCCACTATGAACAACTCCCACTATGCTGGGAGTTGTAGCATCACCTGTTAATTCCTGAGAGAAGATTGGTTTGAATACTGCTTTTTAAATACATGTTAAATTTAAGGATTTGAATATATGCTTCATGTATCACTTCATCTCACTTTGTACATGCCTCACATATAAAAGACTTTGGAAGTTTTCTGGATAGACTTTGATCTATTTTTGTTCTTATTTGCCTTGTACTAAGGATGCTTTTCATAGCAGAGCTGTGTAATTAATGAAGAAACCACATTACTATCTACCAGGCAAAATCCTTAATCAAGATGTCTCCCCTTTCCTCCCTTCTTTGCTTAGACTGAAGATATTGAGGAATTAATTCCCAAAGGACTGTCTGAAGCAACAAAGCAGCAGATTCGTTATCTCCTCCAGGTATGGGAGCTTGGCAGCCTGCAGGGAGTGGGACCAGTAGGAGCTGGCTCACACACAGGAGGGACTTGGGACATCCCACACTTCACTCTGCATTCCCTCATTCCACTGTCTCTACAGTAAAGGGGGTGGAATGGTGGTGTTAAGGAAAGTGTTACATGGACCCATGGTTCACCTGTGTATTTTAAACTGAGCTTTACTGGGGCTTTCCTGCAGTTTCACTGGAAACTCTCCTGGCTTTAGACCACTGACAGGAGAACAGAGACCTTTCATCTTTCTGTGTTGTGTACTAAGGTTTTACTCTAAAGGCAAACACAAATAGGAGGTGCTAAAAACAGAAGCAGAGCCTGAATCCCCTGTGCTCACAGTCCAACCCCATGGCTGGGCATGGAGCTGCCACGGAGGGGTGGGGAGGGAGAACCAAACAGGGAGGACAAAACCCTTCCCACCCGAACCACAACAGCCATGGTTCCGTTTGTTGCCGGATGCCAAAAGCACAGCTCAGCACTCAGAGCTGCCTTTGCCAGGCAGGTGTGTCAGAGCAGGATCCAGGGCAGCCTCAGCAGGAGTGTCCTGATCTGGGCTCCCTCAGGTAGGGGAGGGTGATCCTACTCTGGAGCTGCACCTTGCAATTCCTTCCTGGTAAAACAATTCCCTTGCAATGAAGCTGTGAAGGAGCAGCCAGGTTTGAGTTTGCAGCTGCCCTGCTCTGACCTCCCCAGTCCCTTCCACTTAGAATTACTCTGTGCTTCTCTTACAAGGAAGATGGACATCAACCCCCAACTATTCCATGGCCTCATCTGGCACACTGTCCCAGGAGGCTGGTTCAGCTCCAGGTGAAAAAGCTGAAAAAGGCATTTCCTGTTGTCTCTGTGTCCAGCTGGTTTTACATCCTCACAGCTGTGATTAAAAAACACAGCCAAAATGGCTTTTGGGGAACCAGGTGTTGTCAGGATACACACAGAGCATTCCCAGACCCTTTGGCCACTGGGACAGAGCTCAGAGGGACAGGTTTGCACAGCCCAGGATCCCAAACTGGGAATGTCCAGAGGCTCCTCTAAGGACAGAGAATTCCACAGGAAAAGCACATGGCACCTCTGGGATTTAGCAACCTCTAGCATGAAGCAGTTGCTGAGTGGGGTTTTATTTACAATTTTTTAGTCTAAATTTCACCATTTGACTTAATTCCTTCTTTCAAACTACCCTGTAGTGTATTACACAATTAAACCAACAAAACCATAAGGCAAAAGTGAAATTCCACTTTAATTACAGAACAAACAAAAAGTTGAGTTACACTGGGAATGAAGGCTCTGTGACACCATGGCACCAGTGGGGATAAAAATCTGGACAAGGGCCAATCCCCATGGGGATGGAGAGCTCATTCTTCCAAGTTAAGGGAAAACACAGGAGGGTTTCACTATTGTCCAGACAGTAAAAAACCACAGCTTTTGCACAAAATATTCAGCCCTTCTAGAAGAGTCACAATTTGAGAGTTATTTTGTGTGTCCCGTCAAAGTATATTTTTCTTCTTTTAAATATTATAAATTATCATGAAATACAATGATTTGTTTTCACCTGAATCAATCCATGGCTATTAAAGGCATTGAAATTAACATTCCAAAGGAGAACAGTGTTGGGCTGTGGTCACTTCTGGTTTTCTCTTTCATCCAGGTGACTCCTTTCATCTTTGAGCTCTTTTTCCTTTTAAAGGGAGGAGGTGCTTGTATGAGCTTTTCTAATTTAAATTTTTAAAAATGTTAATTAAGTTCCTTCACCCTTGAGCCCAAAGCTTTGCCAGATCTCAAACATGAATCATTCCTCTTTTCAGGCAGGGCAGTAATTTTTAAAAATCAGTGTAAGCACAAAGCTTTGAAAGCTCACATAATAATTGTGCAATATTAACAATTTATTTTTCCCTTTATTGGTGTACAAAGACAGCTCCTTACCCTGTTGTTCCTTCCACTTTAACAACGTTGTCCTGTGTTACAAGGCAGAAATTGAACACTGGCATTTGCAGAACAAAGTGCAAAGGAAATGTTTCTTGTAGAAACTGTGGGCACTTCAAAGGACATGCAATGGTTTCAGAAGTTACTGTCAGCTGTAAAGCAGTTTCTGTTCCACCTCTTGTCAGGCATACTGTAAACAAAGCTGCCTAATTAATTCCAATTATCCTTTTAATTTCTCCTCTCTCAGATGAGAGCGACATCGGACAAATCCCTGAGACTTGTGCTTTCCACGTTCAAGAATCTGCGTGAGGAGCTCTGCCACTTGCAGGATGACCTGGGGGTGAGTCCTGTTCCTCACTGCCCACTGCTCACACAGATGTTCCCAGGGCTGCCATTCCAGGCTGGGGCTGCACTGATGGCAGTGGCTGCACTGATAACAGTGGCTGCACTGATGGCAGTGGCTGCTCTGCCAGTGCCTCGGGGGGCTGGATGGACACGGGTGGCTTTGGCAGCTCCAGGTGTTCTCTGGGCTTCAGCCATCCCAGCTCCGTGGCTGTGCATGCAAGGCAGCAGATCGTTCCTGCTGAGGAAGCAGCAGTGTTTCCCACACCAGCCCAAGTGCTGGCACTGCTGGGAATGTTACAGCACTTTCCTGCAAAATGCAAAGTTGAGGGAGAAAGAGTTTGAACTTGAGCACAGAACAAGGAGTCCGTGCAGTGGGCTTGGCTTTGTGGTGGTTTTTGTTTGGGGTTTTTTTGTTGGTTTCTATTTAAATTGTTTCTGGCACAGACTGGAAGGGCAGTGATCCCCAGTGCTCACCACCCAGCACAAAGCCACAGGCACTGCAGTGTGTGCTCTGTACCTAAACCCCAGACTTTCAAAAAAGTTGAGCATTCTCTCAGTTCTGAAACATCCCTTTACTAAAGAGTGAGTGTGTTGCACTTTATGGGAAGAGTTTACTGAAAAATTGCAGCTTTTGACTGTGAACTTTGGACTTTTGTCCTGCAGAAGCTGGAAACCGACAATGTCTTGCTGAAGAAGGATTTGGCTTTTAAGGATTCTCAAGTAAAAGAATATGAAACAATGTTGGCTTCTCTCAGGGAGAACAATCGTCAGCAGCAGGTGAATCTAGAACTGTTTTCAGTGTCATTCCAGGCAGCCAAAATGGGGGAAGTTTGCTGACTTTTGGGTACTCTGAGTAACTGCTGCCTGCTGTGTGTGTGATGCTGTTCCTCCCCTGGGGAATTCCATGTGCTCATTCCTGCTGTACTTTCCAGCAAGGGCTCAGGGACAGCACTGCCAAATGCCGCTCCCTGGAGGAACAGCTCCTGTCCCTGCGGCTCAGCGAGGGGGACAAGGACTGCCAGCTGAAGGAGCTGGAGTACAGCAAGAGGGCCCTGGAGCAGGAGATCCAGAGCCTCAAGCTGCAGGTGAGGGATCCTGGCTGGGTGTAGCAGCCCAGACCCAGACCCAGACTCAGAGGAATCAGTGTAGGAAAACTAATGACTTTGTAAAACAAAACCTGGTTCTTTGCTGCAGAGCTGCTCCAGCCCAACCCTGCAGACCACGACGGACGAGCTCTCCAGCCGCTACGTGGAGATGATCAACAACCTGCGCGAGGACAAGGACAGGGAGATCCGCAGCCTCAGGGTGAGGGGCTCTGCTGGTGCCGGATGAGTGCAGGGCAGCTGCTCTTGCAGTTACAGCAGCAGAGATCCACCACCAGCACTTTCTGGCTGTCTGCTGGTTCTGCAGTTACTTTACTCATAGACACTGGTGATGGCTCAAAACCTTTGCAGTAGAACAGAAAACTGTGATTTAAAAAAAAAACCCAACTGTTCTTTACATGAAGAAACTAGGGATCAATCTGATTAGCAGGCTGTCCTAAAGGGATATTTTGTGTGTCCTGGTAACGTAGGAAATTAGTCAACAGATGCTCAATAGGAAACAAAAATAAATCCTAGTCACAGCTGTATGTAGAAAATGTCTCTCATGGAAATCAGTGGTGAAAGTGTCTGGAAGCCAATTCAACTGGTTCAGTGTTGATTTAGCTTTACAAAATTATAAAATAATTAATACTGGGTAGAATTCAGTCCAATTAGCACTTTCTGAATTTCCTGTGTGGCTCAGCTTCCTGATCAGAAAATGCCTGGGTCTCAGTGTTGAGGGTGTTAATGAAATGCCACTCCTGGAGGCCTGGGTGGATGCTGAGGGGCTCTGCCCAGAGCTCCCATACCTGAGAGCTCCTGCTTTGTTCTGCAGTCCCAGCTGTGCCAGTTCCAGCAGGACATAACCAGGAGAGAGGGGAGCAACAGCGACTTGCAAATGAGGCTGCATGAACTGACATCTCTGCTGGAGGACAAAGAGGCTTTTATTAAACAACAGCAAGAGGTAAAATAATACAAGTTATTTCTCTTCTAAGGGTTTTTGTGTTTAAACCTCCATGTACTGTGTAGGTGAAACCTTACCAGGAAGTCCCTTGTCCTCTCCTGGCTCAGGAATGGGGGTTAGGATTTGTTGTAACTGAATGCTGTTCCTCTGCCAGCCTTCTGGAAGGACAGATTTTTCAGACTGTTCTCTGAGACAAAGTTCTGTAAATATTTTGTTGTGACTTTATTGAACTGATACTTCAGAAAACATTACTTGACATCAGTGTTTGCTTTTGGTTTTCTCAGGAGCTCTTCAGACTGAAGCACGAGAAACTATCCGGCAGCCAGTCCCCTGGGGTGACAGCCATCATCACTAAAAAGTAATGTGTTTTCACCTTTCTTAAAAACACATCCTTTGGGCTTTCCTTTGTTTAGGCTCTGTTAAGCAACCTGTTCAACTCTCTGCAGGTACAGGAATCAGTATCCTATTCTGGGTCTCCTGTCTGATGACTACAAGGTCACATCACCTGTCAATAAATCACAAACGATTGTAATTGAGAGAACTGGAGAGATCTGGAAACACGTGAGTTTACCTGGAGATGGACTGTTCCCTCTGCACTCCCCAAGTGTTCAATTTAACTTCAAAGCAAGTATTTCCCAAACTGAGAGCTCAGGGATGCCCTCGTGGTAATTTAACTCAAAAGTACCTGACTGCAGCCAGGGAAGTGTGCTGGCTCTTGCGAGCAGGCAGTAATTGGTGGGTGTGGTACAAATAAAACCTTTTGTTGTTTTCTCTGGCACATAATTACCCTGAACAAAAGCAGCAGCGTTGCCCTAACACCGGCCCCGGGGTGTTGCTGCACTGGGCAGGTAGGCAGGGACTGTGTCCTGCTGTGCTCTCAGGGGAGGAGGGATTTGGGAGGCCTGTGCTCCTCTGCTTTAGGAACATTAATGACTCCAAGCTATTACTAAAACATACGAAGCAGCACATCCCTGAAACTCACCTTGAGCCAGGGCAGTGACTAACCCAGGAATGCAGAAGAGTGGTGACATTTTAAGGAGTGATTCAGAATAAAAATAGAAAACAGGGCTGCAGAAGCTATTTCTGCTATAGGCAGGGGCTTCTGGTGCCAAGTTTGGCTACAGGGAAAAGGCTGGAGAAATGGCAGGGTGGCCAGGCAGGGGTGGTGGTGGCAGCAGGCACAAGGTCACAGTAGCACCTGGACACAACCAGGGGGGACACAGCCAGGAGCCAGTTCTGTGACAGCCTGAACAGATGCAGGTAACACACCTGGCATGCTCCCCAAGGGGACCTTGCCTGCAGCAGGATTAGGAAAGTGAAAGCTTCAGGGCACTGGCAAAGAGCAGAGTTTTATTACTGATCCCTAAAACTCACCCAGGTGCATTGCAACCTAGTGAAATGTCAGGCAATTCAACATCAGTAGAGAAATTAAAAAGTGAAGTGTTTGGTAGAGGATAGGCTCACTGGTCCCCTTGGACCCTTCACCAGAGAAAACAACTCTAATTAAGTGAGATGCTTCTACAGGAGGTAGTTTTGTTTCGTAACAGAAGCAGGTCTGTGTATTTCTTCTAACAAGCTGCTTGTTTCTTTTAGGAATGAAAGAAACCTCTGGGCCCTCAGAGCTGCTCCAAGGAGTTCACAACCACTAAAACTGCTTTACTCTCTGCTCTTCTGCATCCATAAAAGTTTCAGTCTGATAGTGAGGAAGGCTGAGAAAACATTAAGGACTCACTTTTCCCTCGGAAGAGTGGGATACCATCCCTCTGTGGACTTCAGCTGTTCTTGACTAACTCCTGTTCTTCAGCCAGTCCTGAGGCAGTCTAGGAGACAAAAGGAAGACACACCTGAAACCTTCTGCTCTTCGTCCTTGTAGCCATGTTCTGTGTCCACACGCTGAGAGTGGGAATGATGGCGATGTCAGTCCCACCCCTCCCACAGCTGCTTTCAGTGCAGAGTCATAGGCTGCATGGGAACTTCAAAAATACCTCACTGGGACCTGCTCCTTACCTTACACCTGCCTCTGTCTGGGAAGCTCGGACACTAAGGACAAAACTTACAGCAAACCCAGCTTCTGACCTGGCAAATGCCAGCAGGACCCAGTTCAGTGAAGGCTGGGCAAAGGCTCATTTTAGAGAATGTTTCTGACCTCAGAGGTGATGTGTTCTCAGCCCCAAACCAGCTGTAAGTATTTATTTGCTGTGATTCAAATTTTCAACAACTTGGCATATTTTTATATAGAAGAACTTTGATCTATTTTTGTACATGGACTAAATTTCCTTATCAGACCAACCTGCCATTTACAATTTCTGATCCTTGCAGGACCACAGAAATTCTTTCAAACTGATTTGGTGTTCATGATTCAGCAGTTGTCTGAGCAATACAGCACAGAGAATCACAGGGAAAGTTTGAACGCTGCAATCCAAAGGTGCTCTTTTATCATGGGGTTCTTGCTTTGCTTTCCTGCTGTAGCCATGTAGTTCTGTTCCCAGATACTATAGACCCTTGGCAATGTTTAATGAGGAAAGAATGCTGGAGGCTACGTGTAACCATGAAATAAAGCCAAGTCTAACTCTCTGGTCATTGTCTGTCTGTCTTGGAAACTTCTTGTGTGAGGGGGGAATAAGTGGTGTCTTGTTCCTCTCTATGAATCTTTACAAGTGAAGGATTAGGGCTGGGTCCCTTTTCTGGCTGCTGCTGCTACTCCTCCCTCAGGTACTGCTGGATGTCCAGCTGGCCTTGCGCTCTTCAGAACTGGGCAAAGAGCCACGAGTAAAACCTGCTCCTGCTGCTGCTCTTCTGAGTGCATCCAGGCTGAGAGGGACCTGCACTTTCACCAGCCTGGCTTTACAGGTACAGGCTTTAATTAAATATCCTCATCTGAACAAGGAGTGCCTTGCCCCTCCAAATTCAGTAATTATTCTAAAACAGCTTCTAAAGCAACCCCTCTTTCTGCAGAGCAGTGAAGAAAAGGTACATCAACACTCAGAGGTACCATGCTCCTGCCACGGGACAGGCTCAGTGTCATAAATAATTTTAGTTATGTTACACTGTCAGCAAAAGACTTTTCACCTTTGCTGATCTTAAGCAAAAAAAAGCCTAACAGCACCACGTTTGTTTAATGCCATCAGAGTTACCTGTGCAGGTGTCTGGGTGCAGGTGCTCCTTGTGCTCTCAGCAGGGCCAGATGTTTCCCACAGCTCCAATGATGCTACAAAAAGCAGAAATGGGAGTTATTAAAGGCCACAGGTACTGACAGCTCATCCCAGCCATGGATTTCCCAACCAGCCCCTCAGTGACACCAACCTCTGTCTCTTCCACTCCGTGGCACAGCCCAGGGCACACAGGGAACTCCCAGCAGGAGCTGCTGGGTGTGGTGAGACAATTCCATGGCAAAGGCCACCATCAGGCAAATGCTCTGTTTTCAAATACAGCTGATCCATCACAGTGGAAACACCATCCTGGAGCAGCCAGGAAAGCTTCAGCCTGCTTAGAAAAAGCCCAGGTTCCTGCTCAGGCTAGCCAGCTCTCTGTCCTGGGGTAGCAAGGACAGCTCCTCAAAGAATCTGAACATCACCAGACCTTGTAAATGCTACAGAGCAGAGGCTGTAACTACAGACTGTACTCACACAAAACACAAAGCAACAAGTGGTTGTCAAAAAGCTGAATTAGAGTAGTAGACAAAGCATATGGCCATTTATTTATGGGCTGGTTTTATTTTCAAATCATATCTATTAAAAAAGCAAATTTAGTATTTTTTACTATAAAGTACCTGTTACTGTGGGCTCAGCTGTTCCCTCTGTGCTGTGGAACTGGAACTGATTTACCTAAGGTGGCTTCTGCTGGAGTTTATAGAAACATGTTTTCTCATTTACTCAGCTCTGTAAATGCTGGTTAGAAGCAGTTTACCTTAGTTCATTTCCCACCTCCATTTCAGGCAGGTCCACCAAGCTTTCTACACTTTTTTTCAGGAAAAAATTAGAAAAAAATCAGACACTGTTTACTTCATATAATTACAACAATCTACATTCTGCCCTGTGTTTATCTACCAGAATGCAGAGTCTTATTTTGCATTGAAAAGGAGAAAACTCTCTTCTGTTTTTTCACTGACCTTTCTGCAGTATTGAAGTTCTTGGCCTCAGCTGTAAAATAAAAGCCCAAGGGGGCCCTGGTTGGGAAGTCCCTGACAACTCCAGCAGCCACCAGCCCACACCCAGTACCTCACCTTTCATTCCAGAGTTCTGCTGCTGCTCTTCCGTGTTTTCTCTCTGATTTATTACCTTTAATTGTGGGCAGTTTAAACCTGAGGAAAGAAAAACACAGATGATGATCAGGGTGTGAATCACTCTTAACTGCACCTGTCAGCCCAATAAAAAGTTGCACCAAAAATATCTGACACTTCAGAGCAAACCCTGCACACGTGTGTGAGGCTCTGCTTGCTCAGGCACCCCTGACCAGTCTGTCACAGATCTTAAATGTTTACTGGGAAAGGGCACTGAGAAGGATTTGGGAACTGAGGTTTCAGGTGACACTTTATCCTTGCATTTCAGAATATTTCAAATGTCACTTTCTAGTAAAATCTTACGTCAACAACGGCTACCGAGCTGCTGCTTTGATACAGAACAATTACCTGGTTATTTGGTCCATCTGCAGGGTGGAAAAATGAGCCACCCCAGCCATGGGCAGAGTCAGGGATCGTCTTCAGGCTGCTACGAAGAAACTCCTTCAGTCCATGTATTCAACATAACATTCAGGAACAAAGCATTGACATTGTGAGAAATCCACTGCATTAAATCACTAAGACCTTTTCCCTTCTGACTGCTGGGCGTGCAAGGAAAAGCAGCAACAAAAGCCAGATGAAGTCATTCCTGTCTGCTTAATTTCTGCTCTTTGTGCAAAACCTATGAGTTCAGTGGCTCATAGCTCATTGGAAATCCTCGGTGAAGGGTTCATTTAATATCACACATTCTTCTTCAGCTTTTTAATCTGTTACTGATCTTGTAATTCAAGTATTCTAAAAAGAGAGGGAATTTAGGATAGCAACATTTTTAGCATTTCATTCTGCAAACTGTTCCACTACACAGATAAAAAGACAAAAACCTACCTGGGTTTTCCCAAAATATGTGAGAAGTTTTTTGTGCTCTTAAAGGAAAAAAAAAATCAAGGGAATGTCAGTATCACGTTTGATAATTATTTCAGAAATAAGCAAATCAAACATAAATACCTTACCTGTAAGTTCAAAGGATTAAATCAAACCAAATTTTCTCCCCTTCACTTGAAATGTGATCACATATTAATTAGTGAATAATGCAATTAAAAATATTTGGTAAATTTACAGAGAATGAGACTTTCCTAAACACCATAAATGAAAAGGAAACTCCAAAAATCTGGAGTGCAAGAGATGCGTTTTATTGTATGCCCGTTACGATGAGTAACACATTTAGAAATAATAATCCCACAGAACAGTGACAATCTTATTTTACAGCGTGTACATCATTTTTTACAGCCACATAAAACACTTATTTGTCTAAGAGATTTCCCAAATTTTAACTTTCTGAAGTTTAGAAATATAAAAAAAATTTATTCTCAAGGAACTGATTCTCATCTGGTGCAAAAAACAAAATATGAACATTATCTGGAACACAAAGCCACAATATAGCATGAAGTTACAATTTCTCATGTGAACAGCTGTGTGCAAACATGAAGCAACTAAAAAAAGTAAAAAATACACATTATATGCATAACATTTATGACCAGGTTTTTCATTAAATAGCCCTAGACCAGCTCGTTATATAAGCGCCATTGGATTTGCAGCATGCTAACACAAAGCATTTTTAAAGGGATGCATATTTTAAATGTATACACTGTAAACTCAAGATCCACCTCCAAACTCTAGTGGCAGCAGATTTTTCTGGTTAAATACTGCATATATACTTTCTTACAGATTGAAAATGCATGTTTATAGCATGGTATAGATCTTTTTTTAAAAGAATCGATTAAAAGGTGCAATTTTATGTCTACGTGGAAAATTTCCTATTAGGACGTAGGACAGTAACTGTCATACCTGTTAAGAACACTGCCCTAAAGAACTTCTAAGTACTTTGAATTTTAATTAAAAAAAACTCCTACAGTTTTCAACTGTTTTTAATATTCTTTTTAGAGAAGACTTTAAAGTAGCAAGGAAAAAAAGTAGTGTTGAGTCACAACACTATGAGCTGCATCCATTTTTATCCTTTAAAAAAAAGAGTCAAATTCAAAGTTAATTTTGTTATATGTGCCATACTGAACAACATTCAACTGTAGTTTCAGATAAAAAAAGGGAAATTATATACATATACATCTTTAACCCTAGCACCAGAACACCACCTCTGAGACCATAACATAATGCTCTATCTTAAACATCATATCCTGCAATAAAATAGGTTAGCAGCTTTGAAAACCAGTAAAAAAATGCTTCTTGGACCTAAACTAATAAAGGAAACCAAAAAGTTTCCCTATGAAATGTTTAAAAAAAAACCCCAAACCAAACCAAACAAGGGACAACACCCCCCAAATTTCGCCAGTTCTGGAATTAAATTTCTAGGCACAATTGAAAACGTTGTGATGAAGTGTCTGACTAAAACTCCCTGTTCCAACCTGCACAAGAAGGGAAGAGTGGGCTCCTTTGCAAACCCCCTGCAGCTCACCCCAGCAGGGATCTGTTTCCATACTGGAGACACACGTTGGAACTGACAGAATGGGTCACACAATCAGTTCTGCCCTGTCCTCCAGACTCAGCAATGGCAAATACTGTTCACTTGGAGACATTCATCCATCTTTCTGCAAATTTAAGACATTCATCCATCCTCTGCATTCTCTAGTGCTCTTTAGGTTCTGATAAGCAACAATCATAGGGCTATGAGATCCCTGTGCCAACCCTAATACTTTTTAAGACTTTTAATACAAAGAATGTAAAGTTATGGTTTAATATCAAGCTTTGAAACCAGGAGAAACAGTTCGTGAGATTTATTTTTTTCCCCAATTAGCATATCACAGTTTCTACATCGCTTCCCTCTGGAGCTCACCTATCACATTATGGCCTCTTTGTGGTGCCTCATTATGTGCTGATTTTTCTCGGAGGGCCTGCGGAAGCCCTTTTTGCAGTACTCACACCTGTGGGGGTAGTCTTTGGTGTGGATGGAGATGACGTGGCGCTTAAAGCCCGACGCGTCCGTGGTGCTGTACTCACAGTACTGGCACTGGTACACCTTCCTGCCACTGTGGGTCTTCATGTGCTTCTTCATTTCATTCTGCTGCCTGAAGCCCCTTTTACACCTTTTGCATTTAAAAGGCAGGTCCTTGGTGTGAACGGAGAGGATGTGCCCACTGAGTACAAAAGGATCGGACGTTTTGAAGTCACAGTGCCTACACTGGTGGATCTTTTTCCCTTTATGGGTCTCGCTATGCTTTTTGAGCTCCGAGGGCCGGTGGAAGCCTTTCTCACACACCTCACACTTGTGGGGAAAATCCTTGGTGTGCACTGAAATGATGTGTCGCTTCAGGTCACTGGAGTTGGTGCTCTTGTGGTCACAGTGGGGACACTGGTGAGTCTTATGCCCTTGGAAGAGCTCCGTGTGCTGCTGCAGCTCCTTCTCGTCGGCGAAGGCCTGGGGACAGTGCTCACATTTAAAGGGCAGGTCGGTGCCGTGTTTGGTTTTGATGTGAGTTTTCAGGTTGGACTGGTCAGCACACCTGAACACACAGTGCTGACACTGGTATGGCTTTTCCCCCGTGTGGGTCCTCATGTGCTTTTTCAGCTCCGAGGGGTGGCGGAAGCCCTTCCCGCACTCCACGCACACATGAGGGAAGTTCTTGCTATGGACTGCGAGCAGGTGCCTGTTGAGGAGCCCCTGCTCTGCAGTCTCATAGTCACAATATTTGCACTTGTGGAGCTTGGGCTCCTTGTCCCTCAGGATGAGTTTATTGGAACTCAACGGGCTCGCCTCTCTGTATCTTCTCGTGTACTCTGTAAACTCGTGCGTTTTATCAACTTTATTTATAAGTTTATGGCTTTCCAGATGATTGTGGAAACTTACTTTTTTGTTAGTTGTAAAGTCACAGTCCGTACACTGGTATTTCTTCTTGATCATATGATCGGGATGGTTCTTCATATGCCTTTTCAAGAATCCTCTGGATTTAAATTTTTTCCCACAAATATGACAAGGGTAAACTGTTAAGGGCTGTCCATCAGGACCTATTATAACAGCTGTTTTTGAACAAACAAAAACAAGTTATGAAGGAAACACATTTACTGATTAAGAAGTTTTCAATCAGCCAAGTGCTGTTCAGATTCATGCACTTACACTTGCAGCAGAGAGAGAGTGGCTCAGTAGTTTTAAAACAACCAATCCACAGCACCTATAGTTTATATAGTTCTGTTTTAGAAACTGCTCAAACAGATCAGGAATATCACATGTGCACTGAATATAGCCATGGGTACTTTTTAATAGCTTGTAACATTCCACTGAATTGCATCAGCCCTGAGTGTACTGACTCTGAATAGCAAAATATGACATTTTCTAGGCACAGAACTGGAGGGGGGAAGGACACAGGAAATACGCAAATCATCATTTATAGCTTTTAATTCTGCATCAGCTTAAAAAAGAGAAAAGGAATAGGACAGGAGTAAGTGGCACTCCATGACAATACCGTAGCCATCCAGTGTTTACCTGTTTGCCATTGCCTGGCCTCTCCTCTCCTCCTTTTCTTGGTTTTTTGTTTGAGCACTCTATTAGTGCTAATGCTATCACAAATCTGCAGGTACTGTGTTGCATTACCGTTTTTGTTTTCTAATCGTGTATCCAAGTTATTTCCTAGAAACAAAAATTAGACACCATAAAAAACCTTAAACAACTTGTTTCTTTGGGACTGACGACTGGAATTGCACAGCAGCATTATCTACTTCTTAAAAACAAGCATTTCCCCCTCCTCTACCACCAACATACATTAAAAAGAAGTGTGCTAATAGGAACTACTATCTACCTGTCCTGGCAATAGTCAAGGGTATGATTGTTTAAACACTGATTCCTTTCTAAATATATTCTTTGATTTTTATTTAACTTGTTTTTACTTCTTACAACTGCATTACCTCTTTTCTGTCTGCAAAACTACATTAAAAACTTGGCAGTGCCTCCCAACTTTCCCACCCCTCTCCGAAGGCCTACAGACACCTAGAATTGTTTTAAATTCAAAATAGTAGAGAAAGACTATGGAGTCCTTCAATACCTAATTTATGGCTCATTCTTTGCATCTCTGATTAGGAGCACTGATATAGAAATGTCTATTTTTTCAAAGGCAGTTTTAGTTTTGATGCTGTTAAAAGTTCTCACCTGCCGCTTGACCATCTTCGTATCTTCGGGGAAGCCTTCTTTCATCTCCTGCAGAAAATGGTATTTCAGTCATTATAACATAATATTCTTTTTAAAGATGTTGCTTTTGAAAGCCTGATAATGAGAGAAAGCTAACTTAGCTAATAAGTAACAGGTTAACACCATCCAAGTGGAGATGTGCAGCTCAGTGTTGTGTAATTATGAGCCTCAGGAGACAAAATCCCATCTCTGGGAGGATTTATCCACCCCATCTGTGTTTGCATGCTTACCCTGCTGGCTCCCCTGCTTTCCATTATTAATATGCTTTTTTCTGCAAACTTTTAACCTCATCTATCCCCTCAGATAACCATGCAGAGGTTATCTGAAATGCACACTTTGCTCCTGAGATGGAAGCACCTTATCTTTCTGGAGTAAAGCAGCCAGATAAGGAGACTTGGTCCTTATCAGCTTCTCAGCACAATGGAGTTCTGGGACATGCACAAGGAATACCTCAGGAGTACATTCCTCATTTTGCACTGGAAGTATTTGCTGTTATGTGCCAAAGCTCTGTGGTTCTGAAGCACTTTACCAGCCCATCTGCTGGGCTCTCATTACCACACCAAGGAATGTTCACTAACTTGATTAATTAATTGTAACAGAAACTACGGATAACTTGGTACCCCCTTAACAAACATTTAACACACCAAAATTCAAGCAAATAGTATAAAAGAATAGACAGGATTCTCAATACATTCTAAGACACTTCCACTATTTGAAAACAAATAATCTTTTTTGTTTCTCACCTGAAAGACTAACAGGCTTAAGACACATATATAAACTGAAATTATGAGGAACATATTTACATGTTTATTCCTATTATTCCCTTTTTGAAGTCTTTCTCCCTTCCTCACAGCTAATGAAAAATACTTAAGGCTGTTCTTGTTTAAGATCTTCAACATCAAGCATCAAACCCCACACGCTCTGTACATCTGAGCTGGGATCAGAAACAAAATAAAACTTCTCCTAACAAGCTTTCCTTTCCACTCCATGAAATTCAAAACACAGCAATCACTGGATGGCAGAGATCAGGAGCTGTTTCCAAACCCCAAGAACAAGGAGAGGTCATCCCAGAGATTCTGGCAGCTGGATGAGGGAGGAAGTAATGGCAGGGATTGTCAGGAAAGAAGCACAGGTTCCTACCGTAAGCAGCAGCCCAAGCAACGGGGACAAACGTTTTATTCACGCCAGAGTCCTCAAGCTGGGTGTCTGGAAGGGATGTGGCTTCTTCTTCCCCTACAATAACTTCCATATAAACTTCATCTGCTATTTCAGCACAGCCTGGATTAAAGGAGGAGAATAAATCTTTAATTTTATTCTGCCTGTCCTAACTTTTCCTCCATTTAATTTGCTCTCGCTCTGATTGATACCCATTATAAATTAATTTTCTTCCTTTGGCATTTAAGGGATCATTGCTTATTCAGACATTCCTTAAAAAGAGAAAACATGTATCAATAAATACTAATCCAAAATAAATGCCCACAAAATTTCCAATATACAAATTCATAAACTTGCAACTGGTGACATTTGCCACTTTGTCAGAAAGCTGCTTAATTCACAGTAGGAAAATAGAAAAAGAAATTTGACTAACCTCATTAACTTCATCCATGGACATGTTAAATTTAATATAAATAATGAAATGATTGCACACAGTATACACAAAGTGCATTACCCACATCACTTTAAAATGATTATAACCTGCTTTTTATTTTTAGGGAAGATGACCTTAGTTTTCAACTACTTCAGGCTGAAGAATTCTTCAGAAAAAACTAAAAATGTCTTTAAGAATGATGGTTATATGGATATAAAAACAACAGGAGAAACAAAAATGTTTCTATTATGCTTACTAATATCTTCATCTTCCTGAGAAGAGTCCTTAACAGCCATGTAAACCATTTTTTCTCGCTGCATTCTCCCAACACCTCCTTGTTCAATTACTCCAGCTACAGAATGGCCATTGTGAAAGTCACTCTCAGTGACAATTTCTGTCCCACCTTGAACAAAAAGAAGTGACACACATTGAGTCAATGTGAACAAAGTCACTGGTAAGATTAATTTCAGATTTAACTATTTTTTTCTCGTTTACAACAAAACCATTTTTCATAAAACTCCAAGTAAATGTTTTACATCCAGGTCTGCCATAAAATCATGCAAGTTTGATAGTCTGGAAGAGATGAGGAAAAAGGTCTGTAAGTGCTTCCTGGTAAATTCAAGCCTGACCAACCCCTGCCCAGGGATCATGAGCCTTCCATGTACACAGCCGCCCATGCTCACCAAAACCTGATGCAGCCCTAACTTTGCCCCAAACACAGCCTGGAATCGTGGATATTGCTGGATTCCTGGTCAAGGCTCCTCTCTGTGCTCCTTGTGCTGAGCAGCAAAAGTTCAGCACCACCAGCAGCAGCCCTGCTGAAGGGAGAGAGTGCTCCCAGTAGGGAATGGGGTGATTTGCTGAGACCACCTCCCTGAGAGCAGCTCAGAGAACATCCCTGCTGGGAATTACTTCTCACCATGAGAGATTTTGGTTCTCCCTGCTGCTGCATGAGCAGTCTGTCCCCTCTGTCCCTGCAGTCTGACAGCCCATCCCCAGAGGAACACACTATATTTTGGGAACAGGGCCTGGGAATGATCCAGAGGTTCTGGCTCCAGGAACAACCAAGAGGGGGACTCTCTTTTTCAAGAACACACACAGGTGAGCTGTGCACCCCCTCAGAGCACTGGGAGTGCTGGTCTATCTGTGGGGAAAGGGAACTGCAGAGCAATTCTGAGTGCCTTGGTTCACCTGCAGCCCCAGAAATCCTCCCCTCCCTCTGCAAAGGCCACCAAAATACACCAAAGACTCCCACCAACAAGAGGGTTCCACTCCAGAGGCTCTGCTGTGCTGACACACTTGTGTCTTGCAAAGTTAGAGAAAAGCAGCAGCTGAAAAAACAGCTGCAGGCACACAGCCACTTCTACATTTGGGCTCTGGATACCTGAAAACAGCCCTGCTAATCAAAAAATAACTTGAGACTAATCCACACCCATCATTTGCTGCATCTGGGCAGCCTCCACAAATGTCACGTCCTACAAAACTCTGCAGTCACTGGATTACATGGAATTAAGAACAAACAGAAAGACCCTGAAACTGGAAGAATAAAAAAAACCCAGGATTTCAAAGTACCTATTTCAACATCATCTTCAGCTTCAGCTTTAAATATGTACACTTTGATAACTTCTGAACCAAAGCCATCATCTTTAGCAACATCATCATTTGCCACCTCGGTACTGATCTTCAAGGGAGTGCTTCCTATATGGTCCAGTTTCTCTCCAACATCATCCACTGCAAAGAGAAGAGAATAACAATGAGGTTCAAACACATTCACAGAAGTCAAAGCAATCAGTAGCATGATTTTTTCTGTTCTCCCCATGCACAGGAAAGGTTTGTATTCATAAGTGGCCTTTAAAAGCAGCTCATCTCAAGAAACTTATAAGAGATTCCAGTTCAGTATTTTATTGCAATTCAGGAAACACAGCAGGAATTACAGAATGGAGGACAGGAGAGGGAGCTTGTCATCAAAGGGAATGAGGTAACTGTTTAGGGCTGAAACTATTACCCTTAGAAAGCAAAAATGTATCAATAATTATAATTAAACATCTACACAAAAGTGTTAAAAATTAACCTAGAATTGCCTGTCACAGCCTAAGACTCCTCAAAAGTTTCACCAACACACTGGTGACTAAACTTTAGTAGCTGAAACTCTTGCGGAGTGTGATGACTTGGAGTATATTCCCAGCTAAAGAAGTGTGCATCAAAAAACTGACTGTATCTTCTCCCGAAAAGAAATTATGATTTTATCCACTTCATCACTTGAAAATATACATATTAATGAAGATTAATGCATAATGTACAGCTGATTAAAAGATGCAGTGACAATAAATCCAAATACTACTGTGAGAGATTGACTCCTCATTCTTTACACAACTCACTTGCTGATTATTTGGCCTATACATTCAAAATGTTAATTTATTTTTTAAAAAAACCCCGACATTCAAACAACTAAAAGGAAAATACTTTGGTAAAAAGCCATTCACAGATATGTCCATAGATACACCCCAAATTGCCAGCACAGAGGGCTCTGAACTCAGCATCTCTCTGACACATGTACCCACACAGTTCTCTCTGAGGATAAATTTAGTGCAGATGGTCAACACAAACCTGTGCAGTGCTGAACACCCACTGAAGTCCTCTAAACAGAGGAGAATTCCACAAAATGTAGACAAAATCTGAATGAAAACCATTCCAGGAAAACAGCATCTTACTGCACATGTAACATTAAAGTATGTGTGCACTAAGCAAAACAAGCTCCTTAAAATGAAAAGTGGCAGCTGAGCATCCTGACTCCCCGGGGATGCCGAGGGCTCTGATCCCTGGGAAAGGCTGGCTTACCTGGGATGGCTGCAGTGCTCCCCAAGCCCCTCCCAGTTTCCTGCTCCCGGGGCACTGGTGGCTGCTCCCAAGAGCTGCTTTAACCCCCTGAGACTCCAGGCTAAACTGGAGTTCCTTTAAGCCTTTAATGCTCAGGGCAGTCACGGGAGGTGGGAAGGAGCAGGTGCCTCTCCTGCAGCAAGGGGAGTGGGAATCCATCTCAGCAATCCCAAACCAAGCTCTTCCCACTCATGGACAGGATTCCACAGACACCTACCCAGCTCACGGCACTGGGAAACCTCATTTCTATTCACAAATCTTGGACTGCACCAGGTGAGTACAGAAGTTACTGAGGACAGAACTAGATAAAATGTAAGTAAGGATAAGTAAATATTTGGTTTAATTTTAGAACCTCTATGAAGTCCATACTTTGATGAAAATTAATATTCTGAGTTGGAAGGGACCCACAAGGATCATCAAGTCCAACTCTGAAGAGAATGGTCCACATGGGGATTGTTCCCACACCCTTGCTGTTATCAGCACCAGGCTCTATAACCTGAAACCTCTAGGGAAAACATTTAAAAAATGCTGGTTTAGCTGTTTGGTGGGGCTTGGGTTTTTTTTTTTTTTGTTTGTTTGTTTTTGGCGCTTTTTTTGTAACTAGAAGATTAATTCCATTGCTGAAAAAGTATCAAACCTGGATCAGGAAAAAAAATATCCTCAGGAAGAGAGTTTTTGCTTTTTAACTAAAAAACCTTTCTAAATCTCTCCTGAAATCTATGCCAGCAACATCAACACCTCAATGAGTGAGAGTGCGACGTGCTGCATGATATTCCTGTGACCTGGCAGGACACTGGGAACAGTCAGAGCAGGAGCACTGAGACACACAGAGGACACAACAGAGGACCTGCAATATTCCTTTAACACTCGACTTTCCCAGCAGCAGGTCATTATTACCCTTTTCTATCCACTGTGGGAGTGTTACTGCACCTGCTAACTGACATTTGTTTTGCCGCCAGAATGGGGCTGGCACAAGAGAGAAAAGTGGGGATGCTGAAATACCGTCATCTTGGGATAAGTATTTCCATACATTTACTAAGCATGAATTTATTAAAGACTATTTTTTTTCTTTCTGCAAGGCTTTTAACATTTATAAAGGTTTTTTACTCATGTCCTGGAAAATGATAAATATAAGTTTAATTTAATACAATGACCATTCCCACTGCATGTCTGAGTGTTGGAAGGACTGGAGGTAACTCCCAGTACAAGGAGGGATTAAATACCCAGCTCTATGACTACACATGCTGCCAAAAAGAGTACTTCAAACTGTAAGCTGTCCTGTAAATTTAGAATTGGGACTAGAATTAGAATTGGATAATAAAGTTCTTTTCAAATCTGCAACACAAACAACACAAACTTTTTCTAAACTCATACATTTTGTACACATAACATGTTACCAGTTTAACAGAAATAAGTATTTTTGTCCTGGGAGGTTACTAAACTACAGCAACTTCCTGCTGGACAGGGGGGTTTTCACATGTGTGTCAGAAGTTTTCTTTATAGCAAAATTTCCAACTGTCAAACTAATATTGTGTGACAGGGACTGTGCACCACTAGGGGCTGGTGAAACAATGTAACAATCCCACAATTTTAGATAGTTACCAGGACATCAAATGCAGTGCAATAAACACTACATAAAGGAAAAACATGAGGAATTTTTCAATTTTTGTAAGAATGTTTTCAGCAAAAAAAAAAAAAAAAAACCCCAAAACATGAATATAGCATGTACACTCATGTACTGTGTTTTAATATTCCATGTAAAGCCCCCAAATGTTCAATATCCTTTAAAAATAGAGAGTCCTGTTTTAGAGGGGCAAACTTACAGCAGTGTTTTTAACTTTCATGGTTACTTCTACACCATTAAGCATCCTGTGCATTTTCAAAAAAATTCAGTCTTTAATTTAAGCTAAAAAAATGGAAACCTATCAGGGAGTTTGTGTATCCAGGGCCTCTGGATCACTTTTCTAAAAAAGCTAATGTGTAACAGCAAAATTTGGAAAATATCCACTGGGCTGTGAAAATGATACCAATATAGACTGTTATCTGCAAGATGTTGCTTTTTGTTTCAAATACAACAAAACACACAGAACTGACAATTGCTTCTGCTTAAATTGCTGTCTTATAGGAAGTGAATCTCATGGCTTCCATCTACCTTTTAACAGATTTAGGTAAGAAAAAAACTCCACAGCGGGACAAGTAATATTTGTTACAAAATACCATTGTTTTTTAAAATAGATCATAAAAATATTCTATAGTTTAAATAAGATGCCTTCAACCACTGCTAACCCATCAGTGCTAAATTCTCTGCTGCTTTTCCCAGGGATAGCTCCTGGGAACAGGGAATGCTTACTCTCTGCCAATGGAATATCAAAGTGTTTTCCAGGTCCGAGTTGCCCACCAGAAGCACTACACCTTATCATCTCGTCCCTTGAAATTAACTTAAAAAACACAACAGAGAACCTCCAGAAACAGATGCTGAATCCTCCTGAGTGAACAAGCTTTAAAGGAAAACTCAGCACACTCCCAGTGTTAAACTTACCTGGCTTGGCTGTTTTCAGGTGTGTGATGTCCAGATTCACCGTGGATTGCCAGCTCCCAATCCATGTGATGCCTCACATGCACTATGCTGGTGATACCACAGCCACCAGAGGAGCAACACGAGGGCAAGATAAGTCCCATGCTTTGACAATTCTCCGGGTTTTTCTAATGTCTGATCTACTTAAGTCCCATAGGTTCAAATAGAGGAGTAGGAATCCTAAAATGTTTAGCAAATGAGGCAACAGTGTAAGACACTAAAAAGGAGGTGTTGGTGGCACAGTACCTTACCCCCGGGCCAGCTCCAGTGTGGGTCAGTGGTGGCTTTGAGGTCACCAGAATAGTGCATGGGGCCGGCACGCGGAGCGGGGGCTGGCAACCCGCTGTGGGTCTGAATATCGCAAACCTGAAAAACAAAAGAGGGGAGGCTTCAGCTCCACTGCCCACTGCCCCTGCACCACGGGATGTGCTGCTCACCAGCTCCATCTCACTCTGACAAGGGCTGGGGTCAGGGGCCCACCACTGCATTTGGGATTCATTTCCTTTTTATCAAGGTGTTCTCATGGTTTAAAGCAAGGGATGGTGAACACCCTGAGGTATCTGTGTTGTGAACGTATCAAAAATAGAATTTTTAAGTCCTATGCTTATAAAGTTGGTTTGGAAAAGCTACATTTATCTGCAGAGTGGTGATAATCTTCCAATGAAAATTTGCAATCACAAAATCATACACAGATAGTCACACAACTATCAAGATGAACTTACTGTTATCCCAATAGTATTTACACAAAAAATGTAATTTCCAGAGGTGTTTGAAGTATCTACATGGGAATGTCACCTCAACATGATGAAAAATCACCTTTCAGTAAAGTCCCTTCTCACCCAACCCATTTTATGTTTCTGTCATTTAAGCTGTAAGTCCCAACAAGCAAAAGGGAAATTAAAATTCCACAGTCAGTTCCATACCCTAAAACACAGTATTTTGGTAATTCCCACAAGTGTTCCACAGAACAAGTCAAAGTATTCCCTGAGGGTATATCTGGCATTTTATGTAAAATCTCCCCTTTTTAGATGCTGAATTTCATTCAAAAGTACTTTGAAATTCTTTAAAAGTATCACTTTGTTGTGATTTACATTATAAACCAGTTCAACAGTCCTTTGTATACACCCCTAATGAAATACTGTAAAATTCACTTTCTACAATATTTACAACATTTGACAACTGAAAAAATGTAAGCAAAGAAGTTTTGACCTGCTTGATAAATTGAGGCCTTTATCTATTCTATACAACACATTATCTCCATGAACAAAACAAATTCAAGGGTAATATTTAAACAATAACAAAAAAAATATTAAAAACTGCATAAGAACGACTCATTTCTGCTGACAAAAGCACAATAGCAGACACTTTGTGGGGTCAGGCTGGCATCCCCAGCACAACACAGGCTCAAAACTTAGGAAACACAGCAGAGCTCATCTTTAGCAATGATCCAGATGAGGGGATCAGCTCTGAAGGTGACACCAAGTTGGGGAAGCGTTGATGCTGGAGGCTGGGAAGCTCTGCAGGGGAGTCTGGACAGGCTGGATCCACGGGCTGAGGCCAGCTGGGGCAGTTCACAGGTGCCAGGTCCTGCCTTTGGGTGACAACAATCGCATGCAAAGCTCCAAGCTGGGGCAGAGGGGCTGGAAAGCTGGGAAAGGCCCTGGGGGTGCTGGTGCCACCAGCTGGACACGAACTCAGGGATGCCCAGGTGGGAAAAAGGCCAATGGCACCTGACCTGGATTAGGAATGGTGTGTCCAGTGGGATCAAGGTAGTGCCCATCCCCTGTGCTGGCACTGCTGGGGCACCTGCAGTGCTGGGGGCAGCTCTGGGCCCCTCAGGACAGGAGGGACATTGAGGGACTGGAGCATGTCCAGGGAAGGGAAAGGAGCTGGGGCTGGAGCAGCAGGAATGGCTGAGGGAGCTGGAAAGGGGCTCAGCCTGGAGCAAAGGAGGCTCAGGGGGCACCTTGTGGCTCTGCACAACTCCCTGACAGGAGGGGGCAGCCGGGGGGGTCGGGCTCTGCTCCCAGGGAACAGGGACAGGGGGACAGGGAACAGCTTCGAGCTGTGCCATGGAAGAATCAGGTTGGATATTGGGAAAAACTCCTTCATGGAAAGGGCTGTCCAGCCCTGGCACAGCTGCCCAGGGCAGTGGTGGAGTCCCCATTCCTGGAGGGATTTCAAAAGCCACGTGGATGTGGCCCCTGGGGACATGGTCAGTGATGGCCCTGGCAGTGCTGGGAGAACGATTAAACTCAATGATCTTACAGCTCTCTCTCAAACCTAACAGATTCTATGACTGCCTTAATTTATCTAAATGATTACTTAAAACAAAATCCTAGATGAATAATGTAGCTTTCAACTGTGACTATTCAGGCACATCACGATTATACATATATAAAAATTTAATTTGCTGAAAACTAGGTCTCAAAATGACTTTGAAACATTGTGAAAGCCAAGCTTGAGAACACCTGACAAAACCATGAATGTGTCAGAGACATGTGGGGCCATCAGGCAAGTGAAAGCTTCAGATGCTCTGGTCTAAGTGCAGTATCATCAGCATCAATCACACTCCTCTGTCTCAGAAGGAATCCCAAAGATGACTGTACTTACAATGACAAGGGAAATAGACAGTTACAGAATAAACTCATCCTAAGACTCTGTCAGAAAGGAGCAATTTGTTCAGTGAAATAACTGACTGTAAAAATGGTGTTCCTTAGTTACAAAAACACACAGGATTTTTTTTTGTTGCAGGTCTAATTTGATTTATAGACTCTTTTTTGAAGTTCTTTTTCAAAAAACGCTCTTTTTGACTTCTGTTAGTGACACAGTAATGATGGAAAGCTTTAAAAATCATTACTGTTCATCTTAGACCAAACGAAAATGAATACAAAAATATACTTTGCATGAGGGACATAAATACTATAGAGTGAAATCATTATAATCATGAATCAGTCGTGTCCTCTGTCAAAAGCTGGGAAATAAATGCAGCTTGTTGTGAACAGACTGACACTTTGACACACTTAGCATTGACTTTTTTTTTTAACATATCGTTTCTGACTAAATAAAATCTGTTTTGACCTACTCACATTTCAGTAAGTGCTTTGGGCAAGTCAAAGAATTTAAATTAACTATCATATATTTTATCAAATTTGTGTAGCAGCAACAACTGGTACCTTGGGTATAATGTAACCACTGAAGAAACATAAAGTACCCAAGGTTCTTTCAGCAGCCAACTTCAGCTACCTGTCAACAGGATCATACGGAGCTGGATGCTGTGTGGGAACTGAAATGTGTTAATGAACCAATCCATTAATGCACATGACCCCATATTTCAAAGTTTAGCCCAGAACAGCAAAACAGACAGTGAAATGCCTATTATAACTTTTAATACACTAAACAAACCATATTTTGTGGACACATTGAGAAAACTTTGAGTTAGAGATTTAAAAAAAACAATTTCTTTGTGGATTCTCCTGATTAAGCCCAACATATTATTTTTACATGAATCTGCATAACATTGTAATATACCTGAGGTGTTTTTTTAAAAAAGCCATAGTACATTCAAAATAAATTGAATGTTTAACTTTCCAAGGTGTTTTTCTTAAATTTCCCAGAATATCTAGTTTCAGAAACACAACCATACACACTCACTCACTCAGCAGCATCAATGTCCTTCTCTTTCTTGTTGTATCAGGGACTTTGCATCAAAACCCCCAAATTCAGACACCAGGAATTAACTGGGCACCAGCCTATTCCCTGAGTGTTCCAAGAGTCCAGTTACAGGAACTTCTCCCCACCAGAGCACTTCCAGCTCAGCTCCCTCCTGCTTCCATCTACCTCTGTGGAACTTACAAGATATCATCAGGTAGTCTTCAGATGTGCTCTTGCCATCATCGTCGTCCTCAGTTTTGATGGTGACTGTGGAGCCAGGGACAGTCCCAGCTGCCTGGATGACGGCTTCCGAATCCGAGTTTGTCACCAGCACCTCTTCCGAGACCATGGTGGGCGAGTCGGCCCCGGCCACAGAGTCCTGCACCACGTGCTCCAAGTGTCCCTCAGGGCCTGTGACGAGGTCTGCCACAAACACCTGGTCGGGAACCCGCACGGTTTCTGTGATCAGGTCAGAAGTCAAAACGTGGTCACCAGTGTCCAAAGCCTCTTCAATGGCAACATCAGCCTCCAACACGGAGTCGGGAACGATGACACCCTCCGTGACGACGTCCGTTTCCGTGATGATGTCAGGCCCCTGGACCACCTCAGCTGCCAAGCCATGATCCAAAGTTATCCCATCATCCGTGACCACATCAGAAACCAGGACAGCTTCAGGAACTGACACAACAATGTGGTCTCCATCGATGTGAGCAGTGCCAGCCATTCCAGCCACTAGGGAACAACCACGAACCAGGAGAAAAATGTTACAATTATTGCATCAGCAACTGGTTTATCTAAGGAATAGAGTTATCACACAATCAAGTTAAACACAGATGTAAAAATCTGTTACTTCTCAACATCCACATTTTGCATTTCACCCAATAAACACTGTCCAAAGCAGCCGGTTCTGTACAAGTTAAGATAAACAAAACATACCACTTCAAGATATAATGTGGAGTTTGTCCTAAACTTAGGTTTTATGATGAAGATCTTTTAAAAACTAAAGGCCAGTTTACAATTCAATCTCTCTTTTTTTAAATTCCTAGTTAGCATACATTTCCCTGCAGCCGAGATGTGGACCTTCACAGAGCTCTTGCGTGACACTGGAAGTGTGGTAACAAACCATCAACTGCTGTTACAGTAAAAGGACTCATCCCTTGGACTGCATGGGCCTTGTTAAAAATAAACACTCAGTTGTATGCAATATTTATAGTAAAATTTCCAACAACTTGCCACATCACAAGGAATGGCTGGAGGAAGAAACCTGGTTTTTATTAACAGACTGGACTGGCCAGTCGTATTTGCAGACTACTTTTCTAGACGTAACAAAGAATGCACAGTGAACTATTTTAATACACAAACAACAGTTTTAATCTTGAAAACACACAAGAAAATGGTTCTTATCAGTATGAAAAAAAAAATTAACATTATTCAGTAATTCAGTTGCAATTCAAATGCAAATATCCTGGTATAAAGACATGGTCCTTCCCAATACCTGAGAAAGTCATCTCCTGGATTTTATTCACTATTTTTAATAGTTAAAATGTTTACCAAAATCCTGCATGATCATAGTGTGAGGCATTTTGGATTCCTGTGTTTGCAATCCAAGACTTCCGCCACCTGGATCCATATTCAGCCAAATTCATTCACAAATAACTACAATAAAACAAAAACGAGAACTAATGTTTAACAGTGTTCTTGTGTTGATCAGCTTTACTGGATTGACGTGTTACACTGACAAACACAGAGCTGTATTTACCCACAAATTCAAAAAAACATAACCAACATTTCGTACAACTTCATTATTTTGGTTTATATTTTTTTGACCTTAGCATAGCAATAAATACTAGCAATTGTGCACAGAGCAGTCACCTCTGCTCTGCCTCATCTGTACAGCTTCATTAACTAATTATCAAGACTGGTGACTCTGGATGTATGAAGCTACAATGAAGAAAGTGAAGGACTGCATGGGGAGTATAACTTTTTCCAATTCTTTCAAAATTTGGACATATGAGACACTTCAAAACCAATTTTAATATGTAAATTAAATCGGGGATGCCAAATCTCTTTGACAAGGTACAGCTACGCAAAGCCACTCCCAGAGCAGGAGAAAGGATGTATCATTTGACAGAATGTTCCCATAAAACAGGAGAGGATAAAATCAGCATTCCAGCATGTTGTTTGCATTGCTACTGAACACTGAAGTGTGGGGATTCTGAATTATTTTGCAACTTGCTGCAACCCAAAGGACTTTACACAAGTTCTCAGTGCAGACAAAGTGACTCCACAGAAGCACATCCTGGATCATACACAGCTCAAGGATTTCACAGGTTAAAAATCTCCAGCCAAAAAAAATCTCTGTTGCACAAGACTAAAATCTTGCACTTTCCTGCCCTCTCATATCCAAGAATCACAAAAAGTGACAGCATCACAGAGCAGATAAAGAGTTTTAGGAGTTGTGGGAAGTGACCGCAGGGTCAGAGCTCAGAACTACGTGACCTGGGTGGTGCAGAGAAGGGCAGGGAGCACAAATCTTTCATGGGTAAGTCTCCAAAGTATGGTGCTTTCCTGTTGTAGCAACAAGCTTAGTTTTGCTCTCCTAGATCTCATAAAAGAAATTATCAGTACCCTACCACAAGAATTTGTTAAATCCCAGTATCTAAATCCAAACCTTGATGGAAACTCCAACTCCTTTGTGGCAGAACACACTTCACAACCCCATTGCAGTCAGTTCCACCTCAGCCAGCACAGGCAAGGAAGGTGAATAATGAAACAAGCCAAGATGCAGGAACAAGTGCCCAAAATCTGAGACACCTCCAAGGCAGGGAGTCAAGGGGCCCAGGAAGAGCCAGGACCTCACACAACTCCTGAGCTCCTCCAGCAAAGGTGCCCAGGGATGGCAAGTGCAAGGAAAAGCCATTGATCCACCCCAAGGAGGTTTGAATTCAAGACTATCAAAAAAGTCAAACATTATCCATGAGGAAAATTGTCAAAGATTTTACTAATTCAATTCCACTCCAAAATAAAATTCTTTCAGCATTGTAAGGATCAGAGAGAAGCTCCAAAACCTCAATGCAATGCTCCATCACTCCCAAATTACCACCACAGATATCCAAAATTCTCACAGAGCTAATGAATCCTTCCTAGTACAAAATATGATGCAGCTCTAGACCATAAATGGCTCACTTAACTATTTGAGAATTAAGGAAATATCTAACATTTCCTGACCACATGCTTTACATTCAGAAAATCCTTTTTTCAGTGTAAATGGATATGAAAAATTATCTTAACTTTTATCAATCTGAGATTACAGGAAGAATATGCCAGACTTATTTTTCCCTTCTCAATAAGCATCTTATTTTCAGATTAAATAAGTATGTGTACCACATATTACATGTTGTGGTACATTGAAAAATTCAATACAAAGTAGGAATATAATTTAAATTTAAATTTGTTCAGGGAAAGCAAATTATCACTAAAAAAGTATTTTCCTGGTATAACCAGAGTTATGGGATGGCACCTTCTGTGCATGGAGTACCAGCAATCCCTAAACTTCCCCTAAAATCAGAGATGGATGATGACACACAGGCAACAACCCCACTGAAGCTGTACCAATCCTATGAAGAATGTTCATGTAAACCCTCACTGCAGACAAAGGACAAACTTGAATCAACCACACAACCACAAATTTATTTTTTATATCAACTTCAGAATCTTAAAGGAATGCACTGACAGCAGGAAAAGCTCTTCCTGCTACTACTGGAAGAATGAACCACGGATAAGACCCATGGCTCCCCCCAGCCCGGGTGGTTCAGCTCACAGGTTGCAGCAGTGCAGATGATGCAGTTTCACATGCCACAAATGCAGGCAAATCTTGTTATTGGGAACAGCAGAAAAATGCAGCACAGTGATTAATTAGTGGCTCTTCTCAGCTTCCTCCTGTAGTACACTGTGTAACACACCCACACAACCACAGGCACATCCAGTCACGGGTTTGCAAGGGGAGAAATCAGGCAGAAAGCCACAATTCCACACCCTGTCACAATCCCAAACTTATCCATTACTCTCTTTATTGTAACATCTCAAGTTTTTCCTCTCAATTCCCCTTCTCCTCTGGGTATTTAAAGACAGTGAAAATGTTTTATTAGCATCAGCCAATAAAATATTCACTTTACAACATTTCATTAATTTTTTTCATTGATTTTTTAACTACAGCATGCTATCTTGGCCCAGGAAAGAGCACATTATCATCAGATCCCAAAACGAAGTATTTCATGCAACCTACACTGAGGCTCCCAGAGCACTGTCTCAAAGCTAAATTTTTAAAATATGTCTGTATCTGGAATGGTTTTGCTTTTCTGAAAAATATCAGTTCTCTTTCTAATGAGCCTGAGGTTCATCTCAACCTATTTCAGCTCTTTATGCCAAAGTTCTTCCTTAGGTGGGGGTCAGCTGAGACTAGCAATGAATTTCAGAGCAGAAGGGATATCTGACCTTCCTGACTACAACTGTACATTACTTCTGCACATGGTACTTTTTAAAATCAAGGATAATGGTTGGAAGTTTGGGCTGACCTAAGAATACATAATAGCAACACCCAACTGAAAAACTGGTGGAAGTTCCCAGGACACACATTGATCTATTCTTAGCTTACCCTTCCTAAAAAACGTATCACAAAATAACCAGTAACACTTTCATTTTAGAGAGAGTTTAAGAAAACACGCCAAATGCAAAGATCTTCAACAAAGTATTTCAAGGGGGAGGGATAACAAAGAATGCTTCAGCACTTCCACCCTTCCCAGGAAAAACAAGGTGTCATTCCTTGTTCCCAGAGGGGCAAGGAAACTCCCAATCCCTATGCTGGCTTCCAGGCATTGTTGCCGTATTTAAAATGCGTATAACATGAACAACATTCCTACAGAATGCCAATTACAACCCGCCAATTACAGCTTAAATACATGCTCTTTATTGATGTAGCTTTAGGAATACATTTTATGTGGTCCTGCAAACGTTAAGCATCTCCCCAATTCACAAGATCCTTTATTCTCAGTAGGTTCAGGTGGTGCATTTTCACATGAAGCCTAATTGCATGATCAGCCCTTAATCTCTCCTTTAAAACAGTGGATTTCTTCTAAATAATTTACATCCTGTTTACATGCTCCAAAGGAAAACACAACATCATGCACTGCTGGTGCTTTGAATATTCACAAGCTGCATATGAGATCTGCATAAAACCTATAGGACCAGGCTCAGACACAGAGCAATGTAACAATAAATAAACTTCTGTGCCGTTGAAAAATACAAACCAGACGCTGTGTAATCATTTAATTTCTTAACATTCAAGCTGAGGACAAAAACAAAAAAAAAAATCATCATCCCTTGATGACGCTTCACGGTTTTCATTTTTCCCCCCTATTTTTAATGCAGCAACTGACAGAAACGCAATGAGAAACGTCCTGCTTGTGCAGAAATCTTAATTAGAAAACCCCAATTAATAAAATAACGCGCAGGTTAACACAAACCCTTGGCAGAGAACAGACTGGGTATGAAAAACCAGCATATCCATTTTAAAGTCCTTTATTGTGTCCACCTAGAAAGCACCACGACAACTTACATTCTAAATCCATTTAAAACGCCACAGACAAAACCAGTGAAGGAGATTTTGTCTCGCTGCCTGAAACGCGCTAAAGGCGCTTCATACAAAATAATAAGTAAAAAAATAGGAAAAAAAATTACATCTACGCGCTGCATCAACAAAACTTCCCGTGGTAAAAACCACGGGCAGAGCCGGCCGGCGGCTGCCCAAGGGCCGGGGATGCCGGTGCCCGCTGGCGCCGGCGGCTCCCGGCACATCCCGACGCATCCCTCCCTCTTCCCTCCCTCCCTCCCGCGCGTGCCCGGCGCGGGCGCGCCCGCGGTGCCGCCGGGGCGGAGGGAGGCGGCGGAGCGAGCGCGGGGACAAAGGAGCGAGTGTCCCGCGGCGGTGCGGGCTGGGAGGCGGGAACAGCGCCGGGATAACGCCGTCACGGCGGGAATAACCCGGTCCCGCTCGGGATAACGCCGTCCCGCGGCCCCGAGCCGCGGCCTCCCNAGGCGCAGCCGCCGCCGCCCCCTCAGACCCCCCCGCGCCCCCGGCACCGTGAGGGCACCGCGGGGGGACCCCGCGCCCCCCGCAGCACCGTCAGCGCAGTGAGGGGGGGTCCCGCACACCCGTCCCCGTGAGGGCAGCAGTCGATAAAAGACCCAGCATTTAAATAGCTCGGGCAACGGTTTCAGTTCTCTGGGTCTCTTTTATCGGCGTGAAAACCCGACTTACCTGCTTAAACGTGACAAGTAAACACAAAGTTGAACCAGTATTTTAATATGTAAAAGTAGTTAGGATACAAACATGAACCTTCTTCATAACAAACATAATAACTTGTTTTGGAAACTTCGCATTACTCTTTGTTACAAGATTAGGAGCCTGCTGTAACAAATCTGAGCAAAGGGGGACTTGGGCAATACTTGGTGCCTGTTCCGTGCCTTCAGTTCCTTAGAGAAATCCATAGCTGGAGCTGTGTTTCCAAGTAAAGTGTAAAGGCAGAAGCAGAGTCCTGAGAAATTACTCCAAAACCCTCAGATGCTGGGAGGGGATTGCCCAGAGCTACCTGAGGCAGTGTGGGGGTCCCTAGAGGGGCAGAGCCACCTGGGGTCTGTGGGCTGGGCCAGCCCAGGGTGGGCAGTGCAGGGTGGGCAGCCTGAGATGGGGCATCCCAAGGTGACCCTACTGACCACAGCTGGAGCGCTGTGTCGGGTTCTGGGCTCCTCAGGACAAGAGAGACAGGGAGATTCTGTAATTCTCAAAAGATTCATCCTCCTGGATTTTCACCTCCTTAGCAGAGAACTTGGAGACTTACATTTGACCCTCATCCCCTCTTTTTTTTTTTTTAAATGGTAAAGCCACATAACACAGCACACACCAAAGTAAATTCAGTAAGAAGAACATTGCAGTCATTTCGTCTAGCTCTAGCAAGAGACAGACATTCTTATGACAAAATAATTTCAAACTGCCCAACACAAGTAAGGAATGAAGGGAAAATACCTGAAAAAGATAATGACAAAACTGAACTAATGAGGAAACCGTGAGAGAGACTCAGTTTAGCCAGATCTGCTCTTGCCAGCACCCTGGATATTGACAGCACTGCCTTATCTCTTCCTCCTACTCCTTTTCAGAGGAATGGTGGAATATCAAATTGAACACTCAGATTCTGTGGTCACTCTGAGGTTGGTACAACAGAGATGGACTGAGGTCAACAACAACCACCGTTTGTCAGATGGTTGTACCACCCGAGGCTGAGAAGCGACAGAAAAAGCAATTCACTGACACAGTTCTCTGACACCTTTGAATCTGAATTTCTGAGGTCAGAATGGTTTAAACTGATAGTCTGGTATCTAAACAGATGCGCTAACACCATTTCTGTGTGTTTCTGAAGATAAGGGAACCAGTCTCACTTCATTTATTTCTGATAGAACTTGCAGTAGAAATAAACCCAGTGAAATTTGCCCACTCTGAAATTTTTGTTACACTGAGTAGAATACAGATACCAAAAAGCCCTTTCTAAAATCCATAAGATTCTGGTTTTGTCATATAGTTCCACTTATTACTTAATACTAAGGGAAATAATTTAATATAAATTGCAGCATAATATTCTTCAGACTTTTTGGAAAATAGGAAATAAATCCCAGTCTTCAGTCTCTTTAATTTGTTACTTACTGGCAAGGTGGTCAATCTTCCATAGCTTCACTTATTTTCCTCATTTACAAAAAAGTTACAAAGCAAGTCAGGGCAGTTTTAAAGGCAAACCATTCCAGCTGTTGGGATCAACACAGGAGGAAGACAAAGCAAAAAAGACAAGGGACAAGGGAATGGGCTTGTAAGTATTTGCTAAATCCTGGGACAGAGGGAAGCCAAATCCTTGGCTGTGTTTGTACCACACTACGAGGGCCAGACCCTTGTGCACTGTAGTATCAGGGATTCACAGGAAGCTGTCACCAATTACACAGTGAATAAATCAGATGTTAATATCATGTTATATCAGGTTTTCTTTTATATATACAATTATCTTCTATACCTTCTCATTGCAATAACTTAGTGCTCTCTAATAAGAATGGCAATTTCCTCTGTATCCCACCAAGGTCTCAATGCTCTCTCAGCACCTGGATTGCCCAGTGATCATGCAGCTTTCCAAGCCATTTCTGATACAGGAAGCACTTGTTCTTGGTATCTCTGTAAAGAGATTAGAATTAAATCAGTAGCATGACACACGCTCCCCAGTATTGCTATTAAAATAATCTCTATCTAATCAAACTACATTTATATGTATTTGTTTTCTTAGTGTGTGCTGCTTCTGAGTGTGCACTCACCAAGAGCTTTGGGAGATGATTTTCATGCAAATAACTGAAAGCATTAGCACTGTGTGCACACAAACTAAAACAGCTTTGGAAATATTTAAAAACATTTCAGCAGGGTCTGTAATATTCCTGAAGAAAACACCTGCATAGTGAAAGGTGGCTGTAGGCTTTCTGTTAGCTCACATCTTTACTTAGAGACAAATACGACCAATTTAGTGATGATTTGTATTCAGTACCAGGATAGATGATATAATTAATATGCAAACTATGTAATTAATATGCAGAGTATGTAATTAATATGCAGAGGGATGTAATTGATACATACCCCGTACTGTCTCGCCTCTGGATAAACCGGGTAAGGCAAATCCTTCCTGGGATAGTCATACTCAGCCCGGTGGGCTTGGGAGTGAGGGAAATAGTTTGATGCTGGATCTGCTGTCCTTAGAGGCTGAGCATACACAGGACTATGCAAAAGAGAAAAAGGTTATTAAAACCTTATACTGCAAATTGCACAAAGGGTTAGTTTAAACTGGAATATAAAAATATTAAAGCTCACTACTGCATTCATGGCATTGAGGCAACAACATCTAAAAGGTCTTCTAAGTTCATTTTACTGTCAAACCCTCACTCTGCAAACAGAGAAGAGTGAGTTTATAGAAGCAAAATTCTCTTTAATCTTTTATTTTCTTTTTACTGTCACAACAAACAATGCCACAGTATGTAATTTTCTGTATTGCTACAATTATTTTCAAAATATTTCAAATTCATGATAGCTATACTTTCAATATTTTCAACATTTGTTTAAAAAAAAACAGATCTCCTTGAGGGACTGAAATATCAGCAAGCTCCAGCCTGTCTCTGCAGCAGAACCCTGCTATATGTGAGGAGATTGTTCTGCTCTCACTGAGCTGCACCCTGGCAAACGAGTTCTCTGCAGAAGTTGCAGTAGGAGCTGCAGCAGCTGGCTGGGTGCTGAGGGGGGGTTCAAGTGAGGAAGCACAAGTAGGGAAGCTGTGTTTCTAAACAGCAATGAAATGAATGCCTCTGGGATTAGAGGAAAACCAGAGAAGCCTCTGGATAAAGCAGTATTTTAGGATTTGTATGTGAATAATCCAGTCAAGAGCTTTGCCATTTACTGGACCTTTGTCCCTTGCTGTACCACTGGCAGAGCTGCAAAATCATTCTGAGTCTCCAAACCAGGGTACAAAGTGAAAATGAGCATAAAAGACAGAAAAATAGCATCATACCTGTAATTCTGCCTTTGATTTGGGATTGAGGCATCATTAAAATCTTGTTTTTTCGGTACAACTTTTGGAATTTGCCCAACCCAGGCATCCTGTGTGTAAGGGATCAGATTGTTACATAGAGCAAAATGACAACAAATTAGAATAACCAGCTCATCAGCTACAGTATGTTAGAAGGTATAAACCAGTTTTTCAATTACAAAATATAGTGTCTGGGCTACAACTCACAGTCTGGGGTGTGAGAAAGCCCCAAGTCCTGCAGCCCTGACCCAAAAAGATTCCTTTTACAAAGGGTTTCCTTCCCTACCAAACTGCAGGATTGGGTCTGATTCTCACCTTGGGAACAACAGCATCAGCAGGACTAAATTCCAAGTTAGTTAAAAATTGAACAGCACCATCTCCTGGTAAAGGCAGGGTCAGACCTACTGCATTGCCAAGATATTGATACTTTACAGACGGATTCAGCAGAAAATAATGTAGCAGACTAGATTATTTCCTTTGTTTTCTCAGACAGCCTTCAACATCTCCTTCTCACACACTGTGTTCTCCTTAATATGTAAAATAATCCCTTGAAGTACCAGAAGAGGAAATAAACACACACAAACAAATATTCCCTTTCAGTGACTCTTTGTATTTCATATTGGTTTTTAATGGTATTTATCCATATTTTCTCATGATACCCACTGATTCATGCAATGATCTCTACTACATCTTGCCTAATGGAGAAAACTGGCACAGCAGAGTGTAATCTCTTTTTTAATGCTGGTCGTCTAATGGGCCAAAAACTGAAATACTTGTTTGAACATTCTGTTAAAATAATCCCTAGCTCTTTTGTTTTCTCCTGTGCAAATTAGATTTACTTAATCCTTGATAAGTGAAGTTTCACCTTCTCACAAGCACTCAGCTGATCTTGGAAATCAAATGCTAGGGAGACTTTAAGCTCAAATTCCTTTTTTTTTGCTACTCACATTCCTTTGTGCTGGATCACCAAGTCCTGCAGGCTTGGCCCAGCCTGGAGCTCTGCTGTGCTCCCCTCTGACATCTCTTACCCCAGGTGGGTGATGGTGCCCGCGCCCCAGGTTGGCAGCTGGGTCAGCACTGAATGCAGGGTTCTGCTGTGCTCCACTGGATGGAGGCTTTGGCTGTTTCCTGGTGGGGGGGACAATGGGAATTTAGAGCATTAGCAATGCTGGGGGTCTTGACAAATGTTTTTTGTGCTGCAGATTGGTTCAACAGCCATGTCAGAGCTTTAGATGTCCTGTAGCAATGGCTGTGCAAGAGCTGTGTATTATTACAGTTTTTCTATGTCTGAGGAAGTACCAGTGACACACTACTGGGGCTCAGTGAAAGAAGAAAAAACCCATATTGTCTGTGTATCTGGGAAATGTGTCACTGGGAGAAAGTGTTGAAAGCAAAAAGGAGCTCAGATTGCTGATATCTGAGACCAAAGAATGGGAGGAATTGTGTTTAAACACCAAGCCTCTTGTCAATGGTTATCGGTCTTACTCCTTTTTTTGTTTTTTAACTGTGGAAAAAAACCCAATCCTTAAGAGCAAATAAATCAGAAATACACATTTGGTAGTGTTGAATTTAAGTAGTACATGTACTTATCAATCTTTAAAGCTTGCCTGGTGAGGCCTAAAGGAAAGCAATGACTGAGAGTGAAGTTCTGCATGCAGTGGTAAAATGCTGAGTAAGTGCTGAGTGCTCAGGTAAGATGCTTTGACTTAGTTTTAAATTGTATGAATAGTATTTTGGCAGTATGGCAATCTTGTGCTTTTAAGCATCCAGAGTACCAGACTCCCTTTGCTGTTCTTCCATTTTGAGTATAAAACTCCCTATAAGTGCACCCAGAGTCACCTACCCAACTTTTCCTGTTTTCATGCCGTAGACAGCGGAAAATAATACAACCACTATGATAACCAGTATCCCTCCAGGAAGAGTAGCCACTAAAATGAAATCCAGAGTGTTCCAAAGGTGGTTACATTTGGAGCCCATGTACCAGTACTTCTTCCAGCCTATTCTGAAGAAATCACATCTGCAAATAAAAATGTTAGTTTTTAGCAACATCATTTTAATTCAAAAGTAAGCAATACCAAAAAAGTATAATGTTTTGCTATATAATTATTTATTATTCAACACTGCAGGGACCAAGAGATTTGCTATTTTCCCAGTTTATTTAAAGGTGGTTTTTATCTTAGTTACACCCATCTGTTTCCAGATTTGATGCAAAAGTACTTTGCCAGGCTTTGGGGTAACCGAGTCCGAGTTGGCATTTCAGGAGTCCAAGATAAGAAGCTTTGCTGGGTACAGGGTGCAGTACACCCAAGTCATGGCCTGACTTAGGTCAAAGATCTTTTTGTCAGCTGTGAGCATGGCAAAACTGCTGAGTGGAAGTGAAACCTCACATTTCTGGCTGTCATTGTGACGTTGATTTTTTAAAAGGGAAAAAACCCAACTATGTAATCGAGAACAGAACATTAAGATATCTAATTTCTTTTTTTTTTTTTTTTTTTAACTCAAAAGAAAATTTGATCAACCTGGGAAAAAATGAACTTGCAATTACACAGTTAATTCAGTTCTAAAGTAAAATAGCTGAGAGAACAGGGAGCATGTAAAAATTAAGGATTACAGAGATTACGTACATTAGGAATGACATGGCCAACACATATTTTTAAAAAGAAAACACTGTGCCCAGATCCCAGATTTGATGCTTTGTACCAGTTATAAACTTATGCAGATTGTGAATGAAGATCAGCATCTCTTTTCATGGATCACTTTGCAGTGTCTGAATTTAGTTCATCATGTACAATATATTTGACATTTACATGCTGTATATTTAAACAAACAAACCAAGCCCACACACTACCTGCAAAAAGGTTCTTGATTTTTACACTGACAAGAAATATTTCTAGGACAGAATTCATCTGTATTACCCAGACAAGCCTCAAAGTCCCCAACTCCAGTGCAGCTGGCTGTGAATTAAAACAAAATAAGTATTTAATGCAATTATACAGTAACATAGTCTCAGTGGGCTGTGTTGCTAATTACACCAGAAATTTAAGCTTTTTATGTACTCTATAGATGATACTAAATCTTACTTTCCAGTGACTTGTCTTTTGAAGATTTTGAAGCTTTAATAATTTTAAGAAATGAAAATTTACCTGCTTAAATTACTTTACCCTGAATGTGTATCCATCTTCCAGCAGGCCAGGAAATTGTATGGCTTGTGTTGTCATGATTTTTATCACATCAGTAAAGTGTGGTTGTGTCTGAATTCCACTATATATCATCTCTGGTTTGTTGGCAAAGACTAAAAGTCATGAAATTCATTAGAGATTCCAACCTTCCAATTGTAAGCCAAATTAAAACCTTTTTGTGTGTTTTGCATTGGAATTATTCCTTGGTTTAGCCTGCTAAAGGATCTGGTTTGCATTAATATTGGTTCTCCTGTATCCCTTTTGCTGTCAATTATGTTCCAGAATCTGAGTGTTTACAGTATTTCACAGGTATTTGGCTGGCTAAAAATAACTCCCTCAGCAGCCTGAATCAGCCATCAAATGCCAGCACATTTGGCACTCCCACCCTACATCCTTTGCTACCTGTTCCTCTCCTGCTCAGAACTCGGACTCAATGCCAGGCACCAACCTGAACATGCAGAAAAGCCCCCAGACTGCCAATAGAGCCAACAATAATTGTGTACAACAGCTCCCAGTGAGAAGATTCATGTTTGGAATGAAGCCAGAGAGCCAGAACTGGCCGAGATCTCTGAGCAGACCCTTCTAAGCCCAGCAGGCACTGCCAGAGCAGCATTAATGTTCTTGCCATTGCAAGAAGGACTTTTCAAACTCATGACTGATGCGTTATTAGCCAGAGGAATTGTGCTGGGAGCAGTCTGCATTTCAGAAAAAGAAGGAAGCCTCTTGCCTTTCTACTGTCCAAGTCCATGTAATCCAACGTTTGCTGCTCATCAGAGATAAATATAAATGTTTCCGGTGATCAAGGTACAATTGTACCAATCCATTTACATACACTGCATGCTCTCCTCTCATGGGGCATCAGCACTGAAACATTTTCCAAAGAAACCTAACTACAGGTCATGTGCTATGGCTTTAAAGTAGAGAACGATGAAAAATCCTGTGTAACATTTGGCATGGTTCATCAATGAGATAAGCAACGTTTTTAGCTACCCCTCTGATCAGTAACAGAATTACAATTCTTTTAGCAATGATACAAAACATACTAAGGCAGCAGAAAATAACCAGTTGTGATTCTGCTGGGAGAGAGGGAATGTGTGCTCTTGGGTATTAATGTTCTAATATTCCACGTGACAAAGGAACTCACTGCTGAGCACTTCCGAATTCTGTGGTCTACATAAAAGCCAAGTTAGCCTTGGCAACTTTTGGTAACTTTTTTTGGCAAATGAAAGGTTAGAGTAGCATAAAAAAATAGACCACAAGCCAAAACGCTATTAGAAAAATAGTAACTGCAGCTGCTTTACATCACTGTGGGCTTAGGGATACCCTAAAATAAATAAATATATCAATAAAAACTGTGGGAAATCTTCCAATAAATAACTGCAGGCTAATATTGGTCTACTCTAACAGAACCAGAGATAATTCCATTACTTAGCTTCTCACTTAAAATAACCTTTCAGTGCATTTTGGTTGTCATGCTCTTAATTATTGATGATTTTCCCCCTGTTAGTATCAAAAAAAGTCTAAGAACACTTGCTATAAAAAAGTGTATGTTTTTTTTAATCCATATACCAAGTGTTTTTTCCCACTGAAAAAGAACCAAACCAATTAACTTATTTTAAAATACCCTTCTGAAATTCAGAGACTGACTCAAAATGATCCCTGAGTTTTCAGGTGTAATTCATATGGCTGTAACCGTTTCCCTGCGTTACCAAACACAGGACAGCAGTTGTCTCACCAAGGTTTTCACATTTGCATTGTTTTCCCATTATTTAAAATAAACCCAACCTAAAGCCAAAGGAGCATTCCCAAGCAGCAATCCCTCCCAGTGGACTACAGTGCCCCAGCAGCACTCCCTGTGGAGTGGACATAGCCACATCCCTGCTCTGACAAGCCACAAAACAGAATTCCAGCAGGCCTTACGTTGTGAAGCTTCACTCAGCCAGGGGCTGGCCAGGACCAGGACACACAGCAGGAATTTCAGACTGGACATCCTGGAGCCAAATAGGACAAAAGACCTTTTCTTCCAGACTTTACTGGCAGCAGAATGAAATTCCCTTTCTGCCACTGTGGTTTGTGGATTTTGAGCTTGTTTTACAGCAGCCTTCTCTATATAGAATTACTAATTAACTTAACACTGATACAACTTCCTGATAACTTACCCACGTTTTCCTTTATGAAACTGAGTAGTTCTATAAAAATATCTCATTAATCTTTCTATTTCTGAATTTTTGAAATCAGATGTGAGATATTCATTCAACAACCTAAATTTCAACACACTGAGGTATCTGTCAGGAGCATTCCTCTTTTCTCCTTTTAGGCTTATGTTACCCTTTACAGGTAACAGACTTGGAATGTATTTGCAGACAATTTCCTGGAACAGACTCTTTTTTAAAGACATGACCAAGATATAGTACTGAAGCCATCTAAGAGAGATGAGATGGGAAGGAGGGAATACTGTAATTGCATGCATCTACCATTAAGTTTTGTTGGTTAATTTTTCATTTTTCTGGGAAAAGAACAGGAAATACCCCTCTGGCAAGGATGAGCAATGTCAGAAACTCACACTTTAGCACAGCTTGTCATCTTGCCTCCTTATTATTTAATGAGTCCTGAAAAATTCTCAACACTCACTTCACAAGAAGATCCTGACTATGTGGTCACCCTGAACAATACACAGGTTACATCCCAAGCTTGTGGAGTTTAACTGCATTGAAGTTAGCACAAGCATTGTTCTTAGGATGGTGCTGTCAAAATTAATCCACCACTGATAAAATCCCAATGTGGATTTCCTAATTTGACAGGAGCTGCTGCTTATGCAAACATGTGAATCGCAGTTACATTAACAGCAAAAGGTAAACTTTAACCTTTGCTTTTCAAAGGATAAATAATTTTCTCTAAAAATCAATGCCTAGCAAATTCTTGAAAGAATACTGCTTTGGCTAAAGCCCAACAGCACTTAATATTACAGCAGTAGATAAGAGATTCTCAGCCCTGCCAGAAGATTGCTTTACAACATACTAGAACAAAGAAATTATTATGAGGTAAATATTTTTTACCTCAGTGAAACAAATTGCATGATCCTTCTTCAGATGTAAGGCAGAAGTGTGAAGAAGCAGTTCCTGCAGATGCTCCATTCTTCTGGCTGACAGGGAACTCCTCTCTGGCTCCAGCTCCCAGCTGCTCAGTGCACGTGCCTCACGTTGGGTGATAAACAAACACCTTTGCCTGGGGCTGTCAGATTTGATTCAAGGATGCAGAAATGCAATTGGCAGCTTTTCCTTGGGTGAGATGTTTTAATGAGGCAGGTTACAAACCCCAGACTCTCGACTTTGCTACATCACTGGCATTTATTGGATGCAGCAGGTTTGGACCTGGCCTCAGGAAGGGCTGCAGAGGCTGAGCTGGTTTCTGTTTTCAGTGCCCACTTGGCAAATGAACCCAGTGCCAGCAGACCTGAACAGCTGAGAGATTTGTATTCCACAGCACACCCATTTCCTCCTCTTATCGTCTGAGTTTCTGGAACTCAGCAGAATCAAGTGCCAAGTTACACATTCTGTAACGACATCCAGGCTAATTTAATTTCTTCAAAGAGAGACATGTAACTAAACCAAATTAGTGGTGGAAGATGGACCTGCTCATGATGTTTAATCTTAATAAATTTCAGATCTGGTTCAAGATGGCTTTGGAGAACACTCCTGAAGCATTGCAGGGGTTCTGAGAGTGACACAAACCGAGTACAAGCTATGGATTCCCCAAGAACTGGTATCAGGACTGCTACAAATAGAGCCCAGAAAACATTACCAAGGCTTGAAACCATGACAGGCTCAGTTTCCACCTATTCCCTGGTCACAGCAATGGAATTTCTTTCGGTTGTTGCAGCAAAATCCATCTCACATGTCTGTAAACAAAAGGACAAAGGACTAACTGCACCTTGAACAACGGTGTTCTGCTCTGCCCACCGTGAACCCAGGGTTTCCCTGGAGTTTGTACTCTGGCTCTGGTGCACAACAAAAGCACATCAGTGCTGGGCCAGGATAAAAGGTAACACTGACTTCTAGAATGGCTTCAATCACAGCCTTCCTGGGCTGCAGCTTACCACCAGCACATGGCTGAGCTTGGCTTCTGGGAATCCCTGTGCTTTAAAATAAAAACCACACAGTCCAGTGCCTACTGATTGTCCTTTAAGAAAAGTATAGGCTTTGTAGCACCCCACTTTCTTTTTGTACTCAAAATATATTTTCAGCATTTTACTGTGATTCAGAAATACTGCAAAGTTTCACTACAAGATGACCACAGTGCTGCATTCCAATACCTTTACAATATTTCCCAAGCTGTTCAAGAATCACGGTGACAATCTGCCATTAAAACAGCCATGTCACTCATTCACACTATTTTCCTTCTTTCGAGTAATTTACTCTTTAGGTTGCACCATGTATTACATAATTTATGACTCTTGGTTGGAAAATTACTTTACCTGGAACACTGGCACAGAGTCACAGTGAGGTAAACACAATAACTACCTGCTTCCTTCTTAAACAGTGTCATTCCTCCAGCATGGATAAAAGCTTCAGTTTTTCCAAGTCCTGAACTACACCATTCTTTAGAAAAAAACCAAAGAAAAGAAAATGGAAGCACTTCTCAAAAGTTAGGACACTGAGCATTAATCTGTCCTTAATGTTACTTCAGTGATTTCTTCCAGGAGGGTTTCAGTACTTCAAGGGTGAAGGTTTCCCCCAACATTAATAAACTAAAGTCATTACTGAAATGAACTCTTAAAAAGAAAGGGAAGGGACAATTTTTCTACAGATGGAACAACAGACAAAAGTTAAACATACTTTTAAAAAAGTATCTTATTACCCTTTATTTCCAGGTGCTTCACAGCAATATAACAAAATAAAGTATCACAATCAGTTTTATCTAAATAAAAAATTAATATACACAAGTTCCAAATCTCTCTATATTGAATACAATCAACCATAAATAAAAAGCATGCATCAAATTAAAGCTCTTTCCATATTATAAAATATCACATGACCCCTTTCTTTAAGACATTGAATTTTTCCCAAATATATAACTTATATAAAAATTACAATATACATTCTTTGTTTTATGATGTTACTGTATTATTGCATTGTGAAATAAACTTTAAGTAACTCTTAAGGATACATTTCAGAGGCATTTCAAAGTGTTTCACTATAAATTAATAAAACCATGTCTAACAATACAACTTTTCCCATGTTTTATGGTAATTTTTCACCGTAACAGATTTGTCTGTTGGGTCTGAAATCTTCAAGAGCCCAAGTCAGGCACATGGTTACCCAGGATGGCATCACGTAGATCAGAATTTTTTTTTTAAAGCCATTGCATAGCACCTTTACTACAAATTACTAATACAGACATGTGGCTACAGCTCCTTGCAGTCAGCTGTAAAGTAATATATAATCCCTGGAGGTTCAGATACCTGAACTGAAAGCAGAGAACACACCCAGCCAGAATACAAAACTTCCCACACTCTTCTCCCACTTTGGCTGCAGTCAGGGAACAGTTGTCTTTAGCTGTACCCGTTTTGCAACAAAAACCCTCTTATTTTAACCCCATTGTGTGGGGATAGTAAACAAATACTGGTGATAAAAATGAAGCAAACAGAAAATTACCCAGTCTTGAGGAGAGAGAGAAATCTCAGCTGATAAAAAAACTAAGCTAAAAAGTGACAATAATAGTAGCAGCAGCATAACCACTGAATCACAGACTGGTAAGGGCTGGAAGGGAACTTAAGGCCCATCTTGTTCCACCCCTGGCCATGGGCAGGGACACCTTCCACTATCCCAGGTTGCCCCAAACCTTGTCCAACCTGGCCCTGGACACTTCCAGGGATGGGGCAGCCACCTGGCAAACCCTGAGCTGGAATAATCCTCTGCTGCTCACTCCTCTCACCTAACACGAAGAAATGACACAGCACAGGGACTCCACTCCATGAGCTACAGAACTGCATCCCTTATCCTGTTCATTCATCAGAGTGGGCATAAACACTAATTTTCAGTTATGTGCCAGAAGATGTTTAACTCTGAGGTTTAGTTCTATACCAATGTCGCCCCAAGGAGTAATTTGAGACTAAAACACAGCCCCAGCTCTGTGTACAAGGGCCATGCACAGCATGAACCAGATCAGGGGCTGCAGTGGAAGGGGCTTGCATGGGCAAGGAGCCAGTGGACATTCTGCAGACCAGAGAGCCCCACCTATATCACCAGCTCTGAGTGGAAATGCCCTCAAAACCTGGGAAGTCCCAGAGCAGTTTCTGGCACCATGGAAGAGGCAGTGTGTCCTAAGGCCTGCTCTCCTGGAAAGGGCACATGTGCTGGTTCCATAACAGCAATCCAAAGCAGCTCCTCTCCCTGCTCCCAGACCAATTCCTGGGCAGAGTTTTCACTATATCCTGAAAAATCTCACCACAGTGAACTCCTGCAAAATCCAAGCAAATCTGCATCATCTTACCTTTCCTGTTGACTTGCTGTGGTAGCACATCACTCAAAGTTAAAATTTAACAGTTTAGGAGTAGAGCAGATGGGTTTTCCTTTATGTTTTTATGCAGAATGTTATCAAAGGGAGACAGATAATACAATTTCTGGCATCCAGTCATGCCCTTGAAAATGATAATTTCTTCATGATTTTCACTTACGTCTTCATCTGTTTCCCTGGAAATGTTATATGAAGCCCAGCCATCTAATTTCTCTACTCCTCTCTCAGTGATGAAACACTAAATGTGTCATGTCCAGAAGCTCTCTGAAGATTGATTTAATATCCTCGGATTGCTGCCTGAATTCTGACAGTTGCCTGGGCCTTTAAGAGATGATTCAAGACAAAAAACCACATTAAATCCTGTCAGCTGTCCCAGGCAAGTTTAACTAATAGAACTCTTCTTTTTAAACTTACATTTTCTGATTTCACCTTGCACTGGACTCAAAGGCCAACACTGCCTGAAATTTGCATTTTAAAAAATCAATTTTCTTCTGACCCATCCTAGAAGTTTTACTCATTCTTTTGCTCATTCACCATTTGTGCCTTCTGCACATTTCACCCTGCAGCATCTTCTCACAACTTTGCTAATCCCACAGTGACACCAGGAATTCTGCCTGTATTTCACTGGTCATTTGCCTTTGCACTATCAGCCTTGGAAAAAGGAATCAGGTTGTGAAATTTCTTCTGGAGAGCAGGAACAAATATCCTATCACATCCCAGTGCTGACATTAGCAGCATTTCAGGCTTCAGCCTTCCAACCACACTATGTTCATATGGTTTCTCTAGCTTCCCCCTCAGTTGTACAGCAAAGCAAATTTTCATTAGTTGAAAGACAACAGGATTAAGAGAAATCAAGGATGAACAGAAGGACAGTGATATACACAATGATAAAAGCAGTGTTTCAAAGTTTCATCCTAGGAAATGTAATTTCTAATATTCTTATGGAAAACCACAGAATTGAAATCAGTGGGTATTGCATACAAACTTGTGAGAAGCAAAAGTTGGCTGCCTACTTCTTCTGCATTTTTACTGTCTGTCAACAGTTTAAACCTTAAAACTACTGATTTCCAACTTCCTAAACATTTCTAATGGATTTTATATAAATTCAGAATCAGTTTCATGGATTAAGCAATTTATACCCAGTTCTTCAATGCATTAGAAGTAGGTGAAAACTGACGCATGGTCTAGAAAGGATGTTTAGAGATCAGTTGTGTGTTTCTGCCAGCTTCAGTGACATTTGAACACACCAGAGGCATGCAGGTCAAACAGTTGTTTCCATTCACCTTTGTGAAAGAGGCAAACAGTACCAAATTATTTTGTAATGAAAAAAAGCGACTCTTTTACACGAGCATTAAAGCCATTGCTGTTCACATGATACAACCAGGGAGATTTTAAGGGTACTCAGACCAGCAGGAACTTGCACTTCGTTCCTGAGCTGACAAATAAAAGACAAAGAAGCCTCTGCAAACTCCATCCCTCACATTCTTCTTTCAGATCAATGAACATCTGAGCCAAAGCAGAGATATGTTTGCATTCTCAAATATCCTTTGTGAAGTGACATTTATTAGCAAGTTTGGCACAGAGAAACCTCACTGGGAGAAGACACTGACAAATCTTGTTTCCTCAGTGTCTCACCAATGACACTGAGTGAATTCCCATTGCTTATATGGAGTCAGGAACAAAACAAGCACTGAACAGAATCATGTAAGTCAATAATACAAATTGGGAGATAAGAAAATATCTGATTAAATTATACCTCACAGAGTATGTATTGTAAAGATTATTCCTTCCCTTCTTCCCTCCCCCTTATCTGTAATATTTTGCTGTTTGTAAAGCAGACTTGGCTTAGCTTCTGGTGCTGTACATGTCCACATCTTCTGGGCTGGACTGACCATGGTCCACAAGTTTTGGATCAGGCTTAAATTTTGATGTCTTCACTGTTCCTGTTAGAGACAGTAAAGAAATACGGTTAAAAAATAAACATATATTTGAGCTGTAGGGGAAAAAAGCTTAGTGATACATTTTGAGAATTTCTGTATTACCAAACACTCAGAGAAGATCAAAATCTGTCTGTTCTAGTTCCAAGTGTGTTGAGATGTGATAGAGCAGGATGAGGGCATGTGAGAATGTTGAAACACAGCAGTGGATGGAGAGCAGGACCTCCTCCCGCTCTCCAATACCACCTCCTAACACTGCACAGTGAGAGAAGAAATTGTGATGCTTTGCCCAACACATGGAAAGGAAGGGAAAGTTTGAGGCATGGAAGAAAATCTCCAGTGTTTCTTGCCCCAGTGCTCTCAGGAGAAGAGCTGGCTCCCAAAACCAAGCCTGACAGATCTTCCCTGAAGCTGCTGCCAGATGGCAAGAATTCCAAATGGAGACAAACACTCTTACCTGGTTTCACTTCGTGACTTCCAAAACCCACAAACTGAGTTTAGTAAAACATGGAACCCTCCCACTCACCCTGAAGGACAGTGCACAGGCTGACTTATTTAATGATACTGCAATTCCAGAGGCTCTAAGGGAATACAAAGGCAGGTTTTCTAAGGCTGTGTCTCCTGATCAGGATCTGCTGCTTTTCCAGCTACATCATTTGCTCTAACAAAAGGTGTTACATTCTCCTCAAAGCTTTGCCCCATTTTGACTGAGAAGATAAACATCTCTGACAACACAGATTCATTTAGGGCATGGGTATTTTTGGCTGTGTTAGGGACATGAACTAATTCCACCTATGAAAGCAAAGGCAGATCTATAATAAAGACCCAATAAAGACAGTTTGGCCTGAAGCAAATGTAAAAACAGAACAAAGCATTCCACAAACTAAACCAGAAAAAAGTCAGGTGCAAAGATGTGAATGCATACTATAGTGAAAATAAAGGTAAAAAATATTAAAACCCTCATTCAAGTATGTTCTGCTTGCTTTCCAGAAAAAACCAATTCCTTCCTTCCAAGTTATTTCCTTGTAACAAATAAAATTCAGAAATTGCCCTTACAAAAGGTAACAATATTTTAAAACACAATTAGTTCTCATTTAATAGGTAATTCCACTGTTTTCTCTTACGAATTGGACTACCAAATTGTTGTCTGTTAAATAGGCTGTTCCATGATCTAGCTGATTATCTCACTTGTGCATCACTTAAGATGCACAAGTAACCACTGCAGAAAACCCAGCAAAATAAAATCCAATGCTTCACTTCTCAATTACACTCTCCTCTTTCATTCCACTATGGATCATCTCTGTATTGTTAGCAGAGGCTAAAAGTAATGAAATCCATTTGAGACTTCAATCTTCTGATTATAATCCAAATTAAAACCTTTTTGTGTGTTTTGCGTTTGGATTATTCCTTATTTTGGCCTATGAAAGAACCTGGTTTACATTAATATTGGGTCTCTGACATTATTGAGAGAGAACAGCAAATATTTAATTCTGATACTGTGACAGGGTCCACAGTGAGAAAATTATCACCTCCCTGAGGCTCTGAAATATGTATTAAATGACAGCATGTAAAATATGCTCTCAAGAATAATATGCACTGACAGTCTGCTCCAGTTTAGAGCAAGAGTAAGTACAAAATTAAGTCAACTAATTGGATTTGCAAGTTGCCCTGAGATTGCACTTGAAATGTTTAATTCACCTGATGAAGGCACTGGATCATTACTCCAACACTCTATTGGAACAGATTCTGTTCTGTTAAATGATCTTGACTCAACAGCAGACTCAGGTTTGGTACTACAAGTTCCCTTCTTTTTCTTATCTTCTTGCATAATTGGTTTTGACTCTTGCTGCAGCTGTGAACCAAACATTAATAAAAGAAAGCACATAGGTATATGCTTAATACATTATTGCAAAATAAAGCTTTCAAGTCTGGAAGCTTATCTTTTATGAAATTATTTTCAAATATGACATCATACAATGATATTCAACTAGTCAGCTGCACACAAGGGACACAGCTGGAAAAAGTAAAATGCATGAAACCCCACAGATCAGACAGAATAAATTCATGTATAAGGGAGTATATACTTAGGACTGAAGCTGTGATTTTACTTGAGACCCTCCAAGAAGTTCATTTCCAGGTGAGGAGCCTTTAGCCTTACACAAGACTGAAACAGCACTGAGTGTTTACAGAACACTTACTACCCCTAGTTAGCAGAAGACAGAAAGATAAATCATTCTAACACCTTAGTAATGAAAACTAATATGTCTTGGGAACAGGCTTCACTCAGGGGAAAAAAAAATGAAGTTAATAAAAGTGTCTGTACCACATCAATTCTTGTTTCGCTATTATTTAATGACAGTTATCTGAATCTCATTTTCAAAACTCAGAATTCCATTTGTGCTTCTCAGAGGAAATAAAAGGTGAGGACTGCATGCCAATGAGCACTGTACATTTAGAGCAAAATACTTCCACATGTTAGTATAACTGAGAAACTGAAATTTTCTTTGAAAAATGCAACAAAAAATTACTCCACAAAGCTGAAATTTTACTCAGGAAGTGCTACTTTTGTCAAGGTTTTATAAATTTCCACTTGAGAAAAAAAATCATTTCAGGCTGGACAAAATCCATATTTCATTCTGGCATTACTAACCCAAATTCCGTATGTAATTTACAGAAGGTTCATACTGCCCTCTACTCTCTGCTGGCAAGGCCTCAGCTGTTTACTGTAACCACTCCACTTAAAAAACACAAACCACACACAAAATCCCCTAAAAACAGAAAAAGCAGAGAAACTAGAGGGAAGTCAGAGGAGAACAAGAATTATGTCAGAGTTAGTAAACCTGCTCTGTAAGAGAAAGTTATACTGGAGAAGAAAATGTCAAAACCACGATACATTTTTTCATACATAACAGGTCAATATAAAGAGGTTACTGACCATTTATTCACTATGGCTGCAATGAGGACAGGACAAGGAAAATAAATAAATCACACATGGACAATTCATATCACAGGGTAGTTCAAACAAATTTCCTGGAAGGGTTGTAGAAGAATAAGCCATTCATACCCACTGTAATCCTGAGTGTCTTTAGCTTAAATTCAGAGGCTGCTTAAGACCAAAGCTTGAATCAGAATGGATCCTTTATGTCAAGATAAAAAATGAGCTCTAAGAGAAACTCATTCTTCTCTTGTGCACCCTGCATGTATTGTGCACTACGGAGGGGATTTCAGTATCTGCTGGTGTGAAAGGTGTAAGAGCAATTAAAACACGGAAGTGACAAAAAGACCAAGACTGGGGTTTGTGCCTTGCTTAACACAACCAGTAAACCTTGAACAGCATCAGCAGAGGAGTCCACAACTTTCTAATCTCCCTCTCAATGCGTGAGTTATCATTATTTTCCAACTCCTACCTTGGTGACAGTTTCTTTTTCTGCCCACAGTGACCTCACAGCCTCATAGGTCTGATGACTTGCACAAAGTAACTTTTTCCCCGTTACCTATTTTTTTAGAAAAACATAATTTAACAACAGCTTTAAAAATACAACAACACACTTGCCAGTCAAATGAAATTAATCATGTCTGCATGAGAACATGCTTGACCCCATACTAAGGCATCTACTTTTCAAGATCTAGTGCATATTTCCCTTACATCAAGCAAATTGTAAATAATGTTTAAATTGGTATTAGGAATCCACAGGATACATTCCCATGCTAAATCGACCTACTCCAAATGAAATCAAAACCTGATCAGCAAACAAGTACTCTGGCAATGTAGGCACAGTAGACTGGAGCATCAGTTTTAAAGGATCCAAACTTGTCTCACTTTGTTGGAACTGACCACAGATAAAGCCAGAAACTTACCTTAGCAATGACCACTGACTGAGCTGGGTAACAAACAGAATATCCTACAGCAGTAAGTCCCAATGGATAAGCAATTTTCTTAAACCTAGAACCTGTACAGAGCCAAGTATTTTGAATAATTAGACAATAATGAAATGCAAACTAAATAGCTGTAGCAATTAAATGCAGGAGACACTGATATTCTGAAATAAACCCCAACTAGGTTTTCCAACATTGTGGAGAATGAGAAGAACAATTAGTCTGTCTAATCCTGCTCTGTCAGGTCTCAGCCAGCTGCTAACAGCAATGAATAATGTCCTTTCAATTTACCAGGAAGGATTTTTTTTAGTAACACAGGCTTTTGCCAATGTTTTAGAAGAGTATTCTGACCACTAAAACTGTTCCATGCTCCATATCCCACAGATCAATAATGAAAGAAGCAAATCCTACCTTTTCTTGCCAGCACTAGACCAGCCAAGCCTGACACTGTAATTACACTGGCTTTGGGAAGAAAGTCTGGGGGAGGGTTGTTCAGGTAAACATAAGCATCTAAGAAATGAAAAAAAAAAGAAGACAAAAAAGAAACAGGGCAATTCAGTATCAGTAATTTTATTTTATTTCCCATTTAAGTGACAAATATGAAAACTTTGATTTTACTGAGAGTTAATACAGATGAAATGAGACAGGTATGTGACTTGCCTACCTTTTCCAAACTGAATTGTATCCATTATTCCATTTTTAACAAAGACATAAGCACTCTACAAAGAAAAAAAAAAATGAAACCAGAAAGTACAATCTCTGCAAAAGTAGCTGTTCACATACATCTCAGCACAATAAGACAAAGAAATACTGTGTAACTTTAAAAACCCCAAACCAGATCAGTGACCTTCTAGAAAGGCTGTTCAGAGATCTACCCTCTTTGTGACAAACATTTATATATTTTTAAAACTTACATTGACTATTAATTTTAAAAAAACCTCTAATGTAAGCTCACTTTCAAAATTGACATCTCAGGAACTGTAGAGTAGGAAAACACCTGGATGCCAAATGTATAATATAAGAAAATTCCATTATAAAATACAATCTTCTCTTCCCTACAAACTTTCTCAGGAAAACTGTTTGGAAGAACAGCACCGAATTTGTACCGCCAGAGGTCACTGCTACTCAGTGTCGGGAACTCTCACTGAGGAATGGCATGAAAAAGTTTGGTACAGATTTATAACGAGAGTATTTCAGTCATGCAGTCACTGACAAGGTTTTGACAGAACAGTGGAATTAATAATTTACAGAAAATATAAGAAGACATTCTGATTTTTTTTTTTCAACTATTAGGGTCTACATTTTTATGTAAAAACAAAACACATGCATAAAATCTCTTCCTGCCATCAGCCAGGGCAAAGCTGCTGTTTCCCAGCAGGTACAAGAGCAGTGACAGGCACCACAGTTCCCTCTCCACCTGGAAGAGGCAGTAACAGAGCTGGGAGGTATTTCTAATGACTCGTGAGGAACAGCCTGCTGCAACAGCTACATGGGATGTACTCTGCTTGTCTTTTTTGTACTACCCTTTAAAAGCAGCTCCTTCTCTACAGACTGCACCAGCAATTTCAGACTCCAAAACGCCCTCAAGTTCCACCAGCAAGAATTTACAGACGTTAACTCCTGCTGTAGGAGGGCTCATTTTTCCATCCTAAATGATCTTATGCCAGGACAAGAGACTGCAAAAAACCCTCCAGGGGGAAGTAACCTGTTTTTTCGGTGGTTTAGTGTAGTGCTGTGAGGAAGTGTAGGAAGGCTTGGGTGCAGGCACCCCTTACCTGGCACCACCCAAGGTAGCGGCCGGTCGTCTGTCGCACTGCTGAGAGCTGCTGCTGCAGGTGCCCAGGCTGCTCCTCGATGTACTTCGACTTCAGAGGGGGTGCACTGTAAATTGGGAGCTGGAAGCAAAGGCACAGCTGTACAGCAGGGACAGAGTTCTCTATTCTCATTAGCTGTTGCACTTGAACGGGAGTTTTCAAGCCTGCAAACCCTTAGTGTTCTCAATATGGCAAACAAAACCTCTACGTGGAATTAGGAACTTTTAGAATTCCAAACTGACTCTACTCAAGTGTGACTTCACTCTTTAGAAAACTGAAACAACTCTGTGGATTCTAAGAAGCAGAATTACTGAGTATGACAAACTATCATTCAGCAAAGGCATGAGCAAGAATAATTAGAAGATGGATGTGTGTATTACTAGAATTTGCACATTAGAAAAGGATGCATCAGAGAGTATTCTATTTTTACCTTTTCTGACTTCATCTTTGAAATACTGTAATAATGACAATGAGATAAAACTTTACATGTTTGCCTTCATGTTTTATTTGAGCTATAGTTGTCAGTTATTTATTATCACATATTACTCTACTATGTATTTTAGTTACTGGGTAATATAATTCAATGGAAAGAGCTGCTATTCTGCAGATCTTCCTAGTATTATTTCAAAGACCAACAAAAAGGAGGATTCATACCTTATCTGGCTTCACCAGCTGGCTTTTTGACTCCTTTTCTGTTGCTGCATATACAGTAATACATACAAATGGCAGCCCAGAAGAAACAGCTGCCAGCTTTGCCACCTGGGACAGAGAGATGAAAAAAGGGAGTCTTAATGTTGAAATAAAAATTTTCCTTGGCCCTGGTCAAATATGGTATTAAACAAGTCACTTCTGAAACCTTTATTAAGCATTATGCCTTTTAGAAATGTCTTCTGACTTATACAAAGATTTTCTCAAATTATAATGGCAAAGAAAAAGTTAAAGATCCCTGACAACAGCTTTATGTCTAAAATACCAGGAAGAACTTTGTGTTCAAAGGCACATTGATGCTTCCATCACCTGTTAGGGTAAATTCAGATGTAATTTAATTGGCATGCAGAAACTCCAAGTCAATGAATGACTCATTTCAGCAAAAACACCTTCATTTTATTTCCTGTAAGACAGAGCAAGCTCCTCTAGCCACAGAGGCTGCCAGGCAGGGCAGTGACCCTGGGCAGGAATTTGGGAGAGCTCTGCCCCTCTCCTCACTGGGAGGTGTGTGAGCACACACTGAGCCCACAGCACATCTGTGTCTGCAGTGGGGCAGGGGGAGATACCAAAACTCGTGGTATTAAAGGTCTGTGTGCTTCCCTTGCTGCCCCAGCTGTGTGGGGAGGTGTGGATGTGGGCAGAAGAAAGATGGAGGTGACTTTAAGGCCAGAATCCGCAGAGAAAAAGTCTCACATACAAAAAATAAACATCAGCCATGCTGCCACCGGGGGGGCTGGCCATGAATCCAGTCAGTCACATGCTGAAAAGAGGTCAACATCCAGTGTTACTGAGGGTTACACAGCAACACCAAACAGTACAGCTGAGCTCTTGGCTGCCATTCCAAGGGCCACTTGCCATCTTTCCTTCTGTGCCAAACAGCAGGAAAAGCCACTGGGATGTTCTGCTGGCTCATGTGCCCAGCAGAACATGTGCCCGGGATCGTGGATCTTGTGGCATCCAACAGCCCCAGGACAGAGAGTAGGTGAGAGAGGAGGGTGATAATCCAAGTAAGTTAGCACAATAATTGCCTTTCTGATAAGTTTGCTTGGCACAAAATGCCACAGTCTGAGCTACAGAAGATCATCTAGAATAGGACATGTGTCCTTAAATCTCTGTATTTTTGAAGAATTAATAAAGAAAAACTATTTAAAATCTATCATAATTCAGATTGCTTATTTCAGTACAGCATGCTACCAGAACAAGATACAAATTTTCAGTAGACACTAGAAGCACAACTGAATTTAACAGACAGAGCATGAAAAAGTTGTTCTATTCACTTTAAAAACTTCATATATTTTTAAAAGTCACAATAGAGTTCTGTGCTCAGTGTAAAAGAGAAAGCTATACTGGGAATGATGAAAGTGATTCAGCTCCTGCCTGACAGTAATTGCTTTACTTTTGTGTGCCTGCAGACAAACACATAAATGTTTGAAGATCCAAGGAAACAGCTGTACTGGTTAACATTTACACTGGCACAGTTATTCCAAGAGGGTTTCACTCTTTTTTTTACTGAAATCACAAAGAATCAGAGTGGAAGAAAAAGCAACATCACCTTGACTGCACTAAAGCGGCTTCACTGCATGGAGCTGTGTTCTGTTCCTTATCTAATCATGAGGTGCACTAAAAAGACTCAATTAGCTAAGTTGTTTCTCATACTAATTTATTGAAATTATTTTATTAAAAGTTACTTAAGAGGCATTATGTATTAAACAAGGAAAATCATATATTGTTTAGCTAAAGAAATCAAAAAGCATTTTACCTATGAAAACTTCTACAGAAGTCACTGGGAATTAAGAAATGGCAGGGTAATATTGTTAATATATCAAACACTAGGAAAGAAGAACAGAGAAAAACACCTGCACCAAGCTGGAGCTGTGAAACACCCTGGAATTACATGTTCAGCCAGCAGAATGACTCCAGAACATCAGCTGATAACTGACTTAGAAATAAATAAAAATCTTCTTTTGGATGAATTCAGGAAATTGCTGCAGCTACAAAAGCCATGAGACCGGGTGACACTTCTGGAGATGAATTCTGCAGGGACACAGAGCTAAACACTACCAGAAGGGAATGTCAGTGGCAGCAGTTAAAATATTCCCCGTAACACTACTGCCATGTTCCTGACCTGCAACACTTATAACCTGAAGGAATTTTTCCCAGACATAAAAGCACACCAAAGACAAACAGACATGGCATTATTTTTGATGAGAAGCCTGAACAGCAATTATTTTCTGAAGAAATGCATTATATGCTTTCTAGCAGAAAATTGTTACAGCTACACCTCTTGAAAGTAGAACTGGAGTAAGACTAATCAAAATATAATAATAAAACTGTCAAATGTACCTGGATAATTTTGGCTTTAAGTCTTTGCATTTCAAACAATCTGCTTTAAAGTGCTGGAATCTTATCAAAGATCAAAAATACAGGTTCTATTTAAGAAAAAGTTTAAAAGCTGCATCACGACAAGGAATTCACTATCTTGCACTCAAAAGATGCAGAACACAAACTAAACCATAATAAAACCAAACAGTTAATTTATGCTAATCTCCAAGACATTGTTTCCCACTGAAACTACAAATTCTGAGCACTTGCTTCAAGAATTGGAGCACGAGTCAGGAAACTCACCCTGGAGGCAGGAACGGCCTCAAAACAAATGTAATCAAAGGAGCGGAGTGTATGGAAAAATCTCATGCATGGATTTATATACACAAATATACGAGTTCTCTATCACAAAACAGGAATCTACTAGCCAGGTTAAAATAAGATTAAAATTTAGCTGCTACCTCATATCACATTTTCCATTAAATATGTTAATTAAAGAATAAAGAATCATAGGTTTATGACCTTTTCCAACCACTCAGATGTCTTGCGGTGGATCCTAAAACTGTCTCACATCCTTTTGGTTTAGGTTTCCCAGAAGTTACACAAGACATGACTATTGCCAGAAGCTTGGAGACCAAAGCCAGTGTCCTAATTTGGCTATGTGTTTATAAATCTCTAATAACTACCAAAAACCCCCACACAAGTGGAACAGAGCATCCTCCCACTTCACCTCAACTCTGATACTCCACAGATTTGGTCTTAATCTTGGTCGGCCAGATGGTGACCCACAGAGAGTGAAATTTTAAGAAGAATAAAACCCTTATTAATCTTTCATAGTAAATAGCAAAGGACACACATAAAATTACGTCACTTCACTAAAAGTACTAAATCATTCAGATTTATGTACTGAGCCAAACTACTTCAAGATCACCCAGCCCGACAGCAAAGCCGAAGACAGTTTCTTTTTCCATAACAAACTAAGGTAAAATGCTTTATTTTAATTTCTCTGGCTGTCCTTGTTGGCATCATCCTTTTCTTTGCAGATATATACACATGTTAAATGCTTTTAAAAAGTAAATAGGAAGATTAATGTGAGAGCAACCTATTCATCAATTTGACTGTGAACACTGGAAAAACCTGTAAACATTTGTGAGAAAGCCTAAATCTTTGCATGCACGTTTTTCTGTTTAATGACACTGTATTATTCCAACAGGTAGATATATTTCAGATACTTGTAACCCCGCTAGCTCGTAACAGCGTGATTTTAACAGCTTTGTTTTAGTGATGTACAGCACCACTAGCACTTTATCATGTTACTACCAAACTATCATCTCGATATTCCTCGAGTTGAAGGTGTTTCGGGGGCTGCGAGTAGACAGAGAATAACCAGAAGGGAAATACTGCGTTTATTCCCTGTTGCACAATTTAACCACCTCTCGAACCAGCTCTTTCTCCCTCAAGTCCCACACTACCACGGAGACCTCTCACTGCCCCACTCCTTCACCTGACCCCGGCTTCCGCGGCACCCGGGGCTCCTTCCCCCCAGCACCGCCGGAGCTGCGGGCGGGCCGGGCGCTCCCGAGGGGCAGCACAGAGCCGCCCCGGTTGCCCGGAGCCCGCGGGACAGCGGGAGCGGAGCCTGAGGGGCAGCGGAGCCTGAGGGGCAGCGGAACCGCGGGGCCGGAGGCAGCGCCGGCCTGAGGGCGGGCGGACACTCACCTTGGCCGCCATGTTGGACAGCGCCGCCTACGGCGCGCAGGAAGGGCCGCGCCGGGCGGGGCCGAGGGACCGGGGCGGGACCGCGCTCAGACCGGGCGGGGCCGCCCTCAGCCGGCATCGCCCCGAGCTGGGCGGGGATGAATCGCCCTCAGCGGGGCTGCATCGCCGTGATGCGGGTAGGGATGGATCCCTCTCAGCCACGGCGGGATGGCCCTCAGCTGGCATCGCCCTAAAGCGGGCAGGGATGGTTCCTCCTCAGCCGAGATCGCCCTAAGGTGGGCAGGGCTCCCCCTCAACGAGGGCGGAATCGCCCTCGGCCGGCATCGCCCTCAGAGCGGGAGGGGTGCCGCTCAGCCCACATCACCCTCAGAACACACAAAATCGCCCACAAACACACAATCTAAGTGCAGATAATTCGTTTATTGAAGTCCAAATTTACAACTGAAGTTTACAACTTTTTTTTTTGGTTTGTTTTTTTCCCCAAAACAAGAGCTTTGTTTGAATTTAGGAAGAATAAACGTTTGTTTTTGTTTTTTTTTTTTAAATAATGTACAGACTATATCTCTTAAATAAGTTAATATCTTTGAAAAAAGAGCAATATGTTCCTTTTTTTAATGTTGCAGTGCAACTTACAACTTACACGTCTGTGCAATGTACCATGAGGTATATGCCCAGTGAGCAACACACAGTGAAGTTTTCCATTCATAAATTTTCATTGTAGACACACAAAAAGTTAACAAGTTATTAATCTGTGATAGAAAAAACGCAGCCGGTTACAGTAATTCACACAGAACTCATCTGGAAAGAGGGAAAAAAGAAACCTAATGTTCATTGCCTATAGAAACTATTGGATTATCTCTCAACATAGACAAGTATAAAATTAAAAATACTGTTGTGAAACTGAAGAAATACTGTATTATCCAGGGGTTGAAACCTCGTTTGACCTGTATTAGTCTAGAACCATTGGTTTTCTCTCTGTAGCATCCGTGAGCTGAGGGATTTACTGCAGTACTGATGGAGCATCTGCTCGTCAAAGCATTAAGCACAATGGGAATTATAGAAAATTTGCAGAATGCTCAAAAACTTACAACTCCAACGTTTTCCCTGGCATGGACAGGTGGTTTTCCATTGCCTCTTAGTTCATCTCCCAGCTGATTAGAAAAACAAGGCTGAAACATGGAAGATTACTCGTATTTGAAGCTTGACACTTCAAACTTCTCAAGATGGCTCTAAAATACTTATTCTTCTTAATGACAGAAAACATATATTTATTTAAGAAAGAATCATCCACAATATAACTTTGTGATAAATAACAGTTCTGCCTCTAATACATATATACATACTGCTTGTAAACAAAAATGCCCACAGGTCATGGAGTCTCCATGATTTTTATACAAGGCGCTATAGATTTTTTTTTGTTTTGTTTTGTTATTGAAAACAGTCCTAGTGAAAGTTTGGTTTATAACCTCCTATTGCTACAGAAACAGTAAGAATGTTTATATTTACAAAGAAACAAAGACCATGGAGACCCCATAGCGTTATTTGCCAAAGAATTGAAGTTGGTGGGGTTTGCAAAATACACATTTTCAGCATGTTGGACAGGTTGAACACCAGCCGTACAATACTCCAGTGCTTTGGTGTTTCAACCCCTGAATATACAAAGACATTACTACAGCCTACTTCACAGTTTAATGCAAGTAAAGTGCAAGCCATAGTACAAGGGTGTCATACATTTCCATACATGTAAGCTTTATCTAAAAAATGCTCTATACAAGATTTATTAGCTATTTAGTAACCTAGACGGAAGTCACCTATGGCCCAGCAATTAATGGTCTTACAAGGATATTGTCTTTGTAATACAGTATGTGTCAAATGTAAAAAGTTTATTAATACTAGTGCATTTCTCTTATATCCTAACCTGTTTTCTCGTCAGATTTTTAAGCTGAAATCCTTGTTTCTCAGTAAAACAGAAGTCTTAACTGGTAACAGGGTCTTACTGGTATTTTGGCCAATGAACACGGTTCATTAAGACGTATTTGTTTCGTGGTTGCTTGTGAAAAAATGCAGTAGTTAATATGTATAATGTGACATCCTTAGTTAATCTGCAGCATTCGGACAGACGCATTCACTGTTAGTAAAAAGATCTGTATTGATACCCTCACCAATGCCTGAGGATGAACAATATTCTAGAAATGTGAGGACAGAAGCTACAGGGCTTAGCTGGTCAAGCAGCAGGTTGTTGACGTATTTGATCCTTTTTACAACATTGCTTTCTTTCAAATACTGCTGATACAGTGGCATTAATGCTTAAGGTCCCTAATTGTCCCTTCTAACACATGTATGTGCTCGGTAAAAATAAAGATCTATCTGCCTGGCCTGCATTAAAAGTGAATATGATTCTTTTCCTGAAGGCAGTTTCTGTCTGAATTATTTAAATATTTTTTTAGGAGGAGGTCCCAGTAGTAAATCACCTATCTTCAAACTTGATAAAAGCTTAAACAATATTATTTATAAACCTCCTTCTGGATGTTCAAGAGTGGTAAAACCCGTAAAATGTAGAAATTAACCTTTGAAAATGTTTCTTTCTCTATTAGTTATATCCAGAGTAGAGAGTCCCCTGCCTCCACGTTAGAGAGTGGAACTGATCAGAAACATCACATTTCACTTGTGTGTAATGGGAGCAAAGAAAATAACCATAAACATCAACTAAGAAAATAGAACCCACTAGTTTTGGTTTAAATAGCCATGTAATTTCCATACATCAGCTGATACGGCTCAGGTGTGATTTTCAGATGGGATTTTCAGATCTGTGCCCACATAACACCCGTGGAGAGCCTCAGTCACACAGTCTGAATTCATCTGAGAGAGGAGATGGGAGGACCTTTCCCCACAGCATCCTGCCTGGAAAACCTGCCCTGAGCCTCAGCTTTAGTGATGGAAATATTCTTGAAGAAAAAGAGATTTTTAATACTAAATATAAATGAATAGCTAATATTGCTTCTCCAGTCTTTCCTGTTATTACCCATTTTTTGTCCTAGTGGTAAATAAACATCATTTGGCAGCAGGGAAGGTGATGTCTCAGTGGCCTAAGGCATATGGTACATGGAAAATCTACTGTGGAAAACCTACCTCGAAAAACCTGTGCCCTTCTGGCTGCCCTAGAAGCACCATTTCCCTGCTGTGAAAACTGAGGAAAGAATAAAATCCTTTGTGAGACCACACTTACTTCTCTAACATTAAATGTAGGGAACCTGGGTGTGCCATGAATGGGGTGTTCAAGCTGAGGCCAAGCAACACAGACAGGCCTGTGCTCCCTTCCTGAAGGAATCTCTCTAGGACTGGATCCAGAGACTGTTGGAATCCCTGTAGAGACACAAGACTGGCTTATACTGACAAAGTATGTGTTTAAACTGTAAATTAAATTGTCTGGGGGTATCCTCTGGTTCAGGGGCAGCTGACAGGCATTGCAGAGGGGGCTGGTTCTGTTGTGCTGCATCATGCCTTAGCCAGGGGTCGTTTTACATAAACCATCTTTGAAGGACTTTGCTCCCCACTGCCTGAAGAGTTTGTACAAACTGTTGGTGCATTATCACAGAATAGCTCTGCTGGCAGAGCTGTCCCTCCTCAAGGATCAACAGCCCACAGCTATATTACCCTGGTCATAAATACTGCTGGTTTTTGGCAGAAAAGAATGCTTTTATCACTTTGGAAGACAGTAAAATCACATGAGGAGAGAATATGGCAAATAAGGTATGTGATAATCTTAGCCCGATTTGCATTGCTTGAGACAAAAGTAAGAAGAATGTTCTTTGTTCTCCTCAGATTTGTGTTGAGTTAAACAATTTCTACCAGATTGTTAATTTTTCTCCCAGAAGTCCTATTAACATTTAAAGTGAAATCTCCTAAAGGTCAGCAGCAGAATTCTACAGTTTTTGAGGAGGCTGAGCCACTGTAAAGTAACCCCTTCAAAGGTATCTGTACTGTCCTTCACAAGACCTTGGAGAATGAATGTTCTGGCCTGGAAGGCTGTAACTGCTGAGAGGAGTAAGAGTAAACTTAACTGGCCATGTACAATTCTCTGCAACACTCATTTCTTTTTCCTTGGAAAAAGCCAGTGGAGCACCACATTTCCAGCTCAAAAGGCAGCAGCCGTGAGCTGAATATACTGATAACTACCCCCTCCTCCTCCTTTGATTTTTGTTCGTCTCAATTAGAGCAAGCTCAGGGTAGTTTTCACTTAAAATAATGAAACCAAGAAAAATGTCTCAGTTCTCAGGAAGTGATGCTGAGAGAGCTATTAAGACACTTTCAAAGATCTGACATGTCACTGAATACAGAACAGTATTAAAAAAGGAGGGGAATCAGTAGCTCAGGGGGAGCATTATATCAGTTGTAATGAAAAATATCCAGTAACAAAAAAAAATCAGCTTGTGGAGTGTCAGATAAAGTCCGTGGGCTGAGACATTTTACCTGCAGGAATTCTGGATGAAGACACTCATAAGATCCAGTTAAATAAATCACATCCAAACAGCATTTACATGTTGTTGTATATGTTAAAAACCAAGTTGTACCTGAGAATTCAGGCAGGGAAACTGGTAAATTAATAAATCTATTGTACTGGTGCTATTTATTTCCCTTGATGAACTCAACAGCCAAGCCTTGTTCTTTTCTTATTTAAAAATATGGCATCAAAATGACTACAACAATTCCAGCTGCTTTGTACAGTGTGTTTAAGTACCTGTTGGTCCAGGAGAATTGGACATACTTTAATACATAAACAGGATTTGATGTATGAATTTTTAAATACGGTATCTGTATTGCACTTTGCATTCCAGTGAGTTCAAAGGTGGTGAAAATCCAAATAGCTGTGCTGTGGTGACTGTGCACATTACCCTTTGCAGTACATCTACATTGGCACCTCCATCCAGGGGGAGGAAACCCGTGGCAGGGGCTGCAGGGTGTTGAGTACACGTGCCAGGGGTATGATAAGTTCTTTTGAAATGGCTTCCAAATGCCAGCTGACATTTGTGAAAGAATTAAGTCTTTGTATTGCTTAATTTAGCAATTAGATTTTGCTTGCTTTAAGGCACAAGCAATGCCAGACAAATGATTCAAACTTTTCTCCCAGTTAATCTTAAGCCCATTAGAGGGAATTTCTCCAGTGTATCTCAGCTCATTTCATCTCATGAATCTCCTGGACAATTTATTCGGCCTACTCAGTGCAAATCACATTTGCTGAGAGCTGCTCTGCAAGAGCAGAATGCAAACTCACAGTTCCAAGAATTTCAGAAACAATGATCTCATGACACTGAAAGATTTTTAAAGATAAGCTGAACGAAAGTATGAACTCTCAACTATTTATCTCATCTACTCATATTTCAAAAGTTGTATTTAAACTTAAAACTGAGATAATCTATTTTCCCTACTACTTGTTTCATTTCTGAGAAATATATCTTCCCAATCATATTTATCATTTTCAGCTATAAGTAGTATTCTGTTTACCTATGACTTCACTGAATATGCTTAGTTCTGTCTTGAGTGACAGTACAGTGGCACTTGAAATCCATTTGGAAAGCTATTTGAAAATAATATAGATCTTTTCATTATGAAAGCACAAACCATCTTTTGGGTTTGAAACAATAGACATATTTAAATTTCTTTAGGAATTTAGATAATTAAATCTATTTAACTAATTCAGTGACCATTCATCACTGCTTGCATGTATAGTATGAGTTAATTTCCAGATGGATTCTCTAATTTACACTGTTGCTCACTGGAAATGAAGGAGTGAAATTGCAACTGGAAAGAAGGGAGAAGGCAAGGGAGAGGTGTTTTTAATTTTGTCTTTGTTTTTCACTATGCAGTATTTATGAATTGTATTTAAAATTGTTAATAAATTAATTTTCCCCAAGTCAGGTTTGTTTGGCTACAATAACCATTAGTAGGTGATCTCCCTGTCTTTATCTCAACCCAGGAGCTTTTTCCATGATATTTTTCCCCCTGTCCAGCCAAGGTCAGCCCCCCTCAGCTGCTCTGCGGAGACAGAATTAACACCCAAGACACCTTCACATGGCTTTGGCTTTGGGAATAATTACATGTCTCCCTGAATACTAGGACCTCAATAAGATAACATTTTTTCCTATGTTCTGCTGAACTACATGGATTTTACAGTCCTGGATATATGAGAGACAATTAGGTTTATCTTGTGAAAAAATTATCAGTGAAATCTGTTTCAGTGAAATGACATAAGCTGTATTCACATCCTCTTCGTTCTGCCTTTTAGAGCTATTCTAGCAAGCAGAGTCAAAGCAAACTGTGAACGTCTTTGAAATCTATGTTCAATAGCATCCAGAGCAATCTTCTTTTTCCCCCCAAGAATACAAGTATTTTCCCCAAAATCTGATTCTTACTAACCATTCTCACCTAGGCAAGGAAGTGAAATACACTGCGTGACTTGTGTGTCTTCCCAAACCAATCAATACAGATTGGCTTTTGAATGATGTTTTGAATAACTTCACCCACTTGCAAAAGTTCTGCTAGCAGTTAAAAATTATTGCCAGACATTACATAATTTTGAATAATTAACTCAGCTATAATGTCAGTCTATCACAGAATGTAATTGATCAGGAGGTTTTTTTAGCTTTATTCTCATGCTTTTTTGAATTTTGTGACTCACAGTCATGTGTCACTTAAATTCACAGTGAAGAAATGATGAAAACCTGCAGTATGTACCTTACTCAGTGCAGATGTTTGTTTTTTTTTCTTTCACCATGAAATACTTCAAATTCTATTAAAACCAGTTTAAGTTGCAGCATTAGTGAACAACCAATATTGTTCTACTCATATCTTACCTCTGTGCCAAACCTGCTTGCTCGTGTTCCTTCATCTGAAAGGCAGGCACAGCACGTTACAAACACAGTATTTAAATGGCATGTACAGAGTGCCCATAGGGCCAGACTGGGATCTATTTCTTAGATGTACAGTGTACATTTTAAGGCACACTATAGGGATTGAGTTTACATTTTGATAACTCTGTCCTTTTATTTGCAAAGATGGTCACTACCTGGAAATGTTGCAAAAATAAATGTTCATCTCTAAGAGTGGCCAATGTATTTATGTCTTCATTTTTATATTTTTTTCTCCAGAAAAAATGTGCGAAAATGTGAACTTTAGGGCATTTTAAAAGGAAATGTCAACTACTGTGTTACATTTTATATACATAGATATGTATTTGTATATATCTAAATATATAAAATGATTGTAGGAGCTCATACTATACGCTGAGTTCTAATACAGTACTTTAAATATACTGGTATTTATTTTCAGTTACACTTCTGCACCACTTCTTTCTAATGCAGAGCTTGATACGGACATTGGTTGATAATAGCAAACAAAAAGAATTCATAAAGAATATTATAGTCTTATCATGCAGTGTAGTAGGCATCCTGTGGCACTATTCTCTTACCCAAGTATTTACAGTACTGCTGAGTACCTTAGCAATAAATAGGCCAGTGTTTGTCTGACTGCATCTTTCAGGACACCCAGCAGCGACACAGGCTGGGGCTCCTGTCACACGTGAGTCTCGATGAAGGAGTGCGTGTGTGTCAGCATCGGGGCTGAGCTTGCCAGTTCAGAGGCTCCGTTTTGAGACTTCCCAGCAGCACTGTACTCACAGATGTCCAGGAAAAACTCATAGTTCTTTAATTTCCAATCTTTGAACTTCTTTGACGTTAAGTTGGGATCATCCAGAAGGCTGTTGATAACTGTGAGGTCCCCTTCCTTTGCCTGGCAAATTCCAGAAAGACAGAGGACATGTCAAAATGAAATTTCGTATTCCAGTACTCTATTTCTTCTTTCACTTTAATGCTGATTGCTGGGGAAACTACTACGGAAACTTTGATTTTTACCTAAATTTAGGAACTATTACAGCATAAAGTGTTTGACAGCTCAGTCTGTGGCATGTGTTACAACTTGCCTACACGGAGAGCCAAATAGTCTCTTTTTTTTTTTTTTTTAAGCCGGAACATGTTTGCTTTCAAGGATTTTTAGTTTCTTTAAAACTTAGTCGTAAAGGTGAAAAAAAATCATTAACAATAGAAAATGTAAAGAGATTAAGGACAAGGGGAAACGGCTTCACATTGCCAGAGGGAAGGTTTAGCTGGGATATTGGTGACAATTCTTCCCTGTGAGGGTGGGCAGGCCCTGGCACAGGGGGAGAAGCTGTGGCTGCCCCTGGATCCCTGGAAGTGTCCAAGGCCAGGCTGGGCGGGGCTTGGACACCTTGGGATAGTGGAAGGTGTCCCTGCCCATGGCAGGGGGTGGCACTGGATGGACTTTAAGGTCTCTTCAACCCAAACCCTTCTGTGATTCCATGATTATACTTTTCCTAGTTTGTGTTCCTTACACACAATAGAGCCTTACTTTTAAAGTGCTCTTGAGAACTCGGATGTGGTGCAGCTTTTCGTTGATCACTGGGTCGTTACAGCGCTTCACGAAGGACTTGCGGAACTCTTGCTTGGTGGAGGGCCGCTGCTCTCCAAAGGCTGACAGACTGGCTTCTTCCAGACTTCTGTAGAGCTCTTGCAGACCATCTGTGATTTCTTCAATCTCTTTTATGTTTTCTGAAAGAAAAGAAAGAAACCTGATGACAAACCTCATCATTCAGATGAAGTCTCTAAAACCAGCAATACTGCAACTTCAATACTGTATTAACTCAGTTCCCCAATGTTTGTTTTGATTAAGACGAGAACATTTGGATCATCTCAAAGCTCAATTTTTTAGTGCTACAACCTGGCATTTCAAGTACAAACTTCTGTGTTTGCCAACATCCAGCAGTTCAGCCACAGAATCCTTGCTGAGAATAGTGGCAGTACTGCTCTGGATTTTGATGGCAGTAAAGCAGATGAGAACATCTCTCAGAGCTTACCTTCTGCACAGAAACTATTGTGCCTTCTAATAGGAACCTTTTCTTCCAGGCTGTCATCAGTGCCTTCGATGGACTTTACGTGTCCCTTCCCCCGGACGTCTCTGTTTCGGGGAAGGCTTTGGCTGCGTTGTTTCTGGGGCCGGCCGTAGGAGCTGTGTCCCCTCGGACATTCCACCAGGGGAAAAGGCCCATCCTGCTCAAAATTGTGGCGCCTCTGGACGGGCAGCGTGGCTTGTCTCCTTTTGTCCGGGGACATCCCGGGCCGGCCACTCATGTACTCTGCCTCTGGAGGGACAGTCTGAAGGAAATGGAGCCCTGAACTGGTTAAGGGAGTCTCTATCAGGTCCTGCCACGAGCGCCGTTCTCGGTAGGGAGGTCTGCACCCCGAGGAGTGTGTGCTGCCTGCTACATCCTGCCGGGAGTCCTCGGCAGAAGAGTGGGAATAAGTTGATTCACTGGAAAAGTGTCGACCTTGTTTGGCTTCAGGGAATGGACTTGAAGAATTCACCTGGAAAGATAGAAAAACATCTGCCCATAAGACAGTGTTTTGAACAGACTCAAGAAAATGACTGTAGTGTAAAACATTCTACGGTATCTAATAATCAGATGGACTGATGGGTTTGATTTGTCATAACATGAACCACTGTAAACAGAAGACAATTAGCAGCGACAACTTTTATACAAGTGCTGTTTTCACCACTCCCTATTCTTGTTTTGCACATTCTCTGCCCACGAGCAACTCCTGATGGAAAGAACAGTGTAACACTGGTGCAGGTTTCCTGAAGACCTGTTCAGCTTACGTTCAGGCCAGCTGAGGACAGTGTAAGTCTCCAAAAGAAACCATAATTGGATTTCTTTTCTTCTTTTAGGGGCCAAACAGAAAAAAACAAAAAACAAACCCAAACAACAAAAACTTCAGCACCCAGGAAGATTTTTGACTGGAGGACTGTTGCAGTTGTGAAACGATTTGAATGAATTCTGCTGGGTCTGTGTATAAATTTAATTCAAAACAAAGAGAAAGGCAAAAATGTGGAAAAACAGAAAGGGAGGGGCTTAACCTGTATCCCAGTTGATAAAACAGCATCACATGGGTGAAAATCAGTCTGAACTTCACCCATGTGATGCTGTTGTCTCAGTCACTCTTTCTTTGGTTCTGGCTGTGTGAGGATCGTGTCATTCACGCTGAAGAAAAATCTGAAAGAAAAATAGAGAACAGTCCTATCTGTGCTAGGAATCATAGAATAATTATCATAATTGCCTGTGTTTTGTCTAATAGAAATGTTCTATTTGCAATACTGTCACTACTCTGGTATTGTACACAGTCTTGTAAAAAAAAAAAAAAGCCAAAAACATTTCCTAGAAAACTTTGTTTTTCAAAAAAGAACAAAACCATGATTACTGTGTGAGTGTGAGCTGATCTTAATCTCTAGCATCTAGTATCCAATATTCATAATTGAAAACCAGTCTCAATTAATACAAACTATCCCATCCACCACATTCTTTTCATATTCTGCAGTGAAGGTAAAATACTCTGCTCCTACTATGATGTGTAATTTCACCAATCCTACAAAAAAAGGTCATATTTCCAGTCTGGTGGCAGATCTGTGTCAGGATGCATTTACCTCTCCTTCCTTTCTAACTGATTTGCTATGGAAAAATCCAAGTCTTGGCTCATGAGGAACAGCAATAATTTCATTTTTACAATCACATCCGGCTTTGTTCCGCCACCTTTATGGTATTTAAATACCCCAGAACAAGGGCAGTGCAGGTCAAGGCCCACGGAAGTTTTTTGGTGACCTATGGCCACGTGCAGTGTCTGTGACTCACTGAGGGTGTTCGGTGGTAGGTGTCACACAGCGTGGAGGAGCCCTCCTGCTTCAGGGTGAGGGAGCCGTCCATGTCATCCTGATCGCTTTCACTCCAGTAATCTGCTGGCAAAGCATTCCGCGTTTCACTCAGGTGCTTTTCCACAAGAAAGCAGATCCCACATTTCAACAACATCCTTCCATGGTAAGGAAACCCTTCCCCTGTCACCCACAGGGCTCGGCAGCCACTCAGGAACAGGCTGGTGGAAAGGTCTGGCACCTCAAACACACAGGGAGGGCAGGAACCTTGGAATGCTTTAGGGAGGTGTTATAGAAGGCAGCTTGGGCACCTGACTCCCACTGCACATAAAACCAACTGCTGGTCACAGACGTTCAAACAGAAACCTCATTCCAGATGCTGAAGTAGAGCCAAGGCTGAACACTTAATTTAATTGGGCATAACAGGTTCTGCTGTGGGTGATGGGGAAAGGGCAAGGCTGGCACCTGAGCTTGGGAGGTGCAAACAAATATTGCTGAAGCTTACACTGCCCCACGTCTGTGATGTCTGCACTGGTTTTAGGGGGATGAGCATCCCTGAGGGCTGGGGTGAGGGCGCCTCACCCTGAACCCCGCATTCTCTTTATCACTATTTTAAAATATTTCTTAAAATTACTACTCAGGATTTTATTTTCTTTAGTGGTGGCACCAATAAATGTAGTTCTTCAAGGAAATGTATTCTTATCAAAACTGATATTTGAAAAGATATGGCCATATGTTGATAAAGAAGTCAGTTATGACCTCTCCAGCTTTGTTGAAATACTGAACAGATCTGTACCGTCTGCTCTCTTCTCCTAATTATAATCACTGAAGCATTACCTTCATCTGGGTGAATATCCTTGTCATCAGGTGTGTAACCAATTGCTGCAAGACCCAAACGATTCATCCATCTAATAGAATGATAAAAACGAGGAAGAGAGGTATTTAAGAGGAACATCTCATGTAAATCTGAAGGCATATACATTCCTGTCATCTGGAAAAGTCAGAGACAATGCTTAGCACAAAACTCTGTTCAGGCAGTTAAACTGATTCAGATGTGTTGGGTGGTTGATGACTGGGAGTGAAGGATGTCCCAGTCCAGGCACACTGCATGAGTTCCTCTGGATGTTCATCTCATGCAGAATCAGCCCTCGGCATTTTATTCTGCTGCCTAGAAATCTGAGGAATTAGGACATCAATCCTCCTCATATCTTCACGAAAGTGTGACACACATACACACAATCATGCCCACTTCAGCAAAGAATAAATGAAATTTTTGTAGAGAATGTCCAGCTCTGTCCCCACATTGAGCACAATCAAACCCTCTCCAAGCTGCATGTGAGAAGCGCATGGGGAAGGTTTTCCAGAGACACAGTGTAAAGGAGCTTATCACACTTATTCTGATTGCTTCTTCTATTTATTTCAAGAACTTGGCTGAATTGCCAAAATACTAGAAAATAAAATACAATTATGATAATTATTGTCTGAAAACCTGTATTGGGAAATAAGTTGTATTAAATTTGTATCCTCAGAAAGCTAAAACAGCCTGTGGCAGTTTGGTTATTTGCTAGTCTGGATTCACAATGCAGGTGATATAAACATTTCATCTTGTTGAGCTGTGATATCAACATTACTTTCCCTTGATTTGTTTAATACAGAATTTTGCATTTCTAAAACAAGACTTGGTAAATTGCAAATACCTCAATATTTGCATTTTGCATAGGATGTGCTGGTTTCCTTCTCTGTCCCTAAATTATTTAGTTTGATAGAAAATACAATTCTTTCCTTCATTAGGAAAATATTATAGTTTATTCTGGGGAAAATACCTTTTGAGTTTTCTTTATGTAAGATGCCTGGATGTTTATACAATATATAATTGAAAAACTGGGGTAAGAAGGAAATTAATAGACAGAGGGAAAAGTCACTTCTTAATGTTCAGCAAATGGAAAATCAAGAATTTTCTTATTTTCATCAACAAGGAGATATAACTGAAGGAAAAAAGCCCTAATAGGGACATCAATAATTCCCTCACTGGGTGACTAAATTCTTTATTATGCCATTAATTTCCCAGTGTGTTGATGTGAGAGTTTATCTGGAAGCAGCTCTTTTTTCCTTTTTGAACATTAACAACATCAAATTTGTTAATAATTATCTTCTTGGTTAATGAATATTATAATGACAAAAACATCTTTCAGAGGCCTCAAGTCAGACATTAGTGAACAGTACATGAAATATCAAAAGGACAAGTTGTTTTGCAGATTAAAACAAGAAAAGTATTCAGTGTAATTCTCTCCTTCTTGTACTTGTAGAAGAGAAGAAAAGCTTTTAGGGACATATGTGACTGTTTTTGTCCAGGAGGGTGGTATGTGGGAGATGACAGGCACAGCAAGGAGGCAGAAAATGAAGGAAGAGTGAACTCTCCACTAAAAATAGCACACAGTTCAGCACGTATTGATCTCCTGGTCTCAGCAGCTCCGCAGAGGCTCCGAGCAATGATCTTAATCTGAAGTATTAGAGACAGCACTGACTCACTGCATGGCCTGCAGCAAATCCTTCCAGGATCTTATGACTTTCCTAAGTAGCCAAAGGGGACAACAACGTTTACTTCTTACAGGGAATTGTGAGAGGCTTTAATTTACTTGCAAAACTATGAAAATAAAGAATCGTACAATTTTATTGCTTTGCCTCTCAATATTAAGACAGAAGTGAGCAAACTGGAGATGAAAATGGAAATGATGATTAGTTTTCCCAAATATCAGCTGCAGGGTTAGGATTGCTTCTGGCCATTTTTTGCATCAGCAGGTCAATAACTCATCTTTACCATGAGGGAAGTACATTTAAAATGGATTAACAGATTTACAGAAGAGCTTTTGCACAGTGCTCACCAGCATTGTTTCCCTCAGCACATGGCGCCTGGAATTTGCTTCCCTTGCAAGGCAGATTCCTCATTGCAGGAATGGCAGTGACATCATTCCCTGCTCATTATTAAGCTTTTGTATTCACCAGTTCATCAGTTGTTCCTGAATTTCTAAACTCATTAACATTGGAGCAAAATAGTTTTAGTCATACTTTGCCATATGCCTTTGGCAATTAAGCAGGATAGCTCAGTGCCTTCAGCTGAGGTTCTGCTTAAGCACCAACAATAAATTAGGACTAATTACCATTTTCCAAGTTAAAACAGACTCAGCCATTTGTTTGGTCAGTGCATGGAAATTTGTATTGTCTTAAACTTCTTGCAAAATTTTTTTTGTTAATTTGAGGTTGTCAGATCTTGGAAGCAAATTTAGACACCAGTGTCAGGATTACCCTTCCAGAGCACAGGGATGTTCTCAGGATATCCAGAGTATCAGCTTTACACATATGGCCTCAGTGGCCAAATCTGGAATTAGCTGAAGTTAATCTTCCTTCCCTAAGGCTGCTCAGGCTTTTCTCTTCCAAAGGCCAAGATCATCCCCAGCTATAGTTACAAGGGCTTTCTTACCTCATTTACCACAATTCAGAGTCAGCTCTTTGTCAAGCCAACATAAAGGGTTATCTGATGACATTCAGTGGCTTATCATGATACAATCTCTTCTGATAAAAGAAGTAGAATCTCCATTTTAGGTTTTGTGTTTTTAAAAAAAGCACGAGTGAATGTTTTTGAGGTTAATCAGGAGGTATACAAGTGGTGAGATTACAGCTCATTTTCTTACAGTTAATCTTTTTTTCCCGAGGAAATGCAAACTCAGTTCAAAAGGAACCCTTCGTAAACTTGATGAATTTCCTTGATGAGCAAACCACTTCCATTTTTCAGAAAACTGCAGTCAAGCTTATAAAAAGCTCTTTGTGGAGAGCTTGGAAACGCAGGGAGTTGGTTCTGAACTCTGCCCTGGGTGCCCTGTGGGCAAACATTGGGCTCCAGGCGGGCACTGGAGGCTCCTGTCAGAGCTGGACTCCCGAGGGATGGAGGATGCACATCCCACCAAGGGACAGGCCCCGAGGGACAGGCTCCGTGTGCTGCCCCTGGCCAGCACAACCCCAGGAGCTGGGTTGCTGAGTTGGTTTCTAGAGCTGTGCCCCAACAGCTCTGGGACTTCCCCGTGCCCACAGGGAGACCTGGGCTGCCCTGGCACCTGGTGCACCTTTGGCTCCTCTCAGGCACATCCCTGTACCTCGACCCCGGGACAGAAAGCTGGGCTCCCTCCCCACCTGTTCCTGCCTTTTTACTTGAATAATTTCATCAGCTCTTTCCTGTTCATAATTAAACAATTCCACCAGCACATTTCACTGAATCTGGGCCACCCCACAGAGCACGGGGTTTGCATTCTGGATGGAAATTGTGATGACACAGAACAGCACTAAATATCCCACGGACCCTCTGCCACAACATTTCATCTCCAGTATGGTACAGATCACATAAAATATAATCCCAGCCTTACCACAGCACACTGTAACAACCTGCAGGGGACCAAGAAGTTGGTTAACTGCTTTTTATTGCCTGTATTCCAGTGAACCAAAGGCAGGGAAAGATGAGCCTCAAGAAAACTCATTGGAATGCTCAAGTAAGTTTTGTACTTTGTCTCAATTAAATTCTAAATAAATCAGACTTGGCTTTAATTAATTCTGTTGGTTACAAACAGGAACTGTTGTCATTGCTTTGGGATAAAATAGAGCTGCCTGGTAGTATTTAAGTTAAATTTACTGAGATAATTCTGGTTATTACCCAGGGATTACAGCCCAGGGCCTCTTCTCAGAGTGTGATTCTGCCCCAGGACTGGGCTGTGATGAGTGAAGGCACCAGGGCAGTGAGGATCTGAGGAGCTGTTGAGAGAGTCCAAGCCTGATACTGGAGAGTGAATCATGCCTGAAATGCCCTGAATTGTCAGGAGCTGGGAGCACATTCACTTACTGACAGAAATGTTAAAGCTGGCCAAACAACTGGGAAGCAATTGCACATTGCTGTGCTCTCCTAACACTGTGTTAAACCCAAGAATATGCCTTTCCTCAATGTACAAATGAATACATTTCTGTGTCCTGGCTGTTGTAGCCCTGAGCCAGTCCAAGGTCAGTGGGAGGATCTGGGACTGAAAGCAATTAAAGTTTCCACAGTGGCATCACACTCATTCCCTTGGCTGCTCCTTTCCAGAGCCCAGAGTGAAAAAGCACAAATAAAAGAATAAAACAACTTGGACAAGCTCAGTTGTCATAAATTTGAGAGAATTATTTTGTGTAGTGTAGGAGAATGAAAACCAAGGGCAAGAGGATAACCTTTTTTGCTTCCTATAAAAAAGGAGTGAAAAGTTAAAATTTTTAGGTTATAGTTAGAACTGTTCCATAAATCCATGGAGAACAGGTCAGGAAAAAGTGAGTTTTGTGGCTCAGAGAAGTTTTATTTGCTAATATCCTCGCTTAGTGCTTATAACAGGTGGCTGGTTATAGAAGAAACAATTTAATTCAAATGAAAATAGAAATGAATGATATATCCTGAAAAGATGTAAATTCAAGAAAAAGGCAATCCACTAACACTATTTCTCTCTGTTAAATGTTCCATTGAAAATTAAGTCTATGAAATCCTGAGGCATTAACAGACAGAATAAATAAAATATATTTCCTATCTTTCCTGAATCTTTTCATCATTAATTCTTGCCCTTGTACATCACCTCTGCTTTGTGGTAGGAATGTTTCAGTGCAGAAATATATCTTCCTTTATTTTTGAGATTGCATCTACACTTGAGATTATTTGGTTAAAAGGAAAAACTAGAACTGAAGTGGAAGTTAGATTTCACTTGAATCAAGTTATCTTTAAGTCTATTAAAATAAAGATTCTCTTGAACAGTTTTTTCCCTACATAGAATAAATTTTGTGCAGTTTATATTTAATTTCTGGTCAAAAAGCTTTGTATGATATTTTTTTACATCAGTGGGATAATCAGATTCCAGAATTCACAGTAAAATCCTTTGCAACACAGAAGTAGATTTAAAAGTTGATTTTTTACTTGTTATGCTGACTTCTGTGACCAATCTTTCTTACTGAACACCTGATAAATCAGTGCATTTCTCATCTGGGTTCCCAAGGTACATTACTTTCACTGTTTTCTACGATTATGCAGGTAATATATTCACTTAAGAGAATAAAGGTTGCTGCAATAGGAGTGGCTGAAATGATGCTTTGATTTTCCTCCGCACAAAAGAGGCCCCAAAGCACCTCCCAGTGAAATTGAACACTGAGCAGATCCTTGCCCATGAGCTCATCCCTCTCAGTGTATCAGCCCTCAGCAGCCTCTGCTTCTGCTGTTTGATTTGTCACAGTTGCTGGGATTTGTTAAGCAAAATCATTCATGGGATAAACTCTGAGCACTCTCTGATTTGATAATTTGACATGACTGTTGATCTTGTTTCATGCATTGTCTTCTTAGATTTGTCAGGCTGGAAAAATAGGGGAAAAGCCTGAGACAGCTTCAGAATTAACAAGTGAACCAATCTGTGCCCTCTTTGCATGTGCATCTACTTCATGCACTTCATGGGGTTTTTTTCTTTTTTTTAAAATTTTTTAAACTTTCCTCTGTCAAACAAATGCACAATAAAGCCTCTGTACGCAGAAGTCTGGTTTGGTGTGGGGCTTTTTGGTTTGTTTTTTGTTTTCCCCAGTGGGTAATAGACAAAAGAAATTCCCTGCTTTTGTAGCAAATAAATTACCCTTCAGGTAACAGCATTTTACTGTACAAATGTAGTTGTGTATCACAGAGAATAAATGCACACAAGAACTGGACTGCTCTTTGATACAGAACCAATAGGAAACACTAAAGAAATCTACCAAAATAGTTACATGAACTCACTCAACTGGAACTTCTCTTTCCTCACTTATTCAAACTTTTACTCCAGCTTTCACCAAATGATTGGCCCAAAAGAAAGCTCTGGAGAAAGAAAACATTCTTTACAAACAAGAGAATTGAGCTTAGCACAGCCTAAATTATGGGTGGGGTTTAGGGGGGATTTTTTAAAGAAATGGGATGATTTACTTGTGAAATTATGTAATTCTGCTTCCATAGAGTTTTTTTTTGAAATCAGCTCAAATAGGCCAAATAATGCTGTTAAATGTCTGGCTATTTCATTATGCTAAAATTTCTTATTTCTATTTTTTACTTCTATCACTAAATCTTCAGATTTGGCAGAGTTAACTCAGCATCTCCAGCATAACCTCACAACATGGGCTGTGACACTGCCTTCATCCCGGAGAGGTGCAGGGCTGGAATCACTAAATGTGCTCTATGAAATGCAGCTGAACTGCTTGGCTCCCACAAGAACTCCATCAATTCACACTGGCACTATTTACAGCAGAATTTGATGAAGATAATGTTGTCATTTAAACTGGTGCAGAAAGCCAGAGCAGATCCTGCCTCCTGCACGAGGGATGAGCTCCCCAGCACTGATTGGGATGGGGTTGGATAATCACAGTTGTGCAGTGCAAACCCCATCAGCCAGTGGGGCTGCAGCTGAATGAGGGGGGAAATGGCACTTCACAAGTCTGGAGCAAATCATTCACAAATTGTACAAAGGAGAAGCCAGGTGACTTGCCCAGAGAAGGAGATTTGGAATATTCCAGCTCACTCCTAGGAATTCCTGGTGCAGTGTGTTCCCCTGACAGGGCATGGCAGCTCCACTATCCCCAGCATGGTTTCACCCAGTCCTCGGGGCCTGCAGCTAATTCTGGTCAGAAAATTGTTTTACTTGTGCTGCACTTAGGAGCTTTTATGTGAGAACAATAAATTAGAGGGCTGACGTGGCCTTGGGCACGAATTTGAAACAAGTTGATGGGAACATAAAGGAAGAAAGGAAAACCTGCTCTTTATGTTTATTTACAGCACCACTGGGAACCTCCATTTCAGGGATTTCTGTTAGAAAAGTACCTTTCATGCTCTGCAGAATTATCTCCTGGCTTTTCATCAGGTAAGGGGCTGAGAGTAAGAGCTGTGTAACAACTTACTCAGCTCTATTTGATACAGACATGTTAAATTAGGCCAGACAGATCTGACAATCTCCTGCTCTCTTGCCCAGTTTTAGGGGGAAGATGTCTAATAGGGGCTCAGGGCTGAAATTTTATTTGCCAAGAGCTTTTCTTAGGTGGTAGTTTATAGGAAGTGAAGACAAAGTGCATTGAAACTGTAAAAGGTGTATTAATCCTGGCTCACCATCTGATTTGACCAAGATCTGTCAAGGGCACCAACATGCCCGAAATTTAAGGGAGAAAACTGAATTAACTTTACTAATAAACAGGATGATTTAGGGAAAGTCTTGAGTAACTCACTTGGTTATACTCCATCCATAAAAGTAGATAGGAGACACCATAAAATTTGCTTATAATCAATAGAGATTTAAGTCAGAATACTTCAATTTTCAAACAGTTCTATTTTAAGAGAAATATTGTGCTACAATCTTTCACGTCTTGGGAAATACAGGAGTGACCCCTGTAAAAATCAATCATCATTCTGTTTCAGTAGCAACTATTTGTTATATTTTTTGAATGAACAGAGAAGATTTATGGGAGTTATTAAAATTGCAAAGTTAACCCAGTTATTCAAATCAAATGTGATCAAATTATTCAGCCTAAAATAGAAACTTTTAAAAATTTAATATTTAGAGTCCACAATGAGATTGCAAATGCATTGCACCACAGACTTCAATAGCATGTAAGTTTTAAATAAAGTAGATATTGTAAAACAACCGAATGTTAAATGCAATGCTAATTAGAGCCATAAACAGGTTATGAGTGGTGTGGTAGGAGATGAAGCACTTCTGGGAAATAAGGCCTTTAACAAGCTTGGAGTACCAAGCTAGAGATGAGCTCATCAAGTTCATCATTAATTCATTTCTAAGAACAACGCTCTGCTCATGTAAGACCTGACAAAACAGCACAAGCATGAATTTTGCAAACCCGAGTAACACAGCAGGCAAAACTCAGCCTCAGCTGAGTGCCCCAGTGGGCTACAGAATAATCCATCCCTGCCCACTGGGCTCCAGCTCTTGCTTCAGCAAAGAGGGGTTAAAGGCACATTCAAATATTCCAGAGTGGAAAAAATTAATAAACGGCGAATCTGAGGTAAGAAACTTTACAAAGAGCTGTTAAAACAAAAGCTGGTGGTGAAGGCAGTTGGAGAAAGGATAAAATTCCCCTCACAGTGAATGAAGAATGTTCCTTTCCACTCTAGTACTCCTTCACTTTTCAGCATGAGGGATCCCCTTTTCAAACGCAGAGAAAATCCAGTTAAGTTCTGTGCTGAAAACAGGAGTGGGAGGTACCCTACAAAGCATTTGCCCACATTACAGGGTTTTCCTCACATTACGGGGTTAGCAACTTGATGGGAAGAGAGAGATTTGTGAAATCAGTATTTTAAACACATTTTTCATCTATGAATCTTGCTTCGTCCTTTCAAGTTTCCCAACAGATGTCTGGGAGAAGGAATTTCAGGAAGTCTGTAAAAGCTGCAGGGATGCCCAGGGGTTTTACAGAGGCAGCAGAGTTATCCATTATTTGGGTGGGGAGTGAGTTCCAATTGCTCTACAGGGACAGCAGTGCTGAAGGGAAAATACTGCACGGAATGCTTCAACTAGAGATTTACTCTTTACCTTCTTCTGTGGGAAGCAGACCCAAAAACTCAGGAAGAAGTGTCCTGTAAATTCCAAAGTAAGTGATTTGAAGGATGGTATCGCATGAAAAGTCATGCTGGCACCTTCCCAGCTGCTCCTCTGCTCCGAGGCCTCATTGCCATCCAGGCAGCTCCCTGGGCTCCCCATGGAAAAATCAATGGATGTTGTAAAAGCAGTTCATCGAACGTATGTCAAGACTTCCTGGTTTTCCTCGAGTCAGAAGATTTTATGTATAATTTATAGATATGATCAATGGCACTTCTGCAAACGAGAGCTACCCCAGCAGCTGAAATCAAGGGAGACCTGGCAGAGTTAAGCCAGCAAAACATCCTCACTTCAATTATGTCCAAAAAAACCTGAGCCACACCACAGAACTGAGCAATGGAACATTAACAACTTTGCAAAAAAATTTTTAGCAAACTTACACCCTACAAATATCCCACTCCTGGTAACTGAAGCTCACTGTCCTCATCAGTGTGTGATAAACAGGCCTGAACAGATTCACTCCAGCCAGGCTCAGGCATCAAAAATTTCCTGAAGGGCTGGGTAAGCCACAGAACACAAACATTCAATATAACAACAATTTTTAGGCCTTAATATTCCAAAGGAAAAAACCCAGCTGTATCTGTCTCTGCAAGCTGGCAAACAGTAAAAATGGCTGTAAGTAAGAACATCTCAAAGTTTCAGTTATCTGTGCCAGGAAAGATTTAAACTTGTGACCTTGTCACAGGTGCCACTTGTGCTTTCCACTTCAGCTGGGAATAAACAAATTTCTGATGGAACACGAGGAGGGAGGACATCTGACTCTGCCTTTTGGGATCTAAGGCCCTGTCCCACCTTCACCCAACCTCTGCCTTCACCAATGAATCACAAAGGAGAAGCACGGAGTAATTTGGGTTAGAGAAGCTCCCAGGAGGTGTCTGTTCCCACACCCTCCCACGGCAGGGCCAGCTTTAATGTTGGATCAGCTTGTCCAGTCAGGAGTTTGGAATGTCCCTCCAGCACATCCAAGGACATTTAAAAGCTCACTGCAAACACCAAAAATGGAACTTTGATTGTCTCTGCTCTGTGTTGAGACAGTGATGTGGTGAATAAAATTAATTACTGCTGATTTTCTGTGGTGTTGGGGTTTTTTGGGATTGGAAGGGGAATTACACACACACAGATATCCCCCCATCTGTATGAGCTTTGGTATGAGGGTGCACTGTTTTTTATACCAGAAACACTGATCCCACTATGACTTCCAGCCTTTACCAACAACACATCACAAGGGTGATAAACCTCAAGCCCATTAACAAAAGAAAAAATTCTAATTAACACTGATGAGACCAACACAAGTAACTTTCCTTTGCAGGACTAAGACACGTCATGGCAGGAAATGTCAGCAAAGTGATCCACAGAATGTAATGTATTTACTAAAATTAATGGAAGGATTATTCCCGAGAACACTGTGAGCCAGCATTCTGTCAGGCTCCAGGAGAGCATTCCTGTGTGAGATGAAATATTGAAGCAGCAGGATAAAGAACATCCCACAACAAAGGGGACATACAGCTCACCTGTTCATCTCTTCAAGGCAGTCGGTTGCGAAGTAGAAGCTCTTTATTTTGGGGTGACATGCTTTGAAGGCACTGTAAAAAGAGCACAAAGAATAAAAACCATATTTTCTTTCAAACAGTTTGTCTACAAATACACCAGACTGTCCTGCTCTATGATCTTCAGCATGTTACAGGTTTCATAGGCATTTGTAATCTTCAGTCTGAATTTTGCTGCCTAAACTCATAGATGGATTCCTCCTGATCTGATTTCATCTACACTTGTGAGCCTCATACTTTGCAAAAATTTCAAAAGCTCTTGAATGACTTAAAAATACAAATCCTTTCAATAACCACTGATGTTCTACATGTAAAAAATTCTTGGGTGAATTTGAAAGTCTTGCTGAGTATAGTCAAGTACATCTTAGTTGTATTCCAAAGATCAGCTGAAGTGGTAAGTGTTTGATCCCCCCACCTCTTCTGGTATATTTAGATAACTGTTTTGTGTTCTACAAAAATAAATTAAGAGGGCTGCCAAGTTGAGCTAGAAATCACTGGAATAATAGATAATAATCAGATGGCATGGATGATTATAGTTCACATAAAATGCTCTTTATTAATGCTTTTATGTGGTCCAATCCCTGAGCTCTCCCTCAGCTGAGCAGTTGAAAACCGCTAAGAACAATAATCACAGTTTTAACGAATTTTTTTATGTGGTATAATGAAAAGGAGTTTTACTATCAAAGAAACCAGAAGGTCCCAGCATTAAAGACTATTAATTTGATTAGCTGGCAAATGTTAAAAAAATGCCACACTATCATTCATAACATTTATGTTAAAATACTGACATTTGAATGGTAATTACCAGATGTAAGAATTAGATTAAGAATCATTACACGTGGAATTATGAAGAACCTTGTGATGCAACGTTTCCACTATTAATAGCTGAAATGCAAATGAGTGTTTTATTAATGACTGTGACTTATTGCAGATTTCAAAGACAAGATGAAAGCTGAAGAAGTCTCACCTGGGCACAGTGATGTTTTTATATACATAGTTAACACAAATGCATCCAGCAACAGCTTTCCTAACAAAAGTCCTACAGCAGAGTTATATTTCTGTGCAGTTTCCTTTTCCATGAGCTTGGGGATATGAAGGGTAAGGTTATCTTTGCACAGACGGTTATCATTAAATATTAAATTCCATAAAAGGAGTCTGTAGAGGTATTTAAGTGTTGTTTTGGCATCTGGTCAGTGATAATTTCCACTGCAGAGCCTCACTGCCCAGGCTGCTGGGACTTTGCAAATAAGAGTAGCAAGTGTGAAATCCTGCCTAGGGATTCGTGGTGCCACTAGATGGCATAGGCTTGTTAATTATCTCTCTTTTGATCATTATATAAATGCAGTTTTAAGTATGTTCTGATCAAATTTATGCTTTCTTTTAACGGATTAGTATGATATGATTTTAGTGTCAAAAATTCTTATCGTTTTTAGTGTTCTGCTTTTAACGTGGAACTTTTTAATGCCCATATGCCAGCAGCTCCAGCTGATCCTATGGAAACAGCTGATGCCTGTCTGTGGGTAAAAAAGGTGAAATAGTTTTGTGTTGGTCTTTAGACACGTGCAGCAGAGCACTACATGACATCTTTAATGACACAGGGCTTAACAAATGCTGTACCTGCAACAGAAATTCCTTACAGTACTGCATTTGTAATGCTCAAAATAGAAAATCGTGGCTAACCAAACACTCCTGCTTAGTTACACTGTTGGGCTGATCTCTCTGCAACATCGGCACCTTCTCCTGCTCCACTTGCCCAACCATCTCCCAGTGGGATTGGCTCGGATTGGAGGGGATTATGTGGTGGATCTAAAGATCCTAATCCTCTTGGCTAATCCTGAGAGAATATCACATGATGGAGTTTCTGCTTGTAAATAGGATTATTTTCCTAGACAGGAAATTTAAATACAAACAGGCATCCAAATGCCAATATTGGGGTTTCAAGTCAATGTTAATGGGTCAAAGTTAGTGTGATAAACACAGTTTAATTTGGCTCCACTGTGCTCTTGCAGTGTGATAAAATCTATGATTAGTGGGTCATTTTCTAGGGGAAGGTGCCCCTGCCCATGGCAGGGGGTGGAATGGGATGGTCTTGAAGGTCCCTTTCAACCCAAAGCAGGCTGTGATCCTATGATTATTAGAATATTACATTCTCACAGGAATCCTGCCTCAGTTAGAGCACAGACAGGTGAAATCAGGGCTATGCAACAGGTCAGGCACTGTCTGCAGGGCTCCTGGCTCAGCTGTTACAGAACTTGTGAATGTGCCACAAAATGCAGAAAGAGCGTGGATTTTGTCAGGGGTAAATCAGTTAAGTGCTGCAGGTCTGGCTGCTTTTGCAAAGAACCAGGTCCCTGCAAACAGCTCTAATTGGTTACTATGTGAATATTCCTTCAGATCTTCCTGCCTGATATTGTGCTAATTTCCTGAGTAGTGAATGTTAAAGCTGCAATAATGTATTGCACTGCTATGTATTTGCAGACTGCAGAAAACAGATCTTTATTGCTAAGAAATGGAGATCCCAATTCTGTGCAAACTTATGATTTAAATGCATTGCAGTTCTGTGTCAGGGCTGCAGAACACGGCAATAAATCCATCTTCATCTCCCAGCAGTGTCACCAAGATTATTATTAGGGAAGTGTTTAGCATTAGTCTCCAGGGAAGCGATTTGAGATGTATAAATATGAATAATTCAGAAGAATGACATCTATATATTTACATCTGCCTTGGTTTGGAGGGCCCCAGCCTGGCTGCAATAATGCAGATGTAGTGTAGTGAGTGCCAGTTTAAGGAATAATCCCTTCATCCACTGGCTGCACTCCAGTTAACACAGCCCAAGAAGTTTCTTCCCTGTGAGAGCCCACTGGTGGCTCACGGGGGCCTTGCTGTCTGCAAAGACTGTCCAGTTCTTTTCAGAAGTAATAAAATGACTGAAGCTGCAGTAACATTCAAGCTACACCTTCATGTCTGCCCGTACTACATCAATGACATTTGTGTAGAGCTCTGACTGCACACTTGCAATATGAAGTGCCAACACTGTGGCATATCCTTGATAAATTCGAGACCCAAATTCACATTAACTAGGCAATGAAAATTTTCACAAGGTGGAAATTGTTGCAGGTTCAGGCAAAGCAGCAGCTGATAAGGATTAATTATACCTGTAGCTCAATTAATCTTTAGAGTTGGGGATCGTTGTCACCATGGGGCATTATGATTATCAGTATCTTTGAAAATAACACAACATTCATGTCATGCCACAGCATACAAAGTCAAATAACTATAATTTCTCATACTGTATGATCGCTTTTAATCAGGAGGATGCAGGTGTTGCCTAAAAGCAGTGGAAAGTTTTTCAATGCCAATGCAAAAAGCCTCCTGTCACAGGGACAAGGTCATTGCATGTCCAGCTACAGCCCGGAGGGCTGAACCAGTCTGAGGTAATGCCATGGTTCCTGTGATAATCAGGGTACCTTCATTAAGTGCATTACTGAGGCAAATCATCAAACCACACCGACTAATGCATTCAATTATATACATTCTTGTGAACTCTTTCTGGAGGCTATTCCATCACTGTGTGCCATGGACATCAGGAACAGCCAGGCTGGGGAGTAGAACTCCCCATCCGACAGAACAGTGGGAGAGAGAAGGCCATTAATTATCCCAGGAAGAGTGCAAGTCCTTTAGTTTCAAAAGGGTTTGGACATTTCACATCAATAGCTCTGAAAATAACAGAGATCTGAGGGGAAACCCAAACTGGGTTCCAAAATGTTCTTACTTTTGCACTGGGGAGAGCAGAAGGAAAGTTGACACTGTGATTTTGACTTTTCTGTGGAATCAGGCAATGGAGTGATGCTCACTCCTGTCCTTGTAGGATGACCCAGAAGAGGACAGGTGAGTTCTTTCCAGGTGTGCTCACAGGGGCTGTGGGTTGGAACTGGCTGGACACAGGCAGGGCTCCCATTCCCTCACGCTGGATATATTGAATTTCACTGCACTCCCTTTCAGGTAAAACAGTGGCTGATGTAAGGTGCAGCTTTTGTGATGGGGGAAATATGTAAATGGTAGTCCATGAGGGAAGGAATCAAATGGAAATTCAGCTCGGGAAAAAAGGGAATATACTATGAAGATATTCATTATACTTTTACCTCTGGACCTGCCTCTTTTTGAAAGGATTCAAAGCCTGAAGGTTCTCAGCTTTCAGTCGTGTGCAAAGTTTTAGTTAATGGGACTTTTCCCTGTGCATATACCCTACAGAAATCCTCCTCTTAGCTGAGTTCTGAGGGATTGTGTTCTCAGATTGTGTTCAGGAAAGCTCTGGAAGCTATTTCTAGCTGTGCACAATGACCTTCTGTTTGATCTTGGTTAATTCACTGAAATCTGTTAAGTGCTTTATATCCTAACAAAAGGGTATTATTTTCCCTGTATTTTGTTCAATATCATTATTAATATCTACTCATCGCTCTGAGGTATTTATAGTGCTCAGTTCTTGTTTAATTTCTATAGTGATACCCTCAGCTGAAAGGAGAGATAGAAGTATAAATTGCACTGTCTTGTACTTCTCTGACACAGTAATAATATCCCCAGACAAGAACAGGCAACAGAAGAGGTTTGATTTTCTGATGAGCAGTCTCTATTGTAATTCATAACTTCAATATTTCTATTGTACATGTGCTCATAGTTGTAAGACTTGTTTCCTCCGACCAAAACTGCATTCAGTCATTGGAAAAGCACAGGAAAAATCCAGGATGCTTAGTTAAAAGTAGGAGAGCATAGAGAAGACAAATGAAAATAATTCAGGAGATACCAGCAAAGTGCTGCTCTCAAAGCACTGGAATTATTCTGTTAAACCTGTTGATTGCAATCCCAGCACTGTTTGGAAGCAGTTCCCAATGAGTGTCTGTTATTAAATATTCCTTAATTGTGGAAAGCTTACAATGTGCTTTTTAGTGGAGCAGAATGTAGAAGTAGCAATATGCACATAAGCAATAATCCAGTGTTCATTTTGCATATGGAACCTAAATATTTTAGCAGTTGAGAGCAACACAATATTGGGTATGTAAAGCTTCCTCCATAAAAGAGAAAATTAAGATTATATTCACCATCCCCTGCTATGATATTTGTTATGCTATTTCCTGTGGGAAAATATGGCCCTACTGAACCTGAGAAAGTTTTATCTCTTTACTAAAGTATTCATTGCTTTTTGATTTACTTGTTTAACTGAAGCTGTAACTGGACTGTCTGGCAAGCTGACTAAAGAGTTATTAAATTCATTTTAATGCAGTAAATGGAATTTACATTACATTGTATCTTTTACAGTAAAGAGAAAAAGCTCAAGTGGATCTATGATGATATATTAACAGATTTCAAGGTTTTTCTCAGTAACTTCCTTCTCTGGACTTTGCAAGTGCTATGTATAGCAAACTTCCAAGAGCCATCCTTTATAAGCACAATTGCCATGTCACTTACTGTTTTCGTCTGCATTCAATTGCTCTGTCTATCCTGAACTCGGGTAAACTAATGAATCCTTCTGCTTTTTCATCCTATTGAATGAGAAAAAAAAAGTGCTGTTGAAAAAGAACACAGAATTAAAGAAGAGAGAAATGAGCAACAGCTGTTTGGGTTTTGTACAGAGAACAACCACCCGGCCAAAGGAAATACTGGATGTATTTTGCACATAGTGTTTTTACTATGAAATATTCAATTCATTGCACAATGTCAATAACCTTTCTCAGGCAGCTAAACTGATAATTGCACAAAGGAGGCGCAGCCATCCTAATCCTCCTTTGCTGAAGATCACAGCAAACCTTCCAGCCCCAAACACAGCACCCAAACAGAGGAGAGGTCTCAGATTCTTCATCACAAATGTACATTTTACAGCTGTTTGGTGGGTGTCTCTCTTTAACGTCACAGTTGTCAGACCATGTGCCCTGCTGGCAGCCCCTGAGGAGGTTCCTTGGCCAGGTCACCTCTGATTAGATGGAGAGGCAACAACCAGGAAATGTATCCTGTCACTTTTTGCTTCTTTTGAAGCAATTCAGCAGGAAAAGCAGGGAGACATAGAAACACCAGTCAGGTTTTGGAAAGGCATTAGCAAGTGCACAGTGAATTATGGCTTGGCTGTGAGCACAGCCTGAGAGTCAGGGGGACACACCCAGGGCAGTGTCAAACAACACAAAACCTCCAGCCCTTGGTCACCCACAGCCTGAACAGCCCTGGCTTGGGCTACAGAAAACACAGAAACTGAGGAGAATGATGCCACTGAACTCATCCCCTGGAAGAAAATGGGAGAGGTGGAGTAAAAGGTCAGTAACCAAAGCAGGCTGCAGAGTTCAGCTCAAGCACTGGGGCTGCTGCACACAAACAGCAGCACTGAACCATTTTGGGCTTCTCCCCTCTGTTATTTTCCCTACATTTATGCAGATTGCACCAGCATAGGCCCAGTGATTTTCAGGGAAATTTCACCAAGAACAGCATTTTACACATGAGAAACTGCAAACTCCGGACTAATTCAGCAAAAAGGAAGAGGAACATCAGTATAAAAATAACTTCTGGATAAAGAGATTTACAAATTCAGATTTTCACATCTGCTTCACATAATGCTTGACTAACACAAATGGTTATACTTTACACATCCCCCTGCAAGTGAAACTGGGGAAAGCTGAGTGTGAACACTGTGTTAGTCCAAATAAATCTGGGGAAAAGGATTAACTGCAGACACATTCACTTTTAAAGACTACCATGAACATCTGCTGTTTTATTAAGCTTGAACATAGACTTGGAGACATTAAAAAATAATTTCAATTGAAATATTTCTAGTCAGAGTGCCCCAGGCCTGGCAATTAATGTGGCAGTTCATCCCACCAGACAGTAGAAATAGACTTGAGTAGCAAAAAGAATTATAAAGCTTAAGGTTTCGTTTTACTTTCTCCAAGCACGGTGTGTACTTACATTCTGGTTTGTGTACCAGTACAAGGAGGAATCCTTCAGGATGAACCAGTACTTTTTCCATTTCTGGGTGAAATATCCCTTGGCATCCTTTTTCTTCCAGAGCCATCCCTCACAGTCGCCGTGCCCCAGGTCCTTGCAGGAAATGCGCCTCCTGCTCACGCTGGACAGGGAGCTCCCTGGGAACACCACGGGGGTGACACAGACACTGAGTCAGAGGGGGGGAAACTCTTCCATTTTAAACACACCACTGATCTTTAATTCAAAACCCTCCCAGGCAAATCCTCTCCAGATTTGGAAAAATTTCCAAACCCAACAGTGCCCTGCAATTTTGGTTTCAGCGTGAGCACAAAAAGGAAAGGTCCTGGTTTGTGATGCTTTATTTTAATCTCTAGAGGGTTCATTCCTCTTAGGGCTGCATTTTTTTTCTGATTAAGATCAGCAGCATCATTCCAAAATAAAGAATTATTTATTTAGCCTCAGTCAGGAGCTCAGAGTATGACACAATCTGTACACAGATGCAAGCAGTACATTTTTCCATATATCTTCCCTTTAGCAGCAGAAGCCCTGTCAAATTATAGGAATTTTTAAACCAAATTTTTATAAGCAGTAAAAAAGAAAGATTGTTCACTTCCATAACAATGCACATGCTTACAATGGTTTTTATCCTGAAGTGAACAACAATATTTTAACTTTACAGCATCCTGTTAAAGGCACCAGGAATAGGGGATTTTTCTTGGTGTTATTTCAATGAATCCTAATGGAAAGGCTTAAAAATTTAGAGTGCCTTGTAAATATTAATAAAACCAGTTTTTTTAAAAAATATAGTATGATTTATCTTCCTGAAAAAAAAAAAAAAACCTCTTTAGGAAATTTCCTTAACATATCAGACTTCTTTTTTCTGTGAAAAATCAAGTTTTTGATGCTACAGGTATTCCATTTGTCCTACAGCCGTGAAACAGGGAAGGAATTCAGAGAGCATAAAACACCATCCTTTGCTCTGCAGTGTTCCACAAGCCCGTTCTCATCACTTTGCTCATAGATACTGCCTGTCTTCTTCCTAAGGAAGAGGAAATTTTACCACCCACCCAAGTAATATTATACCAATAACACATTTATTTTGGTATTTTTATTTGGTATTTTCCTTTGTTGTTTTCTATCAAATTTAGAAATATTTGAATTCTAAAAATTTGAACTTTTGATACAGATCACTTATTATCAGAGAAGGAGCCTCATTTTCTAGTTTCAAAATGTTAACTGAGAGAAGTTACCTTTTGACCATTTTCTGCTTTTTACCCTGAGGGAAGCGTAATGGAATGACTGTAAGGAAAAAAAAAAAATAAATTATGGAACACCAGTGCAAGTAACAGCAATACTGTGTAAGAGCTTTCATTCACTCCCATCTCCAGGGTTATCACAGCTCCAGTTATCACAGGATCTCCCTTCTGTCATTTTTCTCTTACTACTGCCATCAACATCATAAAGAAAACAACACTGTGCTAAATCTGCAAATCGAAATCCCTTTTAAAGAAATATTAATTGCAATTGCAATGAAACTCTGAAAGATTCTTTGCAGGAATAGCCATGCAGTAGTTGGAAAACTAAAGATATAAACTCCCGTGAATGAGCTAATAAAATGACTGGTATTTGAAGTTTGTTGTATCAATGAAATAATTATACAAATATGCATTCAAAATGAAATATCCACCACAAACATTATATGCAAAACCCTGTGCTCAATGACATGCTGAAGTCACACTCTTCCTACCTTAGAAACAAGTTTTTTGGATTGGTGGTTGACAGAATAAGTCTCAGGAGAAAAAAAAAAAGCTTTCTTTCTTTTGTGGCAGCTTTAGAAAATTGCCACAGATTCAGAAAAAAAAAAAAACCCTAAAAGCATCTCTTTGTTTAAGCCTGAAAACAGAGACAGTACTCAAAACCTGGTAAGGATTTGCCTCCAATACATAAATGCTTAAGAACTCTAGAAAATAACCAGGTGATAGTAAGACTCCAGCTCCAGAGAGACAGAGATTTATTTTAAATTAATGTAGCGGAGGGAGGTGAGGGTTTGGACTTCGGCAGCCCCGGCTGTGACCCTCCTGTGACTGCGGCATTGATGCGGTGGAAGGTTCCGTGGGGACTGCAGAGACCCGCAGCTCCCGAGCCCCGAGGGAGCCGGCTCGGGGAGCAGCAGCTCGCTGTGCTCTCCTGCCCTCAGCCTGTTCTCCCAGCCAGCCCCGGGACAGGAATGTTCCACGAAAGGCTGGCAATTGTGGCAGGGAAAGCTCAGGGAGGGTGTCACAGCAGCGTGTCACTGTCACAGCGCGTCTCCCCCGCTGAACTGCACCTCTGCAAACGCGGCGCTTTGCTCCGAGCGCGGCAGAAGACAAAGATTAATGCTCCGGAGCTGCAGGAAATGTAGCAGAATACAGAAATGGAACAGCAAAAGTCTGAGGGAAAGTCTCAAATGTGCACAGCAACTCCCGGGGGTTTTATTGATGTATTGCAAATCACAGCAGCGATATTGATCGGTCCCGTGGTGTCAGCCGGAGTTCGGGGTGGCTGAGGCTGAAACAATCTGCTCAGTGTGCCTGTTCCCAGAGAAATGCCTTAGGGCAAGGCAGGTGTGCTCCTGAAAAACACATCGCCAAGTTTTCCCCCAGCTGAGCCTAGAGAAGTGTAGTGATGGAATAAAACCTTAGAGTGAAATGTGGTTAAGTTTAAGGAACTGCATGAGAAATGAAAGATCTGGGAGAGATACTCACCAGAAACTGCTGTGCGTCATTTTACATAAAATTTTTAAAATAATGAAAAGACTACCACGCCAAATCAGGGAGAGCTGAAAATATCTTTCTGAAATAAAAAATATCTTTCTTCTAAAAAGCTAAGTTAATTATTCTTACTGTTCTGTTGATGCACACATAGAACACATTCAGAGCAAGGAAACCAGAAAGCTAAAGGTTTGCAACACCTTGGGAGTCAGTGCTTAATTAGCAGTGCTAATGTAAAAATTCCAGCTCCATATTCTGAGAGATAAAAGAACCACTATAATATAATTAACTTGGTGGCAAACACTGTAAGAAAGCAGTCAGAACTCGCAACTCCAAATGACTCAGAGTTGCTATGGGAGACAGACAGATGATGGCAGAGCTCACTGGGGCTGTCAGCATTTCAACTCTTATCTCAAAACCACACCACAAGGCCAGAGTCAGAGAATGCACATCCTGCCACCCCCACCCAAAAACCAGCACGGTTTGAAATGAAGAAAAAGTGCTAGAATGGAATGGATGCTTCTTTAAGGTAAATGAAGGAGATCTCAGTGTAATCAGTGGGTAGGAGAAGTGCTGGCATAGAAACACCAAATGAAAAGCAGAACAGGTTGCTTGTACCTCCACTGGAACCTCAGGAATTTTTAGGGAAAACGACTTAGAATCGAGTCATCACAGCCACAGAAAGGTTTGGGTTGGGAGGGACCTTAAAGCTCATCCTATTCCAGCACCTGCCAGGGGCAGGGACAGCTTCCATAGACCAGGTTGCTCCAAGCCCTGTCCAACCTAATCAGTGTAAAAAGCACTAAGTCAGAATGAAGAACTGACATTCTACAAATGAAGGTTCTGCTGTTTGTCCTTTGTATGAAATAACTGCAAAATGCTAAATAATAAAACAATGTGCAGCTATTTTCCACTGAAAATGGAGCACCTCGAAGCTGGTGCCACAAAAATATCTGAAAATCTTAATCCCCAATCTCCCTATCATTGTACTCGTGCTATTTAAATATTCTAAGAGTTTTAAAACTTTTCTTTAGCCTCAGGGTAAGCCTCCCTCCAGAGGTGCCCTCCAGCCTGACGAGGTGTGTGATTCTCCTCCCCAAACCAGCACATACTTCAGAACACACACCAGGGTTCCTAAACTTTAACAAAAGTACTAAACTAATTAAAAGTAACTGGCCTGGTGTGGTTGCAGCAGCCAATTTCATCAACATGGAAATTATTCCTGGATTTCTGTTTTCAGCCCTTTCACAGCACAGACAAATGTCAAGGTCTGGGATATCTTAAGCATCTTTTAAAAATATGGCAATGAATTGAACGGCTGATGAGTTTTTTGCATATTTAAAGCCCATTTATAAATCATTACCTTCCTCATGGATGTGTTTCCTGGGTGGTCAATGGCAGAACTTGCATATCTAGGACAGAGAGAAGAAAGATGTCAAATAACCACAGGAAAAAAAACCCAAACCCCAATGATTACATAGTGCTTCCACACACTCTGTGCATTTCTAAATATATCCCCAGCATCCTGCAGCACAAAGTTCTATAACATTTTGCTACAGGATGCTACAGATACTGAAAATTGACACTTTAAAATGCAAAAGTACTATCTCTGATATATGCAAGTTCTCTAAAGACTGGAGAACAAAGCAGGGCAGCAGCACCAGAGGCCTCTCCTCACACAGTGCAAACAGGATTGGCCATGATGGAAATAGGACACTGAATCAGGGTCAGATTTGTCTGATCTGGCACAGAAACTCTTAAACACACAATTCCCTTCATGCTCTCAAAAGTGAGGAAAAGGAGAATCCTGAAAACTGTGGATGTTTCTCTAAATGTCATATAAATAGAAATGGAATGCAGATTTGGGAAAGTGATTGAGGGAAAAAATCAAAAGGGAATAAAAGGATTGTGGACATTTTTAATACATTGCTGAATTCTGTTGGTCATAATAACAACAATTGACTTAAGTCAGCACGGCAGGAAGTGGCATTTTCTCATTTGAAGATTTCCATTGTTGTTTCCATTGTTTCCATTCCTCCATTGTTAGAAGGAACCAAATTTACCAGCAGAAACAACTTCTGCATTGTGGGTTAGAAACATCTATCAGTCCTGAGGCAAAGGAAATTTCCAGCCTGCAGAGAAGGGATGGAACACATAACATTGAAATTAAATTCATAAAAGTTAATGGGCAAGACTTCGATGTGCTGAGCTGTCTGTGGGTGACATGGAATGAAAGAAACAATGAAAACCAAACCAGTTCAGCTTCAGACCTCTGGGAAGGGAATGGAGAGATGCTGACTGTGTCACCCATGGCCCATTTCTGCCTGTCCCTGACAATGCCATCGATGCTGTTCAGCCCTTCGGGCACTTCCCCCCTGGTTCCAGGGTGTTCCTTTTAATCCCATCAGGAAGGCATCATTTTGATGCTCCCACCCTCTCTCTCAGCCAATATTCAACCTGAATTATGCAGCTGTGGGGATATCTAAAAAGTCCTTAGACAAGTTCTATTTGCCTCTGTGCAAGCACAGTGATGGGTCTCCTCGCAGCAATCACAGACTCTCAGCAGCAGAAATGCTGTAAAATGAGGGAAGCAGTCTGGAATCAGTCATGGGAGCAGCCTGCTCCAGGGTTTTGAAACCTTGGCCAGGATATCAGTGCAGGAATAGGTGTTCTAGAGTGCAACAAGTGTAATTTTTTCACTTGGCAACTGTTTTCACCAGCCTACAGGAGGTTTGTTTGGTTTGTTAAAAGATTTTGTGTTCATCAGATATCCCTTCCCTAAATCTAATTAATCCTGAAGTATTCAGATGTGCAGACCACAGCAGAAGGAAATACGGATCTCTTCTCCTCTCTAGACCAGTAAATTTTCTGTATGAAGGCAGCAAAACCAATTAATTTAGACACAGAGGAACCCCAGTATGTTGCGTGTTCTGGTTGAAATACTCTGTATCATATTTGGTGGAGTTATTCCTCAGCTTTGCTTTCAGGAAAGCTGTTACTACAGAAGCAAAAGGGAAAAGAAGGGGGAAGATGTGCAGTAATAAAGGTTAAAGGCACCTGGACTGATACTTCTCAAATCAATTAAAACAGTTGATCTACTAAATACTTGTTCATGTAAAATGGTGCTTTTGAAACAAACTGCAGGATCTAGAACAGATTTTACCAATGAAAACAAACAGAAAACAAGAAACAAATCAAACAATTATTTTGGTATTGTTTGCAGAAACCTTCCTTGCATAAATAATATCACATAGAAAAGGCAAAACATTAAGGAAGTGACTGTAGAAATTTAAATTACACTTACAGGCTCATTCTAAAATACTTATTCTACGCTACGATTTCCTCGAATGGATTTCGGAGCTATTCCTGTTTGGCAGAAACCTGGAGGACTTTAGCAATGTCTGTGGTGACTTTGGACGTGCTCTGCTTACTTGTGGGGCATATACTGAATTTCTGTGGATAAAAAGGTCTCCCTTTTTTCCTTTTTTTTCCTTTTTTGTGGACTAATGCACACATGTAGCATTTTGGATTTATCTACCTGGTCACAGGAACCCACTTTTAATCACCTTACCTGGCCTATGATTTACATTTGGATTGTTAGAACTTCCATCTCTTATATAACATATTCCTGTCACAGCAAGTAAATTCTCACTGCAGATTAATTATTGAGTGTTTTGCAGTGAGGTTTGAAATCCCTCCCCATCTCCATGCTGGCTCAGGGATGGCTCCGGTCTCTGCCCTGGGCTATTGATGCTTCGAGCAACTCAGGTGCACCTGTAAAGCCTCTGCAGTACAGGTGCATCTGAACACGCAGTGTTGACAGCAAAATGTCAAGGCTGAAAGTTATTTTTAAAATTTTCATCTCTTCTTATCCCTCCAGCATTAACCACAACTAAAAAAAGTCATTTCCAAAGGACACCGCCGTGACTGTGATTAAAATAATATTTAAGCATTATTTACAAAGACAAAATGTGTTATGAGAAACACCCTGAGCAGTGTTTTCACACAAAAACTAAGCAAATATTCAGAAAAAAAGTGTTTATTCAAGTAGCAGCTGTGCCACGTGTGGTGATGCAGTTTTTCTGCCTCTCCCCCCTTGCAGGCTGAGTGAAGCAGAGATCAGCACCCAGCTCTCCACGGGGATGTCACGGCTACATGGCACACCCATGGCCAGAATCCACAGGTGCCAAAGTTCCTGTTACTGGAAAAAACTTCTCCTAAAGTGAAGTGAAGATCAGAGACCACAAAGAGCCCTGCTAAGCCCAGGCTCAGGCGTCTGTCTGCAGGAGAGCTGCAGCAGAGATTCCACCCTGGGCGCCTGCTTCCTCCTCCTCACCTGTGAAACAACCCCTGGCAGACAGGAGAACAAACCTGCTGCTGCTGCTGCTGCTGCTGCTGCTGCTGCAGGAACAGGCAGCTCAGCTCCCCTTCCTAGAACCTCAGGGCACCCACACACCCAGGGATTCACATCCAGCTGCAGGCTGCACCTTCCCGAATCACGACTCCTGCTCAGGACTGAGGCCCCAGCTTCCAGCCACGGGAGCTGTGAAGAGAGCTCAGATTTGTCTGCTCTCTGTGAAGAGAGCTCAGATTTGGTCTGTATGTGACTGGGCAGTGCCCTGCACCGAGGGGTGCTGGGGGACTCCTGCCCTGAGCACAGAGCTGGGCAAGCATGAGGTGCTCAGGTGCCAAGAGCTTGGAAGACCCCAGAGCTGTAAGGCAGAGATCCCTGAGCTCTGCTCTGCTGCAGGCTGTAACACAGCTGCCAGGCTTGCTCTGTGTTATTGTACTCATCAAATGAGTTAGAAAAGCTCTGTGTTCCCAGTGACACCCTGCAGGCTCTGAGCTCTCACAAAGCTGCTGGAGCTTCCAGCACCTCTTCCCTGCAGCCTGGGGGGAGTTCCACTACATGCAAGCAACAGCTTCCTACTCCTTGGCTTTTAAAAAACAAAGGATGCAATAACATCCTGGAAAATCTATGGGTGCCCTGTAACAGTTAAAATCACAGAATTCCAGGATGGTTTGGGTTGGGAGGGACATTAAAGCCCACCCAGTCCCACCCCCTGGCATGGGCAGGGACACCTTCCACTGTCCCAGGCTGCTCCCAGCCCCATCCAGCCTGGCCTTGGGCACTGCCAGGGATCCAGGGGCAGCCACAGCTTCTCCCCCTGTGCCAGGGCCTGCCCACCCTCACAGGGAAGGATTTCTTTCATATATTGGACCTAGATTTCCCCTCTTTCAGTTATTGAAGATAATGGTGTTTCACACAAATAAATCTATCTATCTACACAGTTTGTCTCCTGGTCCCCAAAGCCTAACTCTAGGGGGCAAATATCTGAAAAATGGTTTTTATTTTGGTTTAAGCTGTTTAAATCACTTTCAAAAAGGTTATTAGGAAGGTGATATAATTCTGCCTCTTGAAATAGTTTTCAACATATTTAAAATATATAATATGGTCATGTTTTGGGCCTGAAATCTAAAATGTGTGGGAGAAGGATTCTTCTATAAAAGAATATAAAAGCATAGCCTTTTGCTATGAAAGTTTGCCAAAATTTCATCAAGTCATATGTCCCTGGAAAGTATCTCTTGGCAGATGCCCTGTCCTGTCCACCAGGGATGTTCCATCTGGATTGCAACGTCCCTGCCAAACGGAGCATGTGCAACCCACTCGGGAAAATCAGGCACCCTTTGCTCAGGGAAGAACAAAATTGCTTTAAAGAAGAAAAGTCTGCAGCTCTTCCTTGTGGCTGCACGAAAATGTGGGTGTGGAGAAGGAAATGAAAAGGGGTAGGATGTGATTGTTTCTGGGAAGGGTGTGGGGTTTCTTTCTGACACAGAAAGTCAGGCAGGAAGGACCTGGGGGAAGGCACAGCCAGACTAAAAATGCAGAGAAACAAGTGTGAGAGAAGAAGAGGACAAGAGAACCTGTGAAAGAGTTGGAAGACTAAATGAAAACAAGTCAAATTTACAGAAAACAGGAGGTTTTCAAAACTCAGGTGTAAGAGGTAAAGGCAAAAGGTGAAATGCACTTGTTACTTCAAAGAGAGCAAGAAAAACCCTCTTTCCCCGCAGGTAACGCGGACAGCAGGGACGCTGCGAGGTGGAACAAAATATTCAGGTTAAAATATTAATATGTTTAACCTCCCCCATATGTTAAAGCAAACCCCCACACTTAGCTGAGGTGATGAACTACTGCCATGGTGGCCCTGGAGACACAGGACTGTCTGCTGGCAGGTGAGGTGGAATTTAATTTCTCCCTTCAGTCTCTGGTAATTGGTTAAATTCCATTTGAACCCCACACAGCACGCCCAGGGAAAGGCCAGCAAACGGTCCCCACCACAATGCCTTCAGCTGCATTGGGATGGTTAAAACACATACAAAGAGGTAAAAATGCTGACAGCCCTGGAAAATCAAGCACGAGGTGGCTTTTACTTGCTGGTCACCAGCTGATGGTTTTGTACCTCAGATCTGAGCTGTAACTCAGTGCTGTTTATGGCACTGAAGGAAATCAGCACCAGCTGTAAATCCTTTAGACTGGGCAAAGCACTCTAAATCTGATTAATTATTCAGCTTCTTAAATAGGTTTAGGCCATATACAGGATGAAAAAAATTAAAAAAGAATAATTAATCATAGATTACAATTAAACTTAATCAGAATATATGATGATGATACAAAGTAGCTGTTACTTCAAACATCCTTTTAACTGTGACTTTTGGATGCAACATGAATATGAAGATACTTAATCAGATAAACAGCAAAGAAATGAAAGGCAAAATCACTGTTTTCTTCATTTGAGTGAATTGATTCAATTCAGACCTGAAGGCCAACCTGAAGACACCATTCTTAGTATTTATCCAATACAAACCACAAATATTAGCAGTAACTTTGTACACACTGAATCAGATGTAGATGTTCATTGAAAAATTCTGCCTGTTGGTCACAAAAATCATGTTAGACACACATCAGGTTTTGCAGAGTGAGGCTGAAATATGGAATTTGAAAAGTAAAAAATGGGTTGGACTATGTCAGAGTATGATTTTTCCCCTCTACTAATATTTTATAAACTTTCATCTGAAGAGTTTTTTAAACCTTTGTAATGTCTATTTATATTTGACATTAGCAAATGAACATTTACGAAATGATACTGATGCTGATATCTCTAAACCTAAAAAATTATTATTCAAAAACTGCCATGAAGTTTCTAAAAGCAAGGAAATAAATTTAATTCACAGATATACTGTGTATACATTTAAATACAGAATAGCAGAAGTCATTACCTTTCAGTATCTCCACTGACTGTATCCCCTGCCCTCTGCAGAAGAAAAATAAAGAGCATTAAGCACAACCAAAGACCAGACTTCCTTGGTGCTCTCAGCACAGTGAAACAAGCCACAGAGGTAAACCACAGTCATTCTGCAACTCAAAGGAAAGGAAATGGAACACTTATTTCAATTTCTAGCTAAGAGTTAATTTGAAATGAATTTCATGCTTAAAACAACTTGCATCTGCACTTAGCAACTAATTTCAGATGCTGCATAATTGTGATCAAAGCTCTTTAAAATAAGGGAGCTAAAATTTGTTAGAAAGTTTGCAAAAGTGTTAATATTTGAAAAGGAATTTAAATGCAAAGAACAAGTACTGCAATATAGAATACAGAACTTCAGAAGGGAAAGCTGTCATCAAAACTTTTTTTGACATCATTCTTACAGTTTTAAATTACTCGAATAACCACACTGGTTATTCCTCTGAGGTTTGGAAATGAACCTGTCTTCTTGGAGGAAGTAGCAGCTGATTCAGGGTTAAAAATAAAATCTTCTGACTGTTTAAGTTACTTTAAAACAAGCTGTATGATGGGGATTTTTCTCTACAGCTAGAAATTGAAATTTACAAAAACTGAAATTACAAAAAAACCACCCCAAGCAGGTTGTAAAATTAATATATATTTGTTTATAAATGCAGAATTCTGCACTTGCAAAATTTTGACTATGACTTTCTGGATAACCAAGTAGAAAACTGATAATTTTAGTAAGTGTAATGTTTGTGTTTTAATGCCTCTATTTGAGGCCTGCAGCAGATGTTTAATCACACATAATATTTAATCACAGATGAGTTCAGAGCACAGCTACAAACCCGAAATGGGAGAGACAGGAAGTTTGCTGGGGCTGCTGCACCGCAGGGCTCTGCACAGGTACATTTCTGCAGCAGGGTTTCTGCAGCTCTGAAATGTGCAGGGCACAAACACGTTTTGCCAACTCCTTCTCTCCCTTGCCACGGGGCAACGCAGTGCAGAACCAGTTATCAGCTTTTAGTGTGCCTCAGCTAAACTATTCCAGCAAATGTGAGCAGCAAAGATGGTCCCACGCAAATAAGAGACCTTATCTGATGGAAAGTAATGAAATGGTGCCCTTACACTAAAAGCAGGGAGTTCTCTGACATTCCTTGGTGAAAGCAGGCAAAGGCAGGAGCTCCCCACCGAGTGATTGAGTACACAAAACCCTAACAGGCTTTCCTGAGAGCCATAAATGCCTCAATTCTCCTCGGAGTGCGCTGAAATGTAGCCTAGAGACCTTTATAAAAATGAAAATACCCTGCAGAAATACATTTTCTCGAAGCAGACTGGAAGTGCTAACAGCACACAGCTAAGGCAGAATATCTGCTCGAGAGATGTTGTTTTGGTGCTAAAAATGCACTGCTAAATACAAATGAACCAGTCTGAGCATCCCTGGAAATACAGGGGACAACCCAGGAAAATATTGTGTGGCCAAGCGAGCAAAAGAACTCTGACAGCAGCACTGCCCCTGCTACTGTTATAAAAATAGAATCCATTCCTACCAGAAGGCTCAAAGCTTTCCTTCTCTCATCCCTCTGACTTCTAAGGTTTCTAATTTTAGCAACCAAAAGTGGGACTACTAATTCAGCCAGTGTTTCCCATTCTAGTTCTTAATTCTCTTTTCTGAAGATGCTCCAGAAGTAAAAGCAAAGTGTTTCCAAGTCAGGGCTTATCTCTCTCTCCCAAACGGGACCCACCCCACGCTCCCTTCCCTGACAAATGAACCTCCCTCACCCTGCCCTGGCTGCCCTTTCCAGCACCTGTGTCACAAATTTTCACTGCTGTAAGAACTCAGTTATTTATTTCCTTCCAAGAAAATGCTCAAACCCCACCTCTGTCACACGTCGGATTGTGGTTGCCAGATTTCTTTTGATCAGATATATATTTCATAAGCAATTATAAGTGTGATGTGAACTTGCATATACTAGGCTGAGAAAAGACTTACTAGAGAGAAATTTACTTCTGATAATAAACCACATTTTTCTAGAGGTCAGTCTTTCAACACCACAGATTTTTCTGCATTACCAAGCACTAATTTTCAAAGATATTGAATAATGTAATCTAATTAATTGAAACATAGTCTGTGGCAGGGAAATTTAAAAAAGCTCTATAACAGTGTGGAAAAGAAAAATATGATTTAACCATTGAACAACTCTTAGATTATTGTTACTGTTTATTAGTTCACTGCAATTTAGAAAAGAGCAAAGAAGAATATCTGTATAAATACAGAGAGGGAGAGAAAATTGTTGATATCAGTACTTGAAACATAAAAAACATAATTACGACTTTAAAGTATTTATCAATAATTAATTAATTAAAAGAAAAATTTCAGCTCCTGACCAACTCATGACTAACACAGAGATTTTTACCAGTATTTAAGTGTGGACACTCAGGATTACTACAGACCTTTGTCACAAGTTTATCACCTTTTATTTGACTGATTTTCTCCCCAAAGGAGCCCTCTGGGGAGTACAATCTAGTTACCTGCTTGAAATGCCAACGTTTATAAAGCATTGCTGATACTATACATGGAAACACCCACACTCTGGCATTTCTATAAATGTCTACCTAGAGCTAAAATTAATTTCCTTGTGTCACTGTAATTACACACAATGCTGACAATGACTTACATGTGGAAGGCTCCTGCCTCCATTTTCAGCAACCTTATATATCATTTTTTTTGAGCAGTTGCTTCTTATCAGTTTGTGACATTTGATTAAAAAAAAAAAAAAAAAAAAGAAATTGCCTTTTCCTAGTTCTCAAACTAAAACTTTACTTCATCTTACTACAAGGCCACTTTCATGAGTAGCAGACATGTGGGAGGCTCAGGAGGCACAAGTCTTGTCATGCTGTCAGAGACTATAAAGCACAAATTCTGTGAAATTCAGGTCACTGGCACCTATCTGCCTTCTTTAGTCAGCTCCACATTTCTGGAGCTCCAGGGATTCCCATGGATCTGCTCCTGCCTTGCACGAGTGGAGATGAAAGGACAAAAAGTCCTCTGTGGTCCCACAAGCAGATCTGAGGCTCCTCTCCCAAAGGAAATCCTGTAGCAAGTCCCATTTACCTGAAACTTCTATAAACAACTTACAACAAAAAAATTGTTCCTTTGAACCAGAATTTCTTCTCCTAAGTAAAGAAATCACATAAGAAATCACTGAGAACAGAAGAACCCTGAGCTGCACAGATCATGTGAAAATATTCAACACTCATTATTTACTTGCTGTTTCCTAAAGCAAGAGACAGGAACAGTTGGTAATGAGATTAGAAGAGTTTCAGAACGTGTGTTACCAATCTCAGTGGGCAAATTCAATATATTCATTCCATCTAGATATATCATTTATTCAGATGCACATTCAAAAGATTCATTCCATCTACATACATCATTTATTCAGAAGCAAAGATTCAAAAGATTCTTTGTTGTACTGTTCTTCCATTCTTCTACACTCAGATACTGAATTATTATTAATAAAAGTAAAAAAAAAAAAAATTTCTTCTGCTGCTTCTTTAACTCACACATCCATTACCCTGAAGATTTCTTTATATCACATTTATTCAGAAACAACCAAACAGTGGCCTTGTTACGAGGGGCTTTACTCATCTCTCTGCCTCAGAGAGCTGATGCTTCACCCACTGAAACTACTTGCAGAATTATCATGCTGAGCTAAAAATACCAGCAACCTTTGAGGTTTTCATTCCACTCACCCTTGTTGAGGAGAGAGATAACAGGGACAGGAAATCACCTAATGTAATCTACATTGGTGCACAGTTGGAGGTACTCAAATTTGTGCTGGAGAAAACAGGAGGGCAGGTGAGAAAATTCACTGAAGGCAGAGGGAAGGGACCCACTCAGAATTTGTAATTATGGGGTGCTGATGAGCATTGTCAGCCCAGGGTGGGGAACAGGGGAGGCAGCAAGGGGTGAGGGGAGTGGCTGAGCTTAAAAGAATGTGGTGAAGCTCAAAGAGTTCCACATGTCAGGAAAAGCAGTCAGTTCCTTCCTCTTCCTCACTTTCCCCATTCCCTGTGGCCCTGCCCTGTCCAGGGCTGATTTTCCTGCCATGAAATGCTTCTGTCCTCCAAAACCCAATCCTTGTTCTCCTGCTGGGGAGGGGGAAAGGACAGGGAGCGAGGCTGAGCCATGAGTGGAGAGAAGCAATCAGAGGCATCTCCAAAGTGTTTCCACTGGATTCCTACACACTGATCCTGTCAGCAGCAGGACAAGGTGTTTGTGTGGTAAGGGAGAGATTTCTATTTGGTGCATCTTCTGGAGGGTAAATATTGCAATTATCCTAGCAGTGGTATCAGTTGCAGCTTATTGGAGTGAAAGCCCCTCTGGATCCAGGCCCAGGGGAAAGCCAAAGCACAGGGGTTGAAATAAAATCTTTGAATAAGCTGAGGTAAATGAAATCACACCAAAGTGAAATAGAAATATAGATTTTTAACTTCTAGTAGAAATGTATGCTGAGTGCTTTAAACAATGAAAAGCTGCAGCAGAGACCTTAAACACAGTTTTTACTGCAATGTTACCTTTTCACAGAATTTCTTTACTTTAGACAAAACATAGCTAGAACTGTACTGGTCCCATTTTTTAGATGGAGTGCTCACAAAAACAATAAGAGCTGACAGAAACTGTACACATAATCTGTGTAATACTTGTGTAAGATCTACCACTGTTAGAATTAGACCAGGATAGGTTAAGAAAAGAAAAACTAGAGTCGTGTGTTAATTCTATTAGTCAATTAAAAAATATAATCCACACTTCTGTAACTTTAAAGAAGAAGAAAAAAAAATAGAGGAAGCTCTATTTTCTACCTGTTGTTACTGCTTGGCCCTATCATGTAACCCCTTTGAGCTCTACCTTCAGAAAACTATGAAACTATGAAATAAAGAATTTTATCAAGACAGCAGCCTCTTCTCTTTCACCCTCATCTGAAAAGAGGAGTATCCCATCAAAAGCTCAACAGCATCTAATATTTATTATCAAACAGCTGGTAAACTTGGCTTTAGGCTAAAGATGTATATATATAAACAGGTTTTTTGGTGGCCTGGCAAAATAATAAAAGCAAGGCATAAATTCATTTGCTAAAATAATACAGTACAGTACAACTTAGTTGTGTTGTGGTTCTCTGGAGTCAAGGGACACCAGAATGTTTTGCAAATGGCAATTTACCCATGAAATCACAGCAGCTTAATGAATGCTCCTTTTGCTGACTTGCAATGGTAGTTTGTAGAGGTTTGTTTGAAGACTGCAGAATATCAGCATTTAAATATACTCTAATGGAGCAAAATGACTTATGAAAACACTGCATGTGTTTGGATAAAGACAGCCTCATATTTGCTTTGTGCCAAGTGTCCTGATAGAGCTACAAACACGAGGAATTCCAGGCCAAGCAGGCAGCCTGAACTTTTGGAAGCAGGAGGAATGAGCAGCCTGTTTCAGGGAATTGCTGAAGCAGTTATCACAGGCCCGTGCAGATACATCCATCCCAACTAGGCTGCTCCAAACAAAATCCCAGCCCCACTCCTGAGGCTCTGCAAAGGGCTGGTTCTTACAGAAATCAGGGACAACCAGAGCTCTGGGCTAACACTGGCTTAGTCTTTTTTTCTCCCCTGGATCCAGGTTGGTTATGAAGTTCTTGATTACTGAATGAATGTGGAAACCTGAAGACTGATGACATTATTGTTGAAAAGAACCCTTCTTAACTTTTTATTTCCCTTATACTGTAAAATACGTTTTAAAAATACCTTCTTCCCCCTTTGAGCTGTTTACAGATAACTGAAGAATGTAGTTTAGAGAATCAGGTTGGAACAGAACTCAAAAGAAATACATTATTGGACATTGCTACTCAAGGATCCATCTTCAAGTATGAGCTAGATACATGTCAGCTCAAGCCTTCATGTGCACAGTCACAATGAAAAATTATATTATTTTACAATCAGTACAACTGGACAGACTCATTTGGAAGCTACAGAAGCCAGAAATACTTATACTGGCTTCTCTGAGCAGCCAGAATCCACACAATCATCCTCAGAGTGATTTCTCAGCATAACTGCAAGGTAGGGGAAGAAGGTTTTTCCATATTACAGATACTTAAATAAAAAGCAAAGGTAGAATTTATTCAGCAATTCAGAAAGGAAATAAAACTCTGAAGAAAGTAACGCTCATCCCTGACAGCCCAGTTTTGTTTCTTTCTGCAAGAGCAGGAAGGAATAAATAAAACATGAGCACTTTTCCTGCAAAATTGGCAATAAAAGACTCCTCCTTCAGTCAGAGGAGCTGAATATGTGTGAGTCTCCCAGACTGCCTTAATTATTATCCTTATCATAGCAGCACTCAGACTGCCGATCATCCCAAAAAAGCATCTGGAACATCTGGCACATCCCAGCACGCACCCATTACACAACACCCAGAGTTACAGTGGTTTTGCACAGGTTTTAATTCTCAGCATGTGCCATTAAACTTTATATCATTTGTCAAGCTGCCTCTGCAGCTCCAGGAGCAGATAAAGAGCATTTCCATCACCCTGTGCCGAAGGGATGAGTTACCAACTTCCTGGGATCAGCAAGAAGGGAATAAAAAGCAAGTTAAGCAAGTGCTGGGTAACAGTAACTATCCCCGAAATACCATCATGCTTCAAATTATCTTTAAAATAAAAAGTGACTCCTGGTCTGGCACTCTCAATGAATACCCTAAAGCAGCCAATATTTCTGTTTTATTGTGAAGGGAACATTGAAATGAAAGAATTGATCTTAAAACTCATTAAAAATTAAGTCTTTTCTACACACTGAATTCTAATTCACCCCTCCCCCCCAAAAAAAAAGAATTAGAAATTCAAATCTATTCTCCTTTCTTAAATATCCAATTACTTTGTAGATAATAGGGCCAGAACATTTATCACCAAGTAAAACCAGATGAGAGATCATTATCCAATTGGAGAATTTAATGTGGTAACCAGCAAATTGAGTTTCAGAGCTTCAGAAAGTCATGCAAGTCTGAGGCAATGAAACCACAGAGTTCAACACCATGTGGATTTCCAGACTGGATCTGGAATGAGAACTTCAGTATTCTCTTTTTAAATGTAAGCTGGTTGCCACAGTGCAAAGTGGACCTGAGCAGCAGGAAATGTACAGTTTGCTGCAACTTTTTGTAAAATCCTGAACATTTCTCAAGAATTTTTGTATTTTGTTTTATGGTCAGAAATGCAAAATGAGAACTTTCCCAGGAACATCTGGTTGACTGAGCTGGAGTTCTGTGGGATAAGTTAATTTTCTTCAGACTGAGTTCTGGTAATACAAAATAAAAGCATATTCAGGTTTTAACTCCATCCTTGTAAGCCCATATTTGGGCTCAACCTGGTAAATGGTGTCACTTCAGAAGTGAAGTATTAGTAAACATAGAAAGTCATGTTCCAAGAGATACTCTATTAATTAATAATTATTTATAACAGCCTTGCTAACTGTAATTGACTCTTGCTTAGGTTCTATGACATGGCATATCAATTAAATTAGAGTTATAAATATATCCTGGAAGGGGGCAGTGTTTCTTGACAGGAATATTTTACTGCAACATGGCTTCATGCATCATTTTATATCCTGGGCATGCTGCCAATATTGCATTACCTAAATATCCATTTTATATAGGAACTCTGCATCCTCCCAGCAACTTATGAAATCAGGCTAATTGTTTAATTTTAGGTTCCAAATCAACATTCCTTCCAAAGCATTAATCTAGTGGTGAATCTCTGCAATTACCAATTTTGCACAACTTCTTACGTCTGGTAATTTAAACTCCTGTTAAGTAAGTGCCTTTTTGTATTTTTTTGCTACATATTTATGTAAGTGCTTAGAAAATTAAGTGATGGCTAAGTGGTGCTCTACTCCTCCTTCCATCAAGCCACACTTGTTTGATTACAAAGCATTATCACCTTCCCTTCACTAAAGATGATGAAAATTCCATTTATCATCTCCATTTCCCAAAGCATTTCTCTGGGCTGGAATTTTGATCTATATCCAGAAGTTGCACTGGACATGTGTTAAGAGGAGAGGATTTCATGGAAATGTCATTCCAACAGTTCTGCACTTTTGCCTTCCACTGAAAATCACGGAGCAAGAGTAAGAAGAAGGTAAACCAGTTTTGTCAATTTTTTAATACAAAGGTGGCAAAAGCTGTTTTAAGGTGATTTAATTAGGTAAGGTTTAGAGGCATCTTGTTTTGATTAACCTTAGCCTTAGAGAATGGATTCTTGAGAGGATAAAATTTCATTATCCAAAAAAAATTTGTATATCAAAATGCTCGTGAAAATCCTGGTAACACCTTTAGATATTAAGGAAATGAGCTGACCTACTTAAAACTTAAATTTATATCTAAGAACACACAACTCTGTTACTTTTATCTTCCTTTTTGCTATCATGCTGCCATGAAATGTTTTTGATATTTAACATTTTTATTCTGGGTAGCTCTCTTTCAAGATAAATATGCCCTTTTTTTTCTTTTTTGCTTGGCTTTTCAGAATTCTTTCAGTATTCCAAGTGGAAAGACGTTAATGTGAATGATTCTGTGCTGGCAAGAACCCACAAAATCTGTGTCAGCAACTCTGTGTACTTGTCGACTCAGTTCCTCTTGTATATTTATAAGGCAGTTGACAAAGTGCCTCAGATATTCAGATTCCTGTGATTATCTCCTGAAGGACTGCAAAGGTCCCTTTTAATGCTGCTTAAAAAAATTTATGGTGATAAAAGAATTAACAGCAATCTGTCAGTCCATGAATAATCATTTTACCTGTGGCCTCCCATGTAATCACTGCACATTAAACAGTTTGTGAACAGGAACTGCACTGACTTTTAGGGTGGACCAACCACTCCAGGTACAGTTGTTTCTTCCTGGCATAACTCCTGTTTTCCAGTTTCCTGCTTTTCCTTCAGACCCTTTAGAGTTTGCATACTGTGTCATTTGGGTATTTTAAAATATTTATTATTATACAATAGCATATTGCTAATTTATTTCATCAATTAATTGCATGATGATATGGAAATCATGCAAGAAATTATAACTTCAGCCCTGAAATCAAGGGTGGAATTTATATCTTACCCTAAATGACCCATTTCCCTCCCTTCAGAACTCAGGTGAGCCAACAGATCATCAACAGACTTCCAAAAACTGTCTGAAAGCAGCTGATTCATCTACCAAGTTATGAAATATTGTTGGAGTTTGTTGCAGAGTTGTGTAATAATTTTCTCATTCATCCTAATAAATTGCCTGCTGCTTTTCTCTGCGGGTTTGAAATCCTTTGCTTTGATTTGTGATGCTGATAATCTCTGTCAGAGAGATTTAAATCCACAATTTAAATAAATAAATTTAAATAAACAGCAACTCCATTAAACCCATCTGTTTTTACAAGACACAGTAATCAAAGTGGAAATACAAAAGCTAATAAATTAATGTTTAATAAATCATTATCAGAGGCTGAGTGCAGGATCCTTAAGAACCTTCGAAGATAATACAGCCAAATTAAACTAAACTCAGTGAGACTGAGCAATTAAGAGCACTATTTTATTAAAGCATCTGACTGTAGATGCTGAAAGGGCTTCAGCAGTGAATTTCTTCAGCTCTCTAGTATTTTGTGAGAACTCTGTCTTTCCCATGCAAGCTAAATAAAAGAAAGTTATTAGTTTATAAAATATTGACACCTCCACTTGCTTTTGCCAGGTTATTATGGCTTCAACTAGAAAAACACTTGGGAATGGATGTCTTAGAGTTGGGCCAACCCCCTCAAGGGGTGGATGGCCAGAGGACCAATTACTTTATGCCATTTAACTCACTTTTTGGGAACTAACATATAAAAACCTTGAGAAAAGAGCCATTAAACTGGCTCTTGCCACCATTTCTACCTGACCCTGGACTCCCTGTGGTTTTTCTACGTGTCTGTGTTACAGCAGTGACATGTGACAGCAAATTATTGTGCCCTGTATTTTCCTGTCCTGTCCTGACTTTTATAAGAAAGTTACCGCGATATTGACACTGAAAAACCGACTCTTAAGACAAAGTTGCCACAAAACCATCACTGAGCAACATTTCCTGGCTAAAAAACCCATCATTAAAGCATGGAGTAGCAGCCAGTGCCTTTACGCCGGGCTCAGTGCCCAGGGGAGAACACTTGGGTGTTCCTCACTTGGTTGGCACGGGGAGCGTTGCTGGGGCACTCACGTGGTAAAGCGGAACCGTGTTGTTCTCTGCCAGGGAGAAGCTGAGCACGTCCTGCTGCCCGGGCTCCAGCCTGACGTTCATGGTGGAGGCCAGCACCGAGGGGCTGATGGGGTAGCTGGGGTTCCCTGGGGGTTTGCCCTTTTTCCTGGACCTCCGGCCCGTGTCCCGTTTGTTGTCCTTCTGTGTCAGAGGCTCCTCCTGGATCACCAGGATCTTGTCATCGCTCAGGTACCGCAGGAGTGAATTCTCAGAGTCAGTGGTTGGAGGGGGGAAAGAGGCAAAAAGAAATATTAGGAAGAGGAAACAAGCAGAGAATGATTTTGGCTGGCCAGAGACCGTCACTTGGTCCTTTTAAACTGGGGAGAGTCAGGTGAATGTCCAGGGAATTGTGAGGGCTCTCCCTGGACTCGGTCCCACATTTACTGACACCACCCCCTGCCACGGGAGGTGAAAGGGAGCGGATGCAGAAAATATGAGTGGATTGTAGCATGCAGGGAGCATCTCTGGGACCATTCCAGAGGCCAGGATTGTAATTTCAAGGAACTTGACAAGCTGGAATAATGGTTTTAAGGAGATGTGCAGTGTATTTGGGCACAGTTTCAAAATGGGAGCTGGCCAGGCAACAAGTCTGTTGCTGTCTGTAACAGTGAAATATGAGCTAAACATACAACAACAGATTTGGGATAAATCAGAAAAGACTTGTGCCTTAAATGAAATTTATTTTCTCTTGGAATGGAAGTTTACTGAAAAAGGTAGTTTAAAATCTGGTATTGATTTTCAAGAATATCATTCATTTTTTGTCACATTTTTAGGAGTCAAGTTGAACTCCTCTCAGCTTCCAGACTGTGCCTAAAAGATTCTAAAAAAATAGTATTCAAGAATCTTTCACAATAAATACAGTTGTATATTTGAAGAATATTCTTTTGAATTATATGATTTCTTTTTACCAGAGGAAATAAAGGAAAAAAGGAACTGTTTTCTTTCAGGTTTTTTTGCAATCATTTTTTTTTTATTGCAAAGTTCACAATTCCCACTGGGATCAATGGAAGTTTAGAAGTGCTGGTCTGAACACTGACAGTACAATTGCTGATTCCTGTTCCAAATTTTAATTCATATTGATCAAAATATTATCAAAGGATGTTACCTTACATATTTAACATCACTTTTTGTTTTCTAGGGCTGTGAAGATTTATAACTGGTTGCTTTTAACGTATGTCTGAGTCTTCTAAGTATTTTTTCCCTTGATGCTTGTCTTTCTTTGTACTAGAATTAAATTCCTCCTCCTATGACAAACTTTTTAATTTTCAGAAATAGAAACACAAAAGCACAACAGGCTCTTTTATATCCTCTGTGACACTCAAAAAAAAAACAAAAAAAAGATTTTTTTTTCCTGTGATGCTCCTGAAGCAACAAAGCAAAAACATCTTGGAGAACAGCAGAGAAAAAGAAATACTCACCTCTGCTTCCCCTCTTGTACATGTTCTGTTCTTTGGACTCCCCTATCCAGCTGTACTCAGTGGGCATTGAAACTGGCCTCAAATCTCCTGGAAACAAGGCAAGGAAAAACAATATAATTTTTGAAGCCTCGTAACTGAACGCAGTAGTCAGAAATGTCTATAAATTCCAGGTGTGACATGACCCCTCCGAGCAGTCCATTATTAGGGCTGTGGCATTCAGGATCAGGGAAACATCCCAGAACCTCCTCTTCATCACCCCGGCCTCGAGGGAAGTACCAGCAACTTCAGTGAAACTCCTTGTAAATGTAAAGCAGATTACAAATTTATTTTTAAACTCTGCTCTGTAAAAACCTGCTCACTCATTAAAGAGGTGTTGGGAATAAAGAGAGAAGCAGTTTTTAATTGGATGAGAATGCTGTAGGAGAAGCAGAGAGAGCATTAATACAGATACAACACCACAGATCTGTCAAGGAAACGTAAAACCCCTCTGACCTGGGAAACCGCCCGGTGAATAACGAGGGGATCTCATTTCAAGGAACATTAATTTCAATTGGCTCAGGAAGAAAACCTGGAGCACAGTTTGGTGACAACAACCACAGCAAAGAAGACTCAGCCATCAGGGTTTTAATCAATGGGATTTCATGGCACTGTGGCTGTGAGATGCTGGTGTGCCCAAGTCATTCCCGACTCGAGCTTCAGGAGAGCAGGGATTGCAGAGCACCGAACCAGGAACACCCCCAGACCTTCTGGAAACTGGAGGGGTAATATTTGGAGTGCTGAGATTTTCCCATATTACACTTTTGTGCATGCCATGATATTTAGTGTATAAATAATCCTATGGAAAAATATGTAGTTTCATTGTCAGCCTCACAGCTGAAACTACCTTTAACCACAAATGTATGCTTCAACTCCTAATGCTTAGATGAATATTATAAATTAGGAAAAACTCTCAATAAATAAATAAAAAAGGAGCATAATCTGTAATGTAAAAAAGACAGAGAAACAAGATTTTAAATTTAAAAAAAGAAAATAGGAACATAAAGGTACATAAAAAGTGAAGATCAAGATAAGCAGGCTTAGCAGTTTTTCTGTAAAGAAAAGAAAGGTCTGAAGCTCTGAAATTATTTATACACAAGTACAGATACCAGAGCACAATAGACATCAAAACCAGAAATTTAGGGCAAGAATCACACAAGGCAAATGAAAAAGTGATTTTTTAAACTACTTATTTCACTTCCAAATCCTTTCCTAATGAAAAGTAACCTATAAATTGTTTTGACATTGCAGCTTAGGTATTTTCTCTGAGGTGCAAAAAATTGTTGTGTACAAGGATACCAGAATAAAGTGAAAAAAAAAATATTTATGATGTTTTTGCCTCTAACACACGAATGGAGGAGGTTTGATATTCATTGCCACAAGAGCTCTTTAGGCCAGAGCATTTTAGAAGCAGACAAATAATAGAGCATAATGTTAAGTAAAACAAAAAATGCACTGCAACGTTGTTGATTACAAGCTTGATCTTCACAAATAGTTTGAAAAAATGGCCATTTTATGTACCTTGTTATATTTTGCATGTACTGTCAATACCCATCACCTGCCTGAGTATCCATCCACCTACCAGCTGCACAGGAGACTTATTTCTAATAGTGGCTGGAATTCTGGTAGGTCCAAGCCTGGAATTTTGGAGCAGAGGTTTGTGTCAGCCCAAGCAAATGAAAGTGGCTGCTCGGCCATGAAAGGCTTCAGAAATTTTATTTTCCTTTCTTTGCCCATGGCTCTGTGCTTGCAGCATCAGTTTATTTGAGCTGCCATAAATCCTGTCTTTTTACTGAAAGACATGTTGTCACTTTGGTGATTTATGGCACCTCTCTGTCAGAAAGTACAAAACATTCCACTACAGTAGAACATAATTTGCATGTCAATGCAAATGTTTAATCAACAGATTAAAAAATTCTGGTTTAGCAGCCATTTTTGAGAGACAGGTATATTTCAGAGATTTTAAAATCAAATTCCTTCTGGATTCCAATCAGAATTGTCCATCATAGGCAAAAAAAAAATCTTGTGTACTCCTGGGATCAGACAGAGAGCCCAATATTTTAAGTCACTGTGCAGCAAGAATTTATGAAGGCAAACCAAAGGCACCCATCTGGCTCCAATTTTAATCACAGTTGAGATTTCTCTTTATCTTTCATTCTAATTTTGTTTTAAAATGATGTCAGTTCACAAGGAGATAAAGAGAGAACATTTCTGGTCTTAAGATGGGATCCTGTTCTTCAGCGTCGCAGCTCTTTCAGGCACACGACTGAGGCAGTTCCTAAAAATATCCTGTCCATAACAAAGATTTATTAAGACTTCCTACTCTGAAAAGCTTCTGTGTGCATACACACACCATTGAGTCCATCTTACTTGCCATTTTTACCAGAAATCCAGCTGCAGTCAGCAAATTACAACAGCAGGAGGGAAGTTCTGTGTAACTGATAAACACAAGATAAATATGAAGAGCAAGAGGCAGAGAAACTTCATTGAAGAGCATTCCTGGTAGCAAACCCCACACCAGACTAAGCAGCAGCAGCAGAATCAGTGACTGCAGTGCTTTAAGAGGTTCCCTTTTTTCCCCCACTGTGCTCCCTTTCAGCTGTTGTTGGATCTTCCACTACGACCACTCTTGGGATTCTCTCCACTGAACTGCAGCAGGGTTTTTGTACCTGTGTTCTTCACAGACACATTTGCCTTTACTACTCTGAGCTTCTGAGAGGTTTTCCCTTTCCTAAATTTCAAAGACAAAAGCTTAGGAAGTTGTGGGATTTTTTTTAACAAAATGAGAGAACAAAAAAGGTCTCAGAGTAGGTGAATAAAGTACCTATTGATGGCTTGCCATACATAGATAAATACGTATATATATCTCCAAAGATAGCAGGTACCTATAGAGAACACTATGAGGCTCAGAAATAATGCCAGTTTCAAAACCAATTATAATTACAGTTTTCAAAAGAAATGTCCTATGTGAAATCTGTAAGATTTACAAAAGTATCCTGCTGCCTTGAAAACCCAGCCACTGAAAGTACATGGACAACACACTACTGTATTTCAGCAGTATTTTTCTCAAATTCATTAAACACCAAGCAATTCAGTTTCAACAGAGAAGCAAAAAAAAAATTATCAGTTAATTTTCAACAATACCTTGTATATAGCTCCATACAGTCATGTACAAGCACATGTGACTGTACACCTGTGCACTCAATAGGGATTTACATACACACAAAATTTCTATAGAAAACAAGAGTTGATTATTGTTTTCATAATATTTTATGTATTTAATCAGTCCCCATGCTAAGATTTTGAAATACAGTTCAGCACTAATGAGTGAGTGCATTGTAGGACACTCCTCATGCCTTTAATGCAGTGCTGAATTTTCCTTCCATCTTACAGACACTTTCAGACCATGAGTCAGGCCCTTTGTTGAAGTTTAACAGCCCAGAACATTGCAAGTGGAATAATCTCCAGGAGTTTGGGAGGGGAAATTGAATAAATCAAGATGCTGGCCATGCAAATAATACCAATTTAATTCAACATTCAACATTTCAGTATGTACTGCTAAATAACTGTATCAATGACATACTCCTGACCAGCAATGCTAGTGTGTAATTTTTCTAATTATTCCTTCATGTTTAATATTAAACATCCCTTTTGCTTCAAATTCAGAGCCAACAGGTCACAGTCTGACAAAAATGACATGTTTTTGTGGGGGTTGCAGAGTTAACAGCACAGTTTGTAAATGTGGCCAAGTAGAAGAAGGTTGAGGAAATGCAGCCTACCATGAGTGGGGGTTTTTTCCCTTCTCCTCACGCCTGTGGCTCTGCTCCTCTCGTACTCAGAGCCCCCGGGGTGGCCCTCCCCCTCAATCAGGGTGTAGTATTTCCCACTCTCGTGCTCCAGGAAATAGTTTGGTGACTCAGAGCCCTTCATCCCAGACTTTCCGAATTTGCTGATGTCATCACAAGACATTATTCCGATTTCATCCCTAAAAGCAGAAGAGGATGGAGAAATGAACCATTTAAGGTAAACTTCAAGCGTGTGACTGCCTCTCCCAAACACTACAAATAAAAAGTCTTGCAATTGAAATGCTGTGTGGGAGAACTTCGTAAGAAGTGAGGCAATTCAACCAATTTAAATTTAAAAAAAAGCATCATTTAATTCTAAAATAAGCATAAATATTCAGAAGTTTTCAAGGATCTGAGGGACAACATAAAGAATTGTTGCAATGTGAGCAGAAAAGGGTTTCCCTCGCAGAAATGATCAGGAATAAGAGAGACGTGGACACACAGAAGTCCAAAACAAATTAACCAAAACAAACAACAAATTAGTCCAAAACTAATTGGTTAAAGACTTCTTCAAATACTTCCTTGATTTAGGACTAAACCCAGGTTTTGCTCAGCTAAGTGAAAGTTAAGTCACTCAAAACAATGACATGATGCTTAATGAATTTTTAGCTCTTAATTTTATTAATTATTCAGCTTGCCGGTGGGGCTGGTTTTTTTGGTTTCGTTTTACTAATCTAATGAAATTAAAGTGTAAACTTTTATTTTTAAAAACCTCGAATTCCTTGGGACATAAATACCTGGGGCCATAAATTCCTGACATGGGAGAGAGAATGAAAACATCCTGGAGTGCAGAGTTGTCCATTTTGGAGGTCATGCCCATCGTACTGGTCGGGGTTGTAGAGCTGCTTGTGGGGCTGGTTGGAATCACAGGCTGTAAAAACCAAAAAGGCACATGAAGAATAAATTAATGCTTTCTGTGCTACAAGAAATAACAAAACTGATGGGCATGATTTTAGGAATTTTGACCTCTTTTTTGGATTAGCCATTTTTTTTTTGAATTTCTGAAGCTTCTCCCAAAAAGGTGTCTAGTGAAACTCTAGACTTCAAGGCTAGTTATGAAAGAAACTGATAAATGACCATTAAATTAATTTAAAAGCCACCTCAAGGGAAAATCTGAGACTCAATCAAAATATGATCCTTAATCAATGCAGAAAATCAATTATATGAGGAGAAAGGACACACTGTATTAAATGTCATTAATAGAGAAGTTAATTACAGAGTTCAGGAATACTTGTACTGAATGAAATGATCATGTTGGTTTCAGTGGAAGATTTATTGTTAGCAAGGACAGAACATCTTGATTCTTTTAAGAAGGCAGAATCCATTGTCCTTTGGCTTCATAGCCATGGTGATACAAATAAATACATGTTCCATGGTAAATAGCAAAGAAATAGAAATTAACCTAAACTGTTAATAAATATCCTTTAAGATTTTTACTTTTTAAACTTTTACATGATGTTAAACATAATTTTTTGATTCAGATGTCACAGAGAAGTTCAAGTCATTGGTCTGCAAGGACTAGAAAGAAGATAATCAAATATGCTCTGCAGGACACAGAGATATAAACAAAGAATATTCTTCAACCAAGGTCCGGTCTGTGTTGATACGCAAGAAATAGAAAATATTTTTATTTATAAAAATTACACTTAAATAGATACAACCAGTTTTCCACAGGTGGAAAGAGAACCGAGCGACTTGAAATTTGGATGAAAGCTATAAACACCATTATTTTTCTAAATAAAAACTCCCTATCCTCTAGAGGTAAACATTGAAATTATTTTTATGTAGTTCAAAAAGTAAAAGCACTCCTAAATACCAAAACAGGATGTTTTTCCTAAGAATGTCAGTCTGCAAAGGGATCCAAATTATATTAGTTCTCTATGCTTATTGTTAAACTAAATAATGAATGGGGTAATGTTCTGGATCAATTAGTTGTGACAGAAATGATTATTCTAATTTGAAAAGCTCTCCAAATAAAAAGAAAAAAATACAAGAAATGTTTTATTGTATTTGAATGAAGTTGTAGTAAGCTCACTTTAACAAAAAGCAGAGAACTATTTGTCATTACAAATGAAAGAAACCAAACATTTTTTCCTGAGTGGGAAAACAATCAGAGAGTTTAAAAATTCAAATTATCTTTTACTATCACATAATGTCAGCCTGAGACAAAAGGAGAAAATGGTGTCACAAATCTCACTGAAAGACAGTGGAGCACAGACCTGGCAAATGAAAACTCTGCTGTTGTTAATTGAGCATCAAGGGAAACTCTCTACAGCAAAGGAATACAACAGCAAGGCCAAGTAATAAATTTTATAAGGATTAATTAATTAATTAATTTTATAAGGATTAATTAATTAATTAATTTTACAGATTCTGTATCATCAATAATTCATAAATTACCTATGTGGTATAATTTTAAACATAATTATTGCAGACAAAGTATTAATAACATCTATAAGTGTCTTAAGCAACAATAGAAAACACAACAACTTTTATTTAAAACTTCCTGCTGTGCACCAACCCGAGGTAACAAATCTGATTTTAAGTTCTTAAATCCTATTTCCTTTGTGCCTAATTATTTACTGCTTTGGGTTTTTTTGGGCTTTTTGAGTTTTTTATTGGTTTTTTTTACCGGCACTAAGTCAGAATGAAAAAATTGCTCCACATGTGGATCCATAAATAGATATTTGGAGTGCATCATGAAAACAGCACGTGCAGGGTCACATGTATGGATCTGTACCTGGAACACACGGTGAGATACAGCACACCCATATGTGTTATCCCATTTTGTGACACTCGGACTTTGGATGAACTGTCTTCTCTCCTAATCTGCTTTCACTGAGATGTTTTTCTGCAGCTTGGCACTGTTTGGTCATTCCATGCCCTGCTTTTGTCTCGGTGTAAACCCTCCTGTCTGTGCTGTGTTCTCTGCTTATCCCCAAAACCTGTCCTGCAAGAGCCAATTTAATCCATCAGCGGCAGAAAACTCCAGAACAACAAACAAATAAACCCAGAAATTCTCCTACCAATCCAACAGGAAACTGCTCTAGAGTCCAAACACTGCCAAAGTCAGCGAAAGGCAAGGACACTGCAGCCAACAGGAGAGGGAAGTGAGCTCACTGCTTCCAGCAGCAACAAGCTGTTGTGTCAGCTGTCCAGGAAGCACAGGCTTTAGTGGCATCTTGAAATTTAATCAGGCTGCTTCCAAGTCATTACTGACAATAATAAATAATACCAGATCCAGGTGAGAGCTGCAGGAAACAGGCAAACCCAAAACCTGCATCCTGAAACGGATCCAGGTCCTAACACTTGAGCTTGTCTCTGGGGCAGGAAGAATAAAAGACCTAAAATTGGTTTTCCACCTCTTGTAACAGAATCTACTGTTAATCAGTAACACTGGAAGTGCTGTTTTTATTTTCCAAAGTGGTTTAAATTTTTATTTAAATATCTCACCTCACTCTTCTCTGATATAGAAGAAATACATCCCAGGAAGGATGACACTTAAAGCACCCTTTGCTCCTCAGGGGCTCATCAGAAAAGGACACAGCACAAAAGCAGAACTGTTGATAATTCCACAAGAACAGCTCAGTGCACTTTCACTTTTCTGGCTACCGTGGCAAAGGTTGGCATTTTCAATGGAAAATGCTGTGCCACACATTCAGGGTACCCAGGGCAAGCTGCTCACACTGCCACAGCCTCCAGGCCCAGTGCTGCTCCTGAATTATGGCTCTTCCATGTACAAAATAAAGAGAGGATCTCTCTGGAAGCCCTGTGCAAGTGCAATTTCCATTTTGCTGCCCCTGAAGGCTCCATCTGAAGTTCACAAGTGGATGCCTGAGCATCTTGCCAGAGCAAAGGATGTTATTCTTATTCAGCATTATGACAGAAAAATCCCCTCTGGGTGTCACAGGGCCCCGTTCCTCTCCCCCAGGGGCAGTCACAGAGAAAGAAAGGCCCTAAATCCCACTGTCAGCATTCCTGGGCTGCAAGGATTACACAAACTCCTTAAGTGAAGCCACTGTGTAGAATTCAGGCACTCTGAGAAATGAAAGATTTAGAAAATGCCAGGCAAGGGGGAAATCTGCCTGGAGAAGCTTGAAGGCTTTGTTTTGTTTCATTAATTTAAAAATCATTCAGAAACACTTTCATGTATTGTGTGACCCAAACAAAACAGCTCTGAGAAGCTTCCACATCATGGACGTGCATCAGCTTCTTCCAGGATGTTAAATGGCATTAAAGACAACCATCCATGGTTCCTGACTTACTGGAAATCCTTTCCTTTAACAATGACATTTTGAGCCCAGTTCAGCCAGTTTCTCCTGCCTATTGTTGGTGCTGTAGGAAGAACCAGCTGTGATGCTCACAATTGGTTTTTTTTGGGATTTTTTTTGGTTTGGTTTTTTTTTTTTTTTTTTTTTTTAATCAACAGGTTTCCAAGGAATGAGCACACAGCAAATGCCAGAGGTTCTATTATCCCTGCTCCCAAAAACTCCAGCTGCATGAGAGGCGTGGAACAGAAGCAGAGTCCTGGAATGTAATGGATCTGACACACTTGATTACAAACAAGCAGTTGACAGACTGTGAAATAATGGAAACAGGGAGGCACTGCTGCCTCTGCCAGCCAGAGCAGCCACTGAACCTTGCTCTTCATAAAACTCTCTGTAAATGTTCTTTCTTTGTCTGAGTTCCCGTGGCTCCCAGAGTCACCAAAACACGGAGGAAACAATCTGATCGACCCACAGGGCATTGCCACACTGATTTGTCTCAGCTCTCTGCTTCAGAGGAGTTTGGGACAGGCTCCCATTTGTTTCACTGGAAGGAAAAATTCCAATATTTTCTCCTGAATAAAGGATTTACCAGGACACCAGCATTGCACCAGCCACCTTACCTGCAGTGCAAGAGGCTTCCACCTCACATTCTTCAGAAGGGCAGGAGCAGAAACCAGGGTATTCTGAGGACGTTTTTTCAAGGTTAAAATCACTCCATTTGGGTCTTCCCACAGTGCATTTACCAGGTTCTTTAACTGCCAGCCAACCTAAGGAAAAAGGCAGTAATTGAATTTTGAAAGCTTTCCATTTGACTTGAAATGTGAAGGAAATGTTCTATTAACCAACAAGGTCTATTACAAGCTGCTCCTTGCAAACATAAGCAGTTTTTATAAACTCTGTTGGACTGCAATCATGCTGCTGCAGATGGATTTTAATTTTTTTTTCTTTAGCTATGTTCCTGAACAAAATAAAGCAGAAGTGAACACTGTTACCCTTTCAATAATTTGCGAGATCACTGAACATTTAAAATCAAAAGATGAGGTCTTAGAAGTCATGAAATCATTTCAGTCTGGGTTCTGAGTTGCAATGGTGAGTGCTGAGGGGGAAGCCAGACTGTGCTGGAAGAATTCATGGAGCATGTGTGTAAGAGCTGTAAGATCCTGACTGGACATAAATGATCATTTATTGGGTTATTTCTACAGCCCCTGGGCACAGCTGAGCCTCCAAGTCATTGTAATTTGCAAACAAACCCCTAAAAAAGGACATCACTGGTACTGAAAGGAAGTGCCACTCAGAAAAAAGTACTTAGAGACATTTCTTAATCATCTCGATTATTTAAATAATAATTCACCATGAATTATTTATACATGAAAACAGAAAAAAATATTTTTAGGGCTTTTTTTTCCCCCTGCCTTTTCTGTCCCAATCAGAGCAGATTTTTAGAGCAGTAATACATTGCCATAATAAAGATCTGCCATAAATGCTGTGACTGCCACAAATCTGAGCCCTGGTGTTGAGCAGACCTGCACTGAGCAGGAGCTGGAATTTCCAGACACAACCTTCCCAAGGCAACTGCATCAGCCATAAAATGACCTTCTAAGAATGAAAAGCTTAGTGAATCCCAGAACAGGAGCAGCACCAATATATGGAAGCAGTAAATATTTTTATATTTGCCATGCTTGACCTGCCAGAGTTCAATAACAGCATTTTAATCAAAATTTCTCTTCTGACCAAATATGTATTCCTGCTGCTATTAAAAACCAGGAAAATAAAATATTTAGGTGCTCAGACACAGAGCAGTCTACATTCACCTCCTTTGCTACACCAGGTGTAGTTTGCAATGACTTCCTTTTAGAGGAAGATAATATTAGATTACACAAAAAAGTGAAGGGAAAATGATACCTCCAAGAGATTTGAACTACAACCCCCTTCTAAGAGCTGAAGAGAATACAGACACAGTTTGGGATACAGACTGTAAGGTTCCAAGCTGTCTCCACAGAGGGCCAAAGCCAGGATCCCACTGGGAGCATCCACCTGGGACAGAACTCCGATACGTGTTGGAATTCCAGAAAGGATTTTAATAGCTTTTCAAAGTTCTATTCTATTTTTAATGCTGCTGCTCTATTGCAAACTTTCCAAAAATGCACTGGCCACAGGAAAGCAGAGGACAGTAGTCATGGCAAATGGGTCACACCCAAACAAAGGCAAGGATTTGCATCTCAAACAACTCCCCTGCTTTGGGCTGTGTTTATAAAAGGACTGGGGCCACACTTTTCCTTTCTTTTACTCATTTATGGAAATCAAATGGAACTCTCTTTGATTTTTACACACTGATGTAATTTTCAGATTGCCGAAATCCTTCGAGTTCCGTGAGCTCCTTTTAGAAAAGAATGATAAATAATTAAGGGAACAATAAATTATTCCAATGAGAACCTTAATGACAAAACCATTAAATACCAAGATCTATTAGAGAACAGTCTGCAGTCATTACTACTGGGCCATGATAAAATGCTCTCAGGAATTTGGACAAGTTATTATAAATTGTATTACTAAAAATATCTTTGAAAAAAGAGAAGTCATTACAGTGGATTAAAAATTTTAGTTGAAAACCAGTCCTTGAGACAGATTTTGACATTTACTCCTAAAGAATCAGTCTTTAAAGCAATTACTAACTTCTAGCTCTGGTAAAATGCATTCACCAGAAAGGTATTTTGCTCCTTTAAGATTTTTAACACATACAGTCAATCAAATTCTACAAAATTCTCAAATATTTCAGCAAGGAAAGTTCAATTAAAATTAGAACAATGAAGAAATAAAAGAGTAATGTGATACTTTTTATTTTCCTCCATAAATGAAAATGGATGTTAATTTAGATGCTAAAGATGGAAGAAACCCAAAAGAACACAAAAGAACTTACTCAAAATTGTCAGAGACAAGCAGATATTTAAAATTTGGTGGTTTACACTGAGGATTGCCACAATCATTAATTTTTATTTGTTTGTACATCCTCAGAGTGGAAAGAAGAGCTCCAGGTAAAAAACCCCCTGTGGACTACTGTCTATATTAAAGAATTTGTTCATTTTCTCATAGAAACTATGTGGTGGAAAATTAGGAATATAGCAACTTTAAAAATAATAGTTCCAAAAATATTAATTCCTAAAATAATAAATTCCTTTACCAGAAAATTTCACAATGCTGAGGTAATTTTGTAGACCCAAACCTGTTAATTCTGGTGTTGGGACTGCTTAACTAATGAGTTCAGAAAAACATGAAAAACATAACCCACAGTCAGTAACAGCAAATCAGTGGTTTTAGTCCTCCAATATCTTCTTTAGACTCTCCCTGTGATGACTTTGCTCCTTCTCATTCAGAAGGTCTGGATTTGCATGAATGGGATTTGGAAGGCATCCTACCAGCAGCAGGGATTTCAGCATTGTTATAAATCCAAACCCCGTTCCTGCTGGAAAAGCACCTTTTCTCCCTTTTTCAAATAAAGACTACCTGCCTGGGGATGACTCACTGCAGGTCTGCATGAAAAATTCATACAAAAAACCTCCTAATGCTACAGATGCCCAAAAAACCCCAACAAACCAGTGCATTTTTGGGTGTCTGCAGAGGCATTAAGTGCATGATGTATTTGTCTATCAAAAAGGACTGAGAAAACAGCTGAACTGCTGAACATGGGGGTGTTTATCAGAGGATTCCACCAGTCTGAACCCCCACACTGCAGTTATTCACCTCCCTGCCAATTTCCTCCATATTATATGTATTTGTTATGGTGGGAATTCAGGAGTCAAAATTTGGCTCAGATAGTGGGGAGTGCACAGGGGAGAGAGGCATCTGTTCCTTTCTCTGCTTTCCCTGCAAATTCTGGGGACAAGGCAGGAATGGGGTTCCTCCCTTCCTTCACTGCCTTATCAAACCCTATCAGGGCTCAGAAAACCAGAAAAGTTTTAAGAAATACAGAACCCCTGAGTGCACCTCACAGAAGGAAGGCAGGTTGCACCTTAATTTTACTGGGGGTCTTGTGCCTGTTCTGCTCACTAGATCACCTGCCAGCTTTGCTGTTACCTGGGGTGCAGAGACACAGAGCAATAACTAACAGGAACTTAAAACTCCCTTGTCAGGCATTTGGTCTGGAAATCAGTTGTGCCAAATATTTTCTAAATATTTATGTCCTACTCTATTGCACACCACCTGAAAACAAGTAATTCTGCTCTGACTGCAGTAACCCCTCACAGGAACCAGGACAGATGTTTCCCCTCATGACTCCTCAAATACATAAGCAAAACCATCTGGATATTTACTTGAACCTGCAAAATTTGACCTCTCTTCATATTTGCATTTAAAAAAACCTTAACTTGTGTAGACCCAACTTTTTTAAGGAAGCAGGCTATCATCGTTTCATATTTTAAGTCTGTAATTCACTTTGCCTCATTAGGGAATTAATCAAGGGAGCTGGTTTGATTAACATGGAAATCAGAAATTATTATTAGACAAAAATGTGCTGGAAGATCACAAGACTGTTTTCTGTCACTGAACGGGAAGCTCGTCATTAACACCTGTAGCTGATTCACTCATTAATATTCCAGCTGCTCCTAACAATAATTGATGATGGAAAACCAAATGTTTTCCCATTATCTTACATAGTTATTTTCATTAACTAATGGAGAAACACAGCAAGAATCCAAGAAGAAACAAGGTCAGCTACAGGAAGAGAGGCCTTACTGAGCCTTTCTGAAAGGCAGAATCTGGGGAATAAGTAACATGTGGCACTTTGTTTGGAAACAGAAGGACATCTTTTGGGGAAAGAAGTTGGAATTCTCTTGACATCTTTTGTCCTTTTCTTTTTTTTTCCCTGCTTGCATTTCCCAACACAGAGTGTGCTGAAACACAGATGGTGTGACCTGGCACTACATTTACAGATTTACCTCCACCTGAAATGAGCTCTCATTAGGACTCATATTTATAATTCAGCAAACAGACACTGAGGGTATTAATTCAATGACTGTCTTCACACAAATAAATTAGTGCTGAAATGATTTCATTGTGCCAGGCTCTTGACACACTTAATTTCAAGCATGCAATTTGACAGTGAGCAGTATGAAAGGGCATTAGGCTGCTGATCACATATTTAGAATCAAAGCATATTTGGGGTTTGAAGGGACATTTAAAGGTCATTTAGTCCAACCCTCCTGCCAGCAGCAGGGACATTGTCAAGTGGATTGGGTTGCTCAGAGCCCTGTCCAGCCTGGCCTTGGACACTTCCAGGTATGGGGCAGCCACAGCTTCTCTGAACACCCTGTGCCTGTGTTTCACAATAAAATAAATTCTTCCTTATATCTGGTCCAAATCTCCCCTTTTTCAGTATTAAGTCAGTGCCCCTTTACAACAGGACCTACTAAAAAGTCTGTCCCCATCTTTCTTCCATACCCTTGAAGGCACAGGATCCATCATTCCAAAGAACAACCTCACTAAGTGGGAAAATGCAAAAAGTTGTTAAAGTTAAAACCAGCAGCTGTTTAAAGAGAGTATGAGAAACACGTAACACAACAGACTAATAACAGATATTTCTGTGGCCTCTTGCTCTGGCACAGAATTGTTTTATGCCTTAAGGAGTTGTTTCTCTTTCTGGTCTTTATTGCCTCTGTCTGTGGAGAAAGAGGAATTCTGTCTCAGACCCAGCTGGCTGAGTTAACCAAACTGAAACCCTTAAATAATTTCTCTTCCTCTGAGACAGATGACACATTTTCCTTTTTACCCATTACATTTTTTTAATGCTCATATCTAACTTAACACCCTTGATGGCTGCAAATGACCTGAAGATCACACAGTATTTCAGACAAGATATCACTAATGTCAAGACAATGGTATCCAAACTCAGTTTCTCCCGGAAACCTGTTCCTGATTAATTCCAAGTTCATCTTTGCCATTTTCAGTCCCATCAGCTCTATGGTGCTCAGTTGGTTTGGGATTAATTACTACTCTCTGACTCCTGGAGTCTTGCCAGGTGCTCCTGAGTAACATCGAGCTTTCAACAGGAATTACTAAAAGCCTTCTTATTGCTCTGTGTCCTATGAAATAACCTTCAAATCCTAGCCCTCACAAAAAAAAAGAAAAAAAAAAGAAAAAAAAAGAATAGAAGACAGAGACATTCAGTTTTCCCTTGTTTACAAATCACTTCTCTATCCAGAAGCAGATCAAATGTTTTACTGATTGTCAGGTGGTCAGGTAGATGAATCAATATTTGTTTGATCGTTTGATCTTCAATATTTTCACTGTCTGAAAAACTATCCAAAGAGCAACATTAACACAATTTAATTTTCATAAATTTATGCTGAAAAGGAATTACAATATGAAATTTACAATTTTTATTGCAGAAAATACACCACCTAAGGTGTAATTGTTAATTTTTTAAACAAAGAAGTGCTCCAGTGGCATCTTTAGTACTTCTCTATAATGTTATGGGAGAGGAAGTAAAAATCTACAAAGCACTGGCAGAATTGGTGCCTGTTGTTATCATAGGGGAAAAACAAAGAGTTAGGGTGGCAGTAATTTAGAATGTATAACTTAAAGTTTCTTATGCTGTTTTATTAAAATCTTATAAGCAAGAAGAACAAGCAGAAAAGCAAATAAGGAAATTGGATGATGATTAAATGATCTTAACAGCCAGTGGTGAATCGCCTGATTTAATTAATTTCTTGCTTAAAGTACTATTATTTTTTCTTTGATCTTTGTAATTGTATTACAGAGTGTTCCTTGGTTAGACCAGATTCCACGTGGAAAGGCTTTTTATTTCTCACTCCTTCAGCTGTTGCTTTACATAATTTGGAAGCAGCTCTCCTTTAATACTTCCTGAACGTTTTTGGCTCCCAACTCCATTGAAAAGCGATTGGAAAGTAAAACTTTAAAAAATCATGACCAGTCCCTGGGGAGCCTGTTCAGGGCCCAACCACCCCCTGGGGGGAGAAGTTTTTCCTGAAATCCAACCTAAGCCTCCCCTGGAACATCTCCAGGACGTGTAGTCTCATTTTTACTCTTTGAGCACCAGAGTTCTGCCCTACCCACAAATGAATCCTTGCCCTGGAGAACTCCATAACTCCCTGTGAAAAATGCAGAGTGCTACAGCTGGGGATTTAAAGAGGATGCTGAGGAGGGTCATGCATTAGGATGACAAACTGGAAGTGCTCAAATTATCCACCTTACTAAAAAAGAAGTGATGAGCTAATTTGATTGCATCCTGAAAATACCTAAAAGAGAAACCTGCTTTCCAATTTAATAGGTAAAAATATATCAAGATCAAAGGACTGGGAGCTTGTGCCAGACAAATATAGACTACAAATAAAATGACTTTTTCCCCCCCAGCAATGAGAATAATTAACTACCGGAGCAATTTATTACAGGTTGTGGGAACAGCAATGAAAGTTTTAAAACTCAAATGATCATATTAAATGAATATGAATTTATCTAGAAAATACACTGGCCTAGTTCAGACAAAATCAGATTAAATGGTGCTGGTAGTGAGCTATAGGATTGGAATCTGTTAAAGGAGATCCATATTTTCTCTGCTCAGGGAAGTATTTCCACCAGTGGCAGCACAAAATGACATTTTCTAATCATCTTCAGAACAGGTTCTTCCAAACACGTTGTGTTGAAGGGGATTTATATTTGCTATAATATAAAATATTGGTATCAAAACGCTACAGAAACATCAATCTTAAACAAATGTCTTGGTTAGGATAACCCAGATAAAATCTTCTCTGGAAAACCTGGAGGAACAGCAGAGACATGCAAGTTCTCTGACCCCCCCAAGCCGTTAATTTCCAATGGTTTACACCCTTTTTTATGAGCTGGTTGTGCTAATATTAGAATATTGATTAAGTGGAAATTTAATGAGCTGTTGCCTTTGAATTATTCCAGTCCACTAATGGAAATAATGCTAATTATAAGCAAAATATGGATCATCATAAGGTGATAACTCGGGTGAAGAAGGAGCACAGCTAAGGGAAGTTTGCAGCAAGGAGTGCCAGAAGTGACTTAAAGGACACACTTGAAGATCTAAGGGATATTTAAAATAGAAAAACTTCTAATCCATGAGGGGGGAGAGTTGGACACACACCTCCGAAACATGCAAACACACACAATTACTGCCTGATTGTCCAAACTGAAGACATTGGAATGAGACTTTCCCAGCCATTTCAAAGGAAGAATGAATGTCCAAAGGAACCAGTGCCATTTATCTCTTTCCTTAGCTTGTTAGAAACTTCAGAATAAATAATTAATATATTAGGGTTTTTTTTTTTAGAAAAAAAAGTCTTTTATGGCACTTGACTCAGCTGTTGGTCTTGTGCCCTGAGGTGGAAAGGGATTACAAGTATCAACCACCTTGAGCCTGCTGCAATAACAGACATGGAAAGAGTTGCTAAGAAGCCAATTTTTGAGAAGCTGAATGGAGGATTTCACCTATGGGAGTAAAGATTAAATCAGATCTGTCACTTGAAGAGGTGCTTGATGGAGAAAGCCAGTCTAATACATATTTCAACTTGTAACTATGACAACTCTCTAACACAGATAAGAGCTGTGTTTTGCATTAACATTTAAATTGTAAATGAATAAGTTATACTTCTTTTCAAGAGAAAATATTTGCTCTCCAATCATGAAATTTTAATAGCCAGACTTTCATATTTCCACTTCACACCAGTGACAGAAAAGAGATTTCTTAATTTTGCAGCTGCTGTGTCTGGAGATGGGGTTCACCAGGACAATGTGAAATAGCTAAATTAGGAGTTTCTTAGGAAGTTTTCATTGTCCTTGTTGCTACTCATGCCTGAGAAATAATAAATACCAGTGTTCCTTTCACCTATTGCTCCAGCAACACTGGAGCTATTTAAATTATATTTAAATTACATACTGCAATGCTGAGGTTCAGCATCCACTTCTGCATGCATGTGCTTGTGAGCATCTTAAAAATAAATCTCCATCCAAGACTGCCCAAACCCCGAACCTGGCAGATTTCTATCAATACTTTAATCTTTTTTATATCTTCCACCCAACAGATTTGGAGTACACGGCTGTTACAGCACTTCTGCATTATTAATCTGGATCCTGCATTAAACAGAATGCAAAGTTCTGTTCAAGAGGAGAAATTAAACCAGCTGGCAAGTGCATAATGAGAAGTCTGAGAACTTCAAGGAAATATTCTTGGATCTCCTTATATCAAAAGATGATATTGAACTGCAGCTGAGCAAAATGTAAATTTGGCTTAATCCTTCTGGGCTGGTTATGGACCCAATTTGTGCCTTTTCTTATTAAGAATAAGCAGTGACTATGATGTTTGAAAAGATAATAATAACAATAGCAATAAAAAATAATAATAGCAATAATAATAATAGCAATAATAATAATAA
>VXAC01003307.1:224699-249409 GCA_013399225.1 Rhipidura dahli | reverse complement strand
GATTCATCCTTTTTTTTTTTTTTTTTCTTTTGTTTTTTTTTTTTTCTTCCCCAAGATTGGGGTTTTAGTCTCTCTGGTTTATTCTTGAATGCCAACAATGACCTCAGAGAAAACAATAACAGGCTGTACCCCTTATCTTGAGATAAGGCAAGAGTCAAGGACTCTCATTCAGTGAAGATGCCACAGACTGGTCAACACTTAGAAATAAATAGTTGCTCTTTAATAACTGAGGTGTCAGACATGAAACTCTGAAGAATGACACTGACCTATGTTAGAGAACAAGGAAATGTTTCTCAGGCATCAAATCAAGAACCTGACTGTTTCTGAGTAACTGTCCCTGTCCCCTAGTGACGAAGTGAATTAAAGGTTTTAATTAAAATCTGACCTTTGAAAACATATGGGAAGGCATCAGCCATTTAAAATCCCATTTTGAAGAGACTTTTCTCCAGAAAAGAGCATATCCAGTTGTCAGGGGAATTTCCTTGAAAATTTTCTTGCAGAGTTGTCTGGTTAATTAACCAGGATCTAATGACAGCAGAGTGTTTTTAAGTGTCAACAATTATTCCAGCCCAGGGAAGCAGTGACAGCAAAGATGCAGATTTGTAATGCCACAAACGACCAGGGAACTCTTACACCCCTCGATCTTTTGCCCCAAACATAAAAAATGGTTCTTTAATCTTTTTTCAACTATCAAAGTTACACAGATGTGTTTAAACAAACACCACAACAGTGCTTTGAGAAGGTGACTGAGTTTTTCTTTAAAATTCATACCATTAAAGAGTCCTTCTCAAAAATGTTTTTTTCTGCCTTATATGCTGCAGTCCTTTGCCCAAATTTAAACACCTCTACTTTCCTTCCTGCAAGACAACTTCCACTTCTCCAAATAAGATACTAACTTCTTTTATTCTGCTGTAGAGCAGAATTTGGTTTGTTTTGGCTTTTAGGCTATGAGAGCCTTTATATGTCAAGCATGATGGAAATTTGTCAAGTTTCTGTAAGCCTTTAAAAATAATTCTAAATAATTAGATGAACACCCTGACAGTTTTAGGCCAGGCATATTCCCACAAAAAAAAGCTGTCTTCATATTTTACTTTTTCTTCTTGCCTTCCTTGCAATTTTTTTTTATTGTGATAATGGGAAAGATTTGCTTCCATCACCTTAAATTACAAATGCCACAGAAAGAGGAGCACTGTTAGAAAGGGTGGCTGGACACTGGATAGATGAATAATCCCTAATTAAAAAAGGGTCTGTTCATCTGACAGCTCAGCTGTTTGTTCAGCTTTTTTGGTTTTCCATCATTACCCAGCTGGTTTCATAAAAATTTTTATTCCCACAATCTTTGCTTTCCTTAAATTATTAGGATGAAACAGGAAAAGTTCCCTCTGCAGAAAAATTAAGAAAGCTGTGGATATTAGCAGTGTATATCTTAATTAAAGTGTGTCAGATTACACTGTTTCTATCAGCACTGGGAAGCTCAGACACAAGAGAGAAAAAGAATAAAAAAGTGAAAAGAAGAGGGGTAAAAGTGCTCCTTTATTCCAGAAGGAAAGAAAACATTCCACAGACATCAGAAGATACAAACCCAGATAATAAAACCCCAGCTGCCCCCCTGTTCAGAATCTCCTGTTCAAGAGGAATCATTAATCTCATCAAATAAGATTAAAGCTGCATGTTACATGGAAGTATCTCTAAATATATGGGCTGGACATCAAGTTCAGAAGATTAAAAAAAAAAATTAGTCTGAAATAATACTGGCTGTAATAATCTCCCACTATGGACAATCCCNGGGAAGGGGAAACCAAAAACCATCCAAAACCTCAAAAACCATCCTATGATCCCATTCTGTGTCTCTGTATCCACCTTTTCCAATAAAATGCTGCCTGTTTATGTGACAGCAAAACTGCTCCAAAGCTGGCTCTGGGCACTGAATGAGGTAAATCATAGCAAGGTTCCCCCAGCCTTTCATCAACCTTCATCCCCAAGGATTTAGCAGCAAGCTCAGGAGCTGCCAACAGCAACCCAAACTCCTGGCTCAAGGGCTTATTGTGGATCCATCAAGCCAAAAATTTAAAGTGGGGAGGCAATTTTCTTAAATCACAAAGTTATTTTATTCTATTCGATTTCATAAAGATTTATGTGTGCATGTTCTGCCAGAGCTAATGGTGATTCTCACAGTTTAATACTTTTTTTAGTACAGGAATTTATTTGAAGTTTGTCAAATTGACTGTTTGAAACAAAGCTTTGCCTTCCAGACATCTTGTTCGTGCTGATTATGCTGTGCACTTCAGATATAAATGGTATTACCCTACCCAGCACTACAGTTCAGGAGAAAAAGTGCTTTACTATCCTTAAAGTTACTTCAAAATGAAATAGAGAATACATGGAGGGTGTTTCAGTATTTGCCACTGAAAAATCAGTGGCAAAATCGGGAAAAGGAGGAACCAGCTTGACCAGTGAAGCTGGGGAAGGAATGGGAAAGGAGAGGAAAAAAACCCAATATATTTCTGGAGGTCACCAAATGCCTGCAGAGATCAGGATGCAAACAGAGTCCCCAGGACTTGGAACAGACCCCAAACTGTGTTCCCAATGCAAATCCCTTTGTCCAGCAAACTGCCAGGAAGCCACAGCACAGAGTGTGTCCTGGGAAGGCTGGAGAAAAGGGCACTTTTTAATAAAGCTGGCTGCAAAAGGAGGTATTTTAGCAAGGGGGAGGAAAAGGGTGGCTATAAAGCTCGTAAAAGCACAGCCAGAAAGTTAGAAAATGCTTGAAGTGAAGATGCACATTCCAAAGACTTAGAGTCCCTTTGTGAAAATGCTTTATGATCCAGAATTTATTTACACAATTAAACACACAGACACTGCCCTGCAGGAGTTCTGACTCCGTGCAGCAACTGCGTGGACTTGGACCTGGAAATTAATTCCATTTATGTGTGAGCTTATGCAATGTCAGTAGGATTCCTGGCTCGTTTGGGGAAGAAGTTAGAAGGCACGTAATAAAAATTTTGCAAATAGACTTTTGAAAACAGGGGAAGACTCATAATTTAGTCAGCTGAATGTCATTCCAGATAACTGAATTCTGTCATAAATCTGAGTGATTTACACTTTTCACCAATGGCAAATAACTGTGTTTGTTCCCTAGGTGCCAACCTTGGATGAACCCTGTTCTCAGTAGCTCTGAAAATCAGAGCTACACTCAAACCCAAGAGAAACTGTGTTTTAAATTTATGCTATAAAGGTAACAAATGTTCTGAAAAATTGTGCAGTAAGCCGCTCTTGAAAAACACATTTTTGGTGATTTTGACACCAACTGCTGTGCATTAGGTTCCTACCTATAAAACTAAAATTACAGTATCCTTTTCACAAGTGTGTTGTGAAGATGAATTAATTAGTGTCTGTGAAGCACTCAGTAAGGCCATATAAAAAATAAATAAAACAACTCACGATGAGATTAGTAACTCCAGGGACTGCAGAGCTTAGCTGAAGTGTGGTAAATCAGGCCTCAACCCCTACACTGAATGATAAGGATAAAAATGGAACTCTGAATACTTTCCATTCACTGAATAGCGCTCATTTTTCTCTTGAATGGAGCAGATATCCTGTGGAAAAAATCCGCTATACAATCATGAGAAAGTCATTTGTAATTCATTACTCTGTTCTATATTTGATTCTGATTAATGTTTTCTTTTCCTTTTCACATGATTTTTCTTTTATTCCCATTTATAGTCCTTTTTCATATTTTCTTCTAAACAGAACACAGTGTCAGCAAAATTGATTACAAGGAACTTTCCAACCTAACACGTTACAGCGCCTTCACAATTAGGCACAGAAAACTCACTCATTCAACTGTGATTTCACTTCATCTAAGGAGAAAAAGGGAAAAAAGGGAGAAATTCTCAGGCAATTTTGATTGCAGTATTTGTCTCATGTCCTCTGTCAGCAGTGCCCACTGGCTGCTCTTTTGCTGGCTCTTAACTCACAGGCACGTTGTGGATGGAGAGCCCTGCAGGGCTCCTCCAGCCCGAGAGTCCACCCTGATGCCTTCAGAGGCCTCCCAGAAACAGAGCCCAGCCAGGAGCAAAGGGAATAAAGGTGGGGATTTATTGGAAAAGCCTCCAAAGGTACCCCTGGGGACTCAGAGGCTGCTGCCCAGATGGGCCCCGAGATGGACCCTGAGAGGCCACGAGTTCTTCACACTTTTATGGGTTTGGTTCATTTGCATCTCAGGGTTCATTCTCCAATTAAAGCTGCAGTTAATGATGGAATTGCCCTCAGCTTGCCCCCCTCAGAGGCTCTTTGGTTGATACTTTTTGGGCCCAGTTTGGGCTGGGTGTCCTTGGAGAGCAGCCCCGGAGAGGCTTTGTTGTGTGTGCCCAGCACAGAGAGCAGCACTGAACAGGGAACAGGCAACTCCAGAGTTACACACTGGGCACTGCAGGGTTTGGAAAATAGAAAACTTAAAGCCTAAGGCATCAACCCAGCAAGGATCATCCCAGCAGGTCTGGCTGCCTCAAGTTCTACCAGAAAAAAGGAGAATGTGAACGGCATTAAAGGCCCCAACATCTCAGCCAACAACTCTCACCCTGGTCACTCCAGAGTTTAAATCACATTCCAACACTTCATGGGCAGCTCCTGCTGAGAGCTCCTGACAGACACCTGCCTCAGACTGCACATCAGGAAGTCTCAGTTTCCCACTGGAGAGGACATTTTTGGAGAAGATTCCACTTCTCCTGTCCTCCACCACTCTACCCCTGTCCTGGATCCAGAGGCATCACTGCATGGGAAGCATCAGCACCACCCAGCCCTGCTTATTGTGCTCCACCATCTCCAAGGAAAATGCATCTCTGTTTTCACCTCCTCTCCAGCACTGATAATGAACTTTCCCCTAATTAGACCAGCAGAAATACATCACAGTTCTGCATGGAAAGGAAAGCCATGCAGTGTGCTGGCCTGCAGGGTGTAGTAATCTTAATGCAAGTCAAAAGGACTGGGACATTCACAGCTTATCTCCTGCAAATGCTCTGACCTGTATTTCCTGGGTACCCTGCACTAACCCAGAAATCAGACCTAGAGGGGAAACTGGGCCATAAAGGGAACACGTTTGGCCATAAGGATGCAGCAGCACAGCAAGGAAATTGTATCTGTGCTCAGGATTACACACTGGGCTGAGCATCTGCGCTGCCACAGAATGAAAATTAAATGTGGTTTATGCTGTGGTAATGTTCTTTGTTGACTAAATCAGCCTAAGAAGAAAGTAAACTTGTGTAGTCACACAACACCCCCTCATGTTATTAAAATATGTCATTCTCAGATTAATATGCATACCTCAGAGTAATTATGCCCTTGTAACTCTGGCAGAATTTGCATATGACGTCCGTCGCTATTCAATGTCAGAACAAAGAGGAAGATGTCGAAATAATACAGAATGTCTCAACTAACAGAAATTTAAAATCTGTAAATCACGCTGAATTAAAAACAGGAAACATGTCACAAGGTGAGGAATGACACTCAAATGGGTTTTGATTTGTCAGTTATGGGATTTTCTGCGGATAAACCTCACGGCTGCCAATTTCACTCCCCACTCCCTCCTTTTTTTCCTCCTCCGACTGCTTCCTTCAGCCCAGAAGCAACAGTCCTGAATTATTCTTCTTGTAGGGAGAAAAAAATAATGCTGAGAAGGAAGCTGAGGGCAGTCTAGGAGGTTGTGCTGGGAAAAGCAGCCTGGCTCTTGAGGAGAGCGTGAAGAACATCCCAGTGCCTGCAGTGGCACCTTCCACTCCAGCTTTTATTGGGACCTAAGGTTCCCAAGCACAATCCTCATCTTCCTACAGCCCACCAACAACAAATGCTTCAAAAGTAAGGGACTGCAGAGGGGAGGCAGAAATCTTCACCCACTGACCACTAAACTGTCACGAAAATCCATAGTCCAAAAAAATGTATCAGTACATTAATATTTAAAAGCTGTAGCCAGCTAATTATGAAACTGTCTTTGCAGAACATTTCACTGCTGTGACCCATCACTAATGCAGAGCAGCTGGGATGTCCAGAGCCATCCAACCAGGCTGCTCAGTGAGCAAAAATTTACAAATAAAAGGGATTTATTTTGCTCCTGGGATGATACTTCTGGAAGTTTTATTTGAACTGATAGTTAGGGAGGCATATAATTACTTTTATGCAAGTCCAAGACACAAAACTTCCACTAATCATTTTGAAAGCACATTAATGACATCAGTTAATTTTATTTGTATGTGTTTGCATTTGGGGATTTTGTCAGTATATTCCAAAAACTGCAATCTGGCTATCAAAGGATCACAGGTTTAACTGCTCACACAGTTGCACGTGAAGCCCTAGGTAAAACAGGCTTTAATCTAAGAAACTCCAAAACAAACCCTTTATTTAGATAAATGTCAATTAAACCACCTCCAGAAATCTGATCCAGCTTACCAAAAAATTAGGACACTGTGTGAAAATACATTTTGCTTTCTTGATAAATTCCAAACCCAAATCACCCTAAAGAGTCAAGGCTCGTGCTCTGCATTCTAAGAGTGTAAATTTTAAACTGCTTTGCTACTTACCAACCCCTCACTGGGCATAATGCTGGTGAGATGAACGACCTCGAGATGTGCTGACTGGGACACCAGAGAGTCAGATGAGAGAGAAATGATGTGGTCACAAATCCCAGACAGGGTTTTACACTACAACAAAAAACAAGTCAATAGAATCCCCCGTACCAAACTGGATCTGCGAGTGAAGTTCTTATTCCAAGGACTAACCAAGAATAAAGAGATGCTTTTAATTTGTAGTGCTGTAAAAACTACAGGTATATGACAGTCAAGAGCAAGAGGTTAAGGAAAATATCCATAAATGTCAAGAAAATGTTCATGTATGTGCAGTTCTGCTGTAGAAGGATATCTGTATCTGTGAACTGTCATCTCCACTCCAACTACATGCACTTTAAAAACAAAAGAACAAACCTAATGAACTTTATGATTACAAATGCAATGGGAGTTGAGTGAAATATGTAGAAATAAATGTCTTATGCAACTAAATAACCTATTTTGGCTACTAAATGGTGACATCATCCCGACCAACTGTGATAATTAGGTGAATTCTGCTCTACAACTTGGAAAATTTCCTTTGTTAAAAATTACCCTGGCAAAGAAGTGCCTTAGTTAACCCATTTCCTGAAGTAAAATTCTTATGCATCTTTGAGCACATCCTTTATTTAACTGATATTCTACATCACTATGACTATGCAATGATTTTGTTATCCTGCCTTCCAGCTAAAGATCTCAAAATCTTAATGCAAATCTGCACCAACACCTTCAGAGCAGGAGCCCCACTGCATGGACAGCAGCTGTGGGTCTGACAGAGCAAACCCCTCTGCCAAAGCAAAGTTTGTGGGTCAGAGAGGAGCTGAGCTGAACTCTCAGACAACATTCATGTGGAGAGATTTATTCCCAAATTTCTGTGTTGCTTCAAGCACTCCTTCAAAAAGACTACACCTAAAAATGTTTGAAGCTAATGTGAAAGAATTCATTTGGCTGAATTTCAGGATGGGTTGCTGGTCGAGGCTGTGCTGTGTGTGCATCTCTTTTGCTTTGGGGACTATACTCTCATTTTTCCTAATTATAGCAAATTCCAGTGAAATCCCTTCAGGGAAGTTTTGTTTCAGGCATTTGCAAAAGCATGAGGCTTTCTAATATCTTATTTGACACTATCCATAGAAGTTAAACAAATAAAGTTGTCACACTGAATAAGTTAACTGCCTGAATTTATAGGTTGTATTTCCATTCACTGTGCAGTTACTCATCTGGAAATCCAAGGACAGCTCTGGAGCCCTGGCTGTGGCATCTGGATTTTGTATCAGCTGCAAGATGCAAAGCATCCCACTGAGGTGTGAGTGAGTGCAGCTAAAGGTCACCATTACCACAATGACTTCAAGCAATTTCAGCTTGGGGCCAGCACCCCTGAGCAGAATTTTGGGTCTCATCTTCTCCCAGTAGAGATGGAGAAACTCCAAAAACCTCCAGTGTGTTGGGTGTGCTGTGTGTGAGCACATTCTTTATCCAGCTTTTGAATCACTAGCATACCAAACAAAATTTCATATTCAAATATCAAAATTCCCAACAGAAAACCTCTCTTATGCCTCTAAATTTGAGAGCATTGGTACAGATTAGATGCAGGCTGAATCCCAGAGAGAGCACTTCCTGCTGTAATGCTTTCACCTTAGTTGTCTCATGAAAATACTTTTATTTTTTTAGCAAAATAAACAACAAAGAAGTTTTCAATCAGATCAACCTGGTCTGTGGAAGGTGTCTGTGCTGTAGTTAGAATTGTGGGCTAAAAGTTCTGTATATATATATATATATATATATATATATATATGTATATGTGTGTGTGTACACACTCCAAATCCCAGAAGGTATCAGGTGCTTTTTAAAGCTCTATTCATACCCAAGTTTGCAATAGTAAGCTTTTTTTTTTTTCCTAAAAGTCACTGCATGCTTTCTAAATTTAACAGCACATCAATGTTTTATGACAGATTTTAATCCCCACTGGAAGCAGAGTGTGTGCAAAAGGCTTTGAAAAAAAGAGGAAAGAAAGAGTCAGGCACTTGGGCAGAGCTTGGCAAAAGCTTATCTGAACTTGTAAATCCTTTGAGAGTTCCCTTTCACCACAGGCTTTAACTCTATCTCAGTGTCAGTACAGGTTTTCAGTGCTGGTACCAGGGAAATATAAAGTATTTGAACTTAAAGGCCAATATCTAATCAATAATCTTGAATAAGACTCTTCCATTCCCCTTTGTCATCAGATTTTTTTCGAGTGCTGAAGGCACAAAATGCTCATTCTGACAACCAGTGATGCACCAGGTCTGTGGATGTGAAGGCTGGACATCCACACCAGCAATCCTGGCAGGAATATTAACCAGACAGAATTCTGTGCAGCTTCTAAACATAAACCAATAATTTTGTACTTGTAATTAACTGCAGCTATAACAGAGAGCATTACTGTGGGAAACTTTACTTTTTTGCAACTGATGTAATTCATCAGAAATTATGCCAAAGAGTAAGGAACTTTCTTTTCCTCTAGCAGCCTTATATTTTTATAGAATCATTTAAGTGTGAGGAGTAAGATTAGAGAGCACCAAAGCAGAATTACTTACCACGTGGAGAATTTTATTTTCTGTTTCATACACCGTACAATCCTGTGGTAAAACAGAAAAAAAAAAAAAAACAATTAAATGATGTCACATTAAAGTTCCTATAAAGAAATGAAAGAAGGGTTTTTGCTGTTAGCAGTCTCTTACATATTCCTGATGAACCTCACTACTTGTCACCTTTAGAGCAGTCATTTTTCTATTTTAGCTATCATTTTAAGAATAATCAATCTTACACTCCATAATTTCAGCGTCACCCTTACCTTGCTTTTTGATTTAGGGCTATTACAGAGGCTAAGATGTTGCTTTTCTTTCATGAAACAAGCCACACAAATTGCTAAAAGGGAACTACTGCCTCTATTGTTTATTAATGTTTGGAAGTTCCCCCAGTACCACCCTCTGGAAATCAGGACACAGCCATGGCAAAGTGGTTTCAACCATCCCCTACAGCTCTGCCCCACTTCCTCCTGCCAGGTACCACTCCAAATCTCAGGCTATATCCTGCTGAACATAAAATAAAAAGGAAAATACAGAAAAGAACTCTTCCAGGTAGAGTGAGATTAGAACAGGGTCCCCCCAAGTCTTGGTCCTGTCTGAGGGCAGCCCTGGCCTGGCCTCAGCCCCCAGCCAGGCTCCCTCTCCCCTTATTATGTTGGGAAATTATTAAATCCTTCTCCAAGTGCTATTCCATGTTGGAAAAGGCTTTCTACAGAGCAAGATATGGGATGGGTTAAAAAAACCTGCCTTCTTTATTTAGCATTTCCCTTGAATAAGCTTTCAAGTAAAATTTAACTTACTGATAATACCTGAACTTTCCCTTCATGTAACTTCAGATTCCCTCAGCTGCTCAGAGCCTGGTGATGGCAACACCAATGTTGTGGGTTTGATCCCTGTATGGGCTTAGGAGTTGGACTTGATAAACCTTGTGGATCCCTTCCAACTCAGAATATTCTGTGATATCCCTTCAAACAGCTTAAGCTTCCCTGTAGTTCTCAAGATTTCTTCTTCTTACTGGATCTTAATGTATTGGCAGCAAAAGCAAAGTGCTTCAGAACTCCCATGGAACAATTCCAACCCCCTCATTCCCTGTGCTCTGGACACTCAGTTTGGGCTGGGACACCCTCTGGAGGACTCCTCTCCCCTTTTCCAGCAGCCCAAACCCTTGGCTTTTCCCATCCAGCTCCCAGACCTCCTCCCTTGGGTGTCCCTTTGAGGATTTTGCCCCTGAGCCTGTCTGAGGCAACTTCTCTGAGCCCTCAGCCCGGGGAATTGCCCCTTCTTCAGCTCTGAAGGTCAATATTGATTTTGGAGGATTGCTGCGTCTGTGGAGAAATTAATTTCTAAGTGACTACAGTTTAAAGAATATTGCTGCAGAATAAGGAAGTCAAAATCAGAAGATTGGGAGCGCCAAGGAACACAGAAGAATTTATATTAGCATTTCATGGTCAAGTATCCCTTTGATGTTCCCTCTGCATTCACACTGTTATTTTCTAGAGCACAAAAAAAGAATTCAATTAGTCAGTTTGGCTGGCAATGCCCAAGGCAGTTTTTCCTACAAGTTTTGCACACTTCAAACAGCTCATCCTCCAGCTCCTTTTAACCCTCCACGTACCAGGAGAACAACATGATCACAGCAGGGCTTCCAGCTTGACTTCAGAGATAATGCTCCTGTCTAAATTATTCCCTTAATTTCTGTGCTAGAAATACAATATGGGCTTCCCTCTGAACAAACTTAATTACTTCAGGTCAAAGAATAGAAGACTTATGTATAGTAAAACCGAAATTTTACTGTTTTGTAGAGCAGAATTAATGTTAGCTGTACTTATGTTGCACATTCAAGATTACATTAGCATGAAAAATGTTAATGGCTTTGGGATTCCTTCCAAAATAGATGCATATTGACTTTTTTTTTAAATACATCAGACTAGTTTAACTGAGAGGTTAAAAGCACTTGCAATGTTCTACTAAAATATTAAGATATGTAGGTCACAACATCCTTCTGATTTATTTTTCTCTGATACATGTCAATGCTCTAGGGATCTCATTAAAAAAATAATCCTCCTGGAGTACCATTTGTAGAATGTTGCTCTATTTTTCTTAGAAAATAAATAATAGTTATAGTCACATTCATTCCACATTCTCCAGTAGCAAGAGGACATGAGAAAGATATTTCTTCTTGGAGTTTAAAATAACCTTAAAATTAATAGCTGTGTTCTATTTCCCCTCTGTGAAAGGATAAAACACAAGAATTACAGAACCAGTTTGCAGTGTTGCAAAGCAGGCAGGGACTGCACTGTCCTGAACATCCAAAATTGAAAGGTACAGCACACTTTGGCCTCTGATAAAGTGAAACTGCTCTTCTGCATATTCATGAAGAGAAAAGGTCAGTGGGACTCGTGCTCACCCACACTCTCTTCAAAATTTTAATTTCTAATTCTGAAAGAAGGGAAAAATGCAAGTGCCACAGAAGTTTGCAGATACCATAAAGAATGTTTTAGGGCAAGTTCTTGAGGACAGTTAATTAACACATAAAAAAATGTGAGATACTTAGTTCATTAACCTAGTTCAATAAAACAGCATGAGTTAAGTCAACTACTGAAAAGCAACTGAGACCTTCTAGAAGAGCATTTCCCACCACGACACTGCAGGAAGGTTCTACAGCAGTCTTTGAGTGGTGGATGTGACAAATGGATATTTCAAAATACATTGCTTGCATGCACAAAATTAAATAGTCCTGAAATTCACATGTTGGAAAGAAAGGGATGGCTCTGGAATTTGGCAAATCTACAATGGCAAATACACTGAACTGACTCATTGTACTTGGTTCCAAGGTAGAGACTTGATCACAATCTATTTTTAGAAAAGAGTGAACAGATGTTTGATGAAATGTTCTTTAGCAAATGCAAGCAAAACAAGATGGAGGGGCTGAAAGCTGAAGTCTGCAAAGTTCAAACTGAAAATAACACCCAGGTTTTGCATGGCAGCTGCTGAATCACAGGATAACTCGGGTGCAAGGGGCCTCTGGAGGTTATCAGACCCAACCACCTTCTTAGGGGAGGCCAATTTAAAATTTATACCAGGTACAGAAGTTACTAAGAAACAACAATTCCTGTCAACTGCAGTGCAAACCAGATGGCTTTAAAAAGCCAGAAAAGCCATGCTTCATCCAGAACACACAGCATTTGGCTATAAATAGGGCAAAAATCCATTATAAGGTGTCTGAAGCTACCTCAGTGAGGTTAATGAGACAGCAATAAGGGGAGAACAAGCAAAATTTTGTTTGGCTTTTGCTGGGAAAAGTTAGGCTGAATTGTGCTGACATCCTTTGGTGAGAGCCAGGCACTTTTTGTTGAGAGAAAGTTTGTTCCTGCAGGTTAAGGAGTGTATCAAAAGCATCTACCTCAGATTTAAACATCTTTGACATAATGAGACAAAATTAGAAAACCAGCTGCCACTAGAACTGGGGAACTCTTCCTACTCAATGAAGAATTAACAAATGGCTGCATTTTATCAATAAAAATCCAATCCTGTTCCTCCCCAGTCCCTCCAGTTGGCTTTCCCTCAGGGCAGCCTTGGTGCCCTGACCAACCCCTAATTTAGTTCAGATATTCTGGTGGATTTTCAGAGCAGCAAGGAGAGAGAGTGCACCTTGAAACTCAGCTGCAACTCAAAGTGAAGCCAGCAGAGAGCTGAGACATCTCAGTACTCTGTCCTAACGTGCTTTTTTGCATGTTATAAGCACATTTTGATGGGACAAAATCAGGACATTTCTGCAGCTCTCTGCATGACATAATTCTTTGATAGTAGCTTAGTGAAGGTGATCAAAAGGGTTAAGGAATCTGGGCAGAATAAAGTATATTTCCAAACATAAAGGGACAGCTGTACAGCTCCTCTAAAATTAGAGAATGAGGTTTTTTCTGAACCAGCATGAGAAGATGCTGTTTAAACAAGTGGCTATTCATGACAGCATTTGCATGGTATGTAAATAATAATAGTACATTCAAATAAAATTGATCTAAGTTGTGTCACTCAGATCACACAGGACACCTGAGCATGAAGATTTATAAGCACTTTCTATATTAAACTAAGGTTACAGGGTAGTGTCCCCTGTTAAGAAAATTCACCTGGAGAGGCAGCTGCAAGTTATGCACACAAAGCACGTTCATTTTACACAAAATGTCGAAGACATTCCTCACTTAATGTGCCAAATCCATACCCTTGACTGCTGCTTTCACACTGGCTGAATGAGGTATTTAAAATGTATATAATTCATAAAACAAGGAGTTGCTGGAAGGATCTGAGACCCAGGTTTCTATTAGTTATGCCTTTCAATTCATATTCCAGCCAACAGCTGAGCCTGCAGTCCTGCTTTAGGTGAGACATTTCTGTTTTCACAGATTCAGGTCAATTTTCCTCAGATTTAGTGACAGCAAAGCTGTCTCTGTATGGCTGATTTGCTTTAATCTGCTCTTTCTGGTGCTAAATTTAATATAACATCAAAAGATCTTAATAGATAACTATCAAACAAGCCAGACCTGACAATGAGACAAAGAAAAGACAAAACTTGATTTGTAACCTGAAGAACTAATGAAGCATTTCTCATCTTGGAATGACTTGGAGTTTAGGCTAAAAGATTGTTTTTAAGTTGTCAAAAGGAAGACAGCTTTGGGACTGGAGCTGAAGAACAGGAGCAAACAAAGAACCAAACTATTGCTGGCAGGGGAAAGCAGAATTTCATCTGCCAAAAGCTGGGACACAAACGACAGAAGTGGAGACAGCAATTCAAAATTACTCTATTTTCACCTGGACCACAGGGAAAAATCAAACTCACACAAAGTGCAATATCAGCTGAAGGACAGAATCAAGACCCAAAATTTTTTATACTGTAGAGAAGTTCATTCTGCTTAGTCTGTAAATCAAAAATAGCCTAGTGCTATAAGCACCTTGTAAGAGAAAGCTTAATAAAGGTACATAAATAATTAAATGCCGACATAGGAATTTCTAAACTAAGAACAGAGAAAAAGGATCTTTGTTTTATGCTGCAAAAATGCATAAAGGACAAGATTTCCAGGAGGAATAAATCTGAATATTATAAATTAAGGATAATAGTGTAAAATACAATGACATATTTATTAGCCTGAGTTGTCTTGCTCTAAGAACTGAAATAAAATTGAAGCAGAGGGGAAAAACAGTTTTCAGAACTACTACTCCATTACTACTCCAAAAAGCATTTGAAATTAAGTGACTTCTGTGATTGGTCTGCTGGGAGGGTGCATGGAAAACTGGCAGCACAGGGAAATCCTCTGTGTTGGAGACAGGCCCAGCTTAAAGTCCCTCCAAAACTGGAGCTTAATCTAAGATTTCTTCTTGCTTTCCCTCCTCCAACCCTTTCATCTTTGTCCTTTTCTTCATTCCCAGTCAGCCCTGCCTTCTCTCTGACCTCTCCACCTATGCCAGTAACACTTTTTTGTCTCATCAATATTTTATCCGCTCACAAGGGGAGTAGCTCATTGTAAATATTTGTAAAACTCATTTACCTGCTGTCTTTCAGTACCTGTGTGTCACATCTTGTCTTACTTTGGGGCAGGCACTGTCAAAGACTGTTATTATATTGTTATATTATGTTATTTTAGGGGTCACAGCACCAAGCCTGAGTTCAAGGAGTGTTTGGACAGCGCTCTCAGGCACAGGGTGGGATTGTCAGGGTGTCCTGTGCAGGGCCAGGAATTGGACTTGATGATTCTGGTGGGTCCCTTCCAACTCAGGACATTCTATGATTCTCTATATTATATAGAACTAAAGACCAGATAACTTACGTTTATGTACTGGTGGACATGTCACAATTACCTAACGAGTGGCACTGATGATTACACTGCTACCAGGATCTGTTTTGTGGTTAGTTGGTGTAATGTTGTGAATATTTCATGTTTATCCCTAAACAACTTCCATGCTACTGGCTCTCCTCTCAGTGAAGAAGCCACAGTGCAGGTTCTGGGTATATTTGTATGCATTTTAAGAATTTGTCCCCGAGACCTTTTGGATCATTCATATTTTAATCTGGAATAACCTGTTTGTAGCAGTTAAGCTCCCACTGTGGCTTTATTCTTTTGTTTAGCACTTGCATGGGGGTAAATCATCTGACATGAAATTGTCTACTCAAGAGCAAAGTGGATTATTTTTAACTTCACACCATCCTTCAATCTATCCAGGAGCATCACCAAAGTCCAAAATCTTCCAGTCCCTCCCAGAGAATGAGAGTATGGAAAGAACAGAGAGGTAATGCTGTAACAACTTTTCTGGTGATGTAATTTCTGTATTTACTTTGGCTATGGCAGTTTTTGAGCAGTGATGTGAAGAGGACTCAGAGCAGAAGAGAGCCACTCCTACCTGTTGCACAATGGTTGTTAGTTCCAGGCACAGTTGAACAATGTTGTTTTTCAGCAGTGAATATTCTGTCACGCTGACAAATGGAGACCTGGGACAGGGGAAGGACAGGTTTATACAGCATTAGGGGCCATAACTTGCTCTGTAAGCAGATAGATGTGATACAGGGATCAGTTCCACACCACAGAAATGTCAAATCATTTTAATCTCCAGCAGCAAGTTGCACAACTTTTGTAACATACACCTTTGGAACAAGAGAAACTGCAGGCAGGATGTAAACTGGATTTTGACCAAAACATCAGAATTACTGTTCTGATGAAGAGTAGAAATAAGAGCTTTCAAATAACTCTAAGCAGCCCAGATTTTCTTTGTACTGCTCATTAAAAAGATGGCATTTCTGGTATGACATCACTCCTCAGCAGCAATCAGCACCTTAATTCAGAGAGCACACTAATGCTTACTTAGTCACAGCTTCCTGCACGCCCAGATTTTCTTCAGGCTTTCCAAATTCTGGCTGAATCTGACCCCGTTTGAATTTATAAGAACTGACAAGGTCATAGCCTGAGAGAATATGACTGCTGGCATTAGGTTAGGAAGATGTCACCAGGATTATACAAATCCTGCAAAGGAGGGTGATTCACTCTCACTGTGATTTCTAAGGTGCCATTTATACATTCCAGAGCATTCAGATTCCAGATAAAGCTATTTACTGCTATAACTCCAAAGAAAAACAAGCCATAAATGCTCTGATGCTGTTTTATGTTTTGGTTTCTGTCTTGCCACAGTCACAGAGATACTTTTAATGAAATTCTCAGTTCAAAAATATAAAACACCAGTGGCTGGTTGTTGAGCGTTAACCAGCACACCTGTACCTAACACATCCAGCCTACTCCTGATAAATAAGAACATTTAATTTTCAGACTCATCAAATACTATCATTTATTTTGAACATTCTTAATTGATTTGCTCCACTCCAGACTTTCTGTGTCTTTTTGATAGCTGAAAGACAGCTCACACTCCACAAGCTTTTCTTCCTTGTCCTTCATTCTGAAATTTCTGATGCTGTTACCAGCTGTGACAGTGAGAATAGCACAGAAATATTCATTTCACATTAAATCTTTCATGAATCACATGAAAGAATCTCAAAAGGTAACTAGAGCAAATTTTACGACTCTCCTGACAGAGAAGGATACTAAATTTTGCTTCCAATATTTGACAAATTTGTAAAAATTTAGAGCTAGAATTCCAGACCTGCCATTTTAATATCAGAATGAAAGAGTACAAGAGGCAAAGACAGAACAAACACAAAACTCCCCAAGGAATTATTCTCATGCACAAGGGATGGAGGAACAGTTAATTACCTGTCCAGCCAGGCGAGTAAGTTCTTGGCAGCACCAATCAGGTCAACTACAGAGGTAAGAAAATCATTTGGCAGTCGTCTGGAGGCCCTGCCATCGTAATGGCCACTCCTCCTCCTACCCGTGATAAAGTTCTGAAGGTTCTTGGCCGAGGCGTTGAGCTTGTGAGACAGAGTTCTCAGGTTTTCAGTCTCCAGACCGTAATTCTGAGGGAAAGAAGAAGATTGACAGAGCCTGGGGTCAGCTACATGAATCAAACCATGAGGAGAAACATCCTGGATGGCTGTAGATGCTGAAAAAGATTCAGCAGTGAATTTCTTCAGCTCTCTGCAGCATTTTGTGAGAGCTCTGTCTTTCCCATGCCAGCTATTTAACACAAAGTTACCAGTTTTGTAAATATCCACACCTGCAACTTGTTTTGCCAGATTGTTGTGGTTACAACTAGAAAAACATTTGGGAATGGACATCTTAGAATTTGGCCAATCCCCTCGAGGGGTGGATGGCCAGGGGACCAATTACTTTATGCCATTTAACTCACTTTTTGTGAACTAATATGTAAAAGCCTTGGGAAAAAACCATTAAATGGGCCTTGCCACCATTTCTACCTGACCCTGGACTCGTGTGGCTTTTCTGTCTGTCCTTGTTGTGACAGTGACAGATGGTCTTGGCTGAGAGGGTGGTTGTGGGCACCTGGGGGGAGGTTAAACAGGAGCATTTGGGGTAGGACACATGGGATGCACCCAGTCTGTGACACAGCCTCTGCTGCCACCAGCACTCACAGTCCCACACAACTCACGTGGGCCCAGCCACGTCCCTGAGGGAAAGGCAAAGAGGATCCCCTGTTCTGGGCCTCAAGCTCTGTCCCATTCTCAGGAAGTGCAGGTGAGGAGGGCACTGTCCCCTCCCTGCTGCAGCCCACGCGTGTCTGCCACCGGATCCCAGCGCTTGGAATACCTTCAGCTGAGCAGAACATCCCATTCCCCTGCCCTGTGGATCAGGAATGAAGTGGAGCATGGCCTCGCTGAGAGGCTGCCACAGGAACGCCCTGTCCTGAGCCCGGCTGCTGCGGCAGAGCCGCTGTCCCACGTGGGATGAAACACGGAACAGACAAAGCAGGTCAGAGCAAAGGCGTGCTGCTCCTGCTCCCCACGGCTGCTCAGGGAAGAGTCTGAGCACAGAACACACAGCAAAAGCTGCTCATGGCTCAGAGACTCCCACCAGTGACAGCGTTTCGTATTTAACAGTTCTTGGTGGATTTTTGTCCATTGTTCTAGTTCTGATGGCAGGACAAGGGTTGAATCTAATTGAAGGTTTCCAAACACAGGTCCCTTTTCCCTTTGTCCACATTCCTTCATTGACATGTCTCAGTCCTTTAATCACCAGGCCTATTCCCCACTTAGACCCAGATAACAGAGACATCTCAGCTCAAGTACATTAAATAATTCAAATTCACACAGCAAGCCTCAAACATGCTGAATTGAACCCCGATTTCTTGCAGCCCCCACAGGATGTAAGACGTGGAAGAATTTAATGAGCATTTAAACAAAATCAACTCTGAGTTTGAATTGACTGCCCACTATTAATTTCAACCATGCTTGTGTAACAGAGGATGACTGATCATGAATACTACACATTAATATCTTTGCCTAAACTTCTTCCTTAAAGCAGACAATAAGGAATTGCAAAGAAAACACTTTTTGACGGATGCTAACATGGATATTTGTACCAGAGATAATAATTTTCAACTCCAGAAAGGGGAATTATACTGGCCAATAACAAACTTATAAACTGGGGTTGTATGGAAAGCAAACAAAGCACAAACAAACACTTGGTGAAGTGGTTTGGACCTGTGACAGCTGGCACGTGGGACAGTGCCTTCCTGCCAGCCATTCTCCCTGTCAAAGTTCACTCTGAGAAATAAATCAAGGCCTTGCCTCCAGCTTGGAGGGAAATCTATGAGGAATGAAACACTTTGCTATCTTAGCTGACTGCAAAGAATGAGATTTAAATACCAGGGAGGGAATTAATTTCACTGTTAGGCCCATATCACAGCTAAAGCAGCGTGGTCAGTCAGTGAGGGCTGGAGCATCCAGTTCAAGACTAAATTGCTACAGATGACAAAAAACTCTCTTCAACGTTTTTCCCAGAACAAATACTGCACAGTGAGCAACAGTGTCACCAAAGAATGCCATTCTCTTTTGGAAAAGTTCAAAGAGCAAGCTGTATTTGATATAAGTGTGTCATCTGTTTAATATCACATCTAATCTTTCTTTTATTAAAGCTCTGAAGGAATTCCCTCCCCTGCTCTGTTTTTCTCTCGACTTCCACTCATGCCAGGATGATGACTAAGTGGATGCACTGGGATGCCTTTTCCAGCTATCAACCAGCTGGGCAGGGCCTGGTTTCCCCTCAGAACGAGTTTCATTCTGCACACTCAGCAACACATTACAAGGATGATAAACTAGATCCTCCTGGTTGCTTATTCCCGTGGAAACAAGCAGAAAAAACCTCTCCCAATAACTTGTTTTTGCATTAAAGCTGTGGAAACCTGTCACTTTGCTCTTATGGCAAGTTAAGCAGGGAAGAACACGGTTTGACCACTGAATCTATAAATACCAGAGGGTGTTTTAGAACCCAGCAAGTGAATCAGCCAGAGAGATCTTCTCCAGTCACTGGAAAACACAGAGGAGTGAGCAGGAAATGTGTGTGAGGAAATCCACCTAGAGAACAAGTTCTCTGCTTTATCTTGAAGTTTATTGCTTTCATGCCAATGACAACCTCAATTAGTGTCAATGTAAAATTTAAAGTACAGCAAAGCATAGATAAAATTTATCCATAAAGATAATCAGAAGATGAAAGGAAATTTTTCAGCACAGTAGAAATGCTGATGCAAGTCAGTGGCTTACCTGAGTGGGGCACAATAAAGGGGAAAAGATAAAAATATTATGAAAGTGACAGTAAATCAATACCTTTGTAGAAGATGGAGACACTGGGTTGTTCTGGATTTAAGCATGTCTAAAGCCAAGATTTTAATTACTAAATCAAAAAACTGTATTCAACTACCAAATGGGGAAAATGTGGTTACAAATAAACCTTGAAAATATTCACTCATCCTGATGTTCTGATGCTGCCAAACCCTACTGTGGCAGGATATTAGGAGAGGGTTGAAGGAAGCTGTGGCCTCTTTTGGGCTTCCAGAGTCAACAACCAAATTGATGGGGAATAGAGGAGAATGTTCCAGAGGAGAAAAGAGCCAGGAAGTGGGTACCCCCCAGATTCAAACTGCATTAAGTGCACATGTTTGAAAACAAAGAATTACAGTTTATGGCAATGATTAGGCAGGTGAGGAGCCTTGTGATGCAGAGATGGCAGGGCCAGTATCCAGATCTCTAATTCCTGTAGGCACCTCACCTACTTGGTGTAACTGAGAGAGTCTCAGAGCTGCCAGACTAAATCATTATCACAGCTGCCAGGCCAGACTTCAGTTCTCACAGCCATACATTCTGCTCCCCCTGTGTTAAATATGTGCTGTTACTGTGAGCCACACCATGGAAATGATGCTCCTGAGCCTGGAAAATTCTGTCTCCTGGCAGGAGATTCAGGTGATTCCTTTCTTGCACTGGAAATCCTAGAAATAATTTCTGATTTACAAAGAAAGACAGAAAAATAAAAGATAAAGCCTCTAAAAGGGACAAGAGGGTGCCATTAGCATAGGCAGGATTATTTTTCATCCCAAGAGCAGGGGAAAATAAACAAGAGAGATTTGCTCCATTCCCTGCTTTTGTTTCATGCTGGTTCAGGTTGTTCCATCATCAAACGACTCAATTAGTGGCAATGGACACAAAAGTTTGGAGAATGAATTCTGACTACCAAAATGACCCCAGATGTTGCCTGACTAGAACCACACAGCCATACAATTGGTAAAATGATCCTGAAATGTGGATCAGGAAACTGCCTAACGAGAACAGAAAGTTGCCTGAAGTCACCAACACCCCGTTTCAGAAAAAGGGGCCTGGACAGGAGCACTGCAGAAGGGGCCAAAGGAACAGCATGCCTTGAACACAGAAAGACATGACTGAAAAAACCTGTTAAATATTTAAGGTATTTCATATAAAAGCAAGGATCAAACAGTAAGAACTTCTGTATCTCCACTGACAGTGTTATTACCTGTGCTCACTCGAAAGAGCTCCACAGATTATCTGGTTTGTTCAGTGGCTGATCCTGCATTTCAGGCTGGAGCTCAGCAATTCCTGACGCCCCATTCCAAGACAGGAGTGGGAAAGAAGGATCTCAGGAGGCAGGAATTAAACCCAAGTGTGAGATCAGAGGCAGACAAGCTCATTATGGAAGAATATCATTAGCAAAATGCCAAGATGAAGCTGTGCTTGCAGCGACACTTCTCAGTGAGGTGTGCAGCTGATTTAGGATCACTCTGCTGGCTGCCTGCAGAACACAGATTTAAATTCACCTATTTTCCCTCTAATTCTCCCTTTTCCAGGCTTTCTGTTGTCCCAGCTTCTCTCCTGGTGGGTCTGAGCTGCTGTGCTGGTGGCTGGGCTTATTGGAGGTGGCAATGGAACAGGCAGGACAGATCCTCCCCAGGGCTTGCACACTTGATTGGGTTTTTTGAAGTACAGAAAACAGGTGGCTGTTGTCAGAAATGGTAGAATTCAGCTGACAGGAGAAAATGCCCTTTTTTTTCTGAGCAACCTGAAGCAGACTCCTGTTCTTCCCAGCGCGGAGTAGAAGATAGGATGTAAGAGAGAAGTTGGTGAATATTCCCTGCAGTTAAAATTGGAATTTTGGAAACTGAAATATAGGAAATCTGCCTCCAAATAGATACTTAACGTCTCTTTTTAATGTCAGAAACCCAAAATTTAGAAATAGCTAAACACACAGTCAACATGAACCTTCCTGCCCTGTGTCTTTGTCACAATTCCAGCTAAAAACTCTGCTTGTTTTGTACATTCTGGCTTGAAGTTCCACTTTTAAATGACTGAGCAAATTCCATATCCATCTGACAATATAAGATCTGAGCTTTTTTACACATTCAAAGAAGGGGAATGAAAAAAAATCTTCAGCTGTGGCTTAAGGTGTTCTCACACCTTGCTGCAGGTAAGCAATAACATCACAAAGGAGGATTTTATGCTAATAAAGCAATCTGGGAGAATTGCAGCTACTAAGATAAAATAGGCCAAATTATTGTAGCCAACATCAAGATAAAAAACAATGAATATAATGGGGAAAAAATAGCCAAGTGCTAATCAGGTTTTTGTAAACACCAGCACCTGAAGATCAAAAGCCAAGCAAGAAATACCTTCAATATAAGAGTTTATTTCTTCTGTGGAAAACTCCCCAGCATTTTTTTTCTTACAGGTACTGCCATAGTGAAATTGTTTTGCTGTAATGTGGCATACAGAGATAAAAATAATGTATGCACATGGAAATTTAATAGGCACAGGATGTAATTTTAGCTAAACAGTTTATATTGCATAAGTAATGACTTTAGCTTACCTTAAAAACAGATTTCTTTTTAATTATAGCAATTTTTTCGGGATGTTGGCATTCATGTGAGTAGTCAGTGTAATATATATATTTATAAATACATGTAGAAATATATAAACACATGGAATATATGTAGAAATACATAAACACATGGATTCATACACAGCTTTTTCTGTAGGTGATACTCTGAGACTGTTACAATTTTCACTGAATAAAGAAGAGAAATAAAAGGGCAGAGCAGGAGATCTGACTGAGGAGATGAAAGGGAACAACACCAACTGCAACTCAGGCACCTTACATGGAACTCACCCCATCCAAGGCATTTAAAACACCACAACCTAAATATTGTCCTGCACTTCCATTTCTACATCTCGTCCCAAAGCTTTAAGAATCCTCTAAATTATTGGGAATTTAAAAGCTGCATCTCCAGGCACTTCTTCCCCAGTTCAGCCTGGTTTTCAACCCCTTCTCAGATCAGCCAAAATTTGCTTTATTTTGGAGCTGCAGCAGCTGAAGCAGCTCCTTGGGGAGGCTCTGCTGCCTTCCCTGGTCCCTTCCAGGCTCCTCCAGGTCCCCAGGGCCCCGAGGTGCCACAGCCACCCCCTGTCCCCCCTGCCTCCCCTGGGGTCCCTGACACCTCTGAGAGCGCTGGGGAACAATCCCCAGAGGAGCTCTGGGCTTTGGGATTCTCCTCTGGGAAAACACAGAGTGCCAGATGGGACCCTGCTGGTCCCTGCTGTGTCAGGGCTCTGGCTGCTGCTCCAGCTTTGCCTCTGCAGTGGCAGTTTTTGGGACAGCATGGAGCCAGAAATGGAACCTACTGAAACCAGAAAAATGCAGCCTGTTTGATAGAAAAAGCAAAAATCCCAATTAACCATACACTGATTTTACCATAAATACTCCTGATGCATCCATGGAATGAAAACTGTCAAAACACGTTTTTTTCTTTTAAATTTCCTCTCTGGAGGGATGTTGTTAAAGGTTAAGAGCCTTAAAAACAGTGGAAACCTGATTCTGAAGCACTTGTCTCCATAATAATTTCTTTGATTTCACTAAAAGTTTGTGGTGATGTTTTTATAAAACTGCTTCCAACTGAAGGTATTGAAATAGCATAAAGTCCAAGTGGGTAAGGCAGTGCATTTCCACCAGGTCAGTCTGGTTTTCCTCTTGAAAAAGAATTTACAGGCTGGTCATCCTTTATCTGAAGAGCAATTTGGGAAAGGCCAAACAAATTTTTCATCAGTGGTCCTGTGAATCCGTGCACAAGTTCAGGTCTAGAGACTGGATCCTAAAACTTAAAATTTCCTGAATAGCAAAAAAAGGGAAAAAGTATTATAATCAAATGCAAGTTATTACACCACTTGATAAAAAATTGAAACAAATCAAATAAACTATGAGTTTTATTAAGGAGACTTTGTAAGATGTAGTTCACACAGTTTATACACTGACATATTCAGTAATGTATGTATTTTTTTTATATGTATATATAAATCCTAGCCTGTTGTTTTGAAAACTATGTATGTATTAGGAAAATAATTTCCATTTTATGGCTGGGAAATGCAGCTCCAGTAAAATACAGTCCAGATTTGGTTTAACTTTTTCTTTAAAAGCTTTTCTCCTTCTAAATCAGTAAATTAGCATAATAACATATAATAAATACATAATAAATATATAATAAAACCAATCCTTCTGGCTCTCTCTAACAACATTTGCCTATCACTTCAGTTAAACTGCAGTATCACAGCCCAGTTTATGTGCACAGAACGTGACATTTCATCAAAATAAAAGTGTGGAGCTCATTAATAACTATGGTAATACTATGCAAATGTGCAACATCATAATACAAATTAGAGTCTTTTATTTGAAACACCTCAATGCTCTTTTATGTGCAGCTTTCCTCCCCCTTGTTCTCCCTTCCATTATAATTATCCCACCTTGCTGGAACAAATGGTGTCACAGTTCTTTGTCTCCTGAGTCTATAATTTGGAACCTGTCACGGTGTTTCTAAGCACTCTATGCACCTTCCTATTACCTTGTAAATAGATAAATTGAGTAGATCTAGAAGTAAGATTAAATATTTTAACCTGTTTGAGAAAATTAACATTTTCGTGATATCTTTTTTATCTTCAGGAGCTTTAGCATTTGCATTGCAATTGATATCTATATAAAAATTATATATAAATACATAAATATATTTTTATATTTAATGTATAAATAAATAATATAAAGATGAAATAAATTCTATAAATACAAATATAAATATAGATATAAATACACATATAAATATACATATAAATATGAATAGA
>VXAC01003307.1:127446-224567 GCA_013399225.1 Rhipidura dahli | reverse complement strand
TATAAATATAAATATAAATATAAATATAAATATAAATATAAAATGTCATCAAGCACAATTAAGGTGCCCTGGAAAGAATTTTTCTAAAAAAAAAAGTGATTTTCATTTCAGATAAGAATTAGAACATTATCATATCTTTCCTGTTGAAACTGGACTCAGAAAGATTGGAAGGCCAACCACTGACACAGGTATTTTTTTCAGAATAAGGTATTTCAATAAATTGTTAACTTTAAGACTTCAGAGTCAGAGGATTGGGCACCTGGTGAGAGCAAAGCAGCAGAAGAGGTCAGAGATGGAGATGCAGATTTATTGCTGTGGGATCTCAGATTATGCAAGGTTTGCCCCGCTCTGGGCCAGCCTAAAGCTGCACGTTGCTCCAGTTTCTGCCCTGGACTGATTAAAACGATCAGGAATTAACAGGATCCCTGATCTCCTGCCTAAACCTTTCAGGAGTAGCTTTTACACTGCAGCTCTCACTGCAGACCTCTGGGCAAACTGCACCAAGCCCCCTTGGTCTGCTCAACCCAAAGGAAGCACTGTGATTTCAATTTCAAATACTCCCCGAACTGGGTGACCTTGGATAGACTGGGACATCTCCCTGGTTTGGCTCTGGAGAGCTGCACAGGGATCCACAGACAGAGAGAGGATCCCCTGCTGTGGGACAAGTGCCTAAAGCACAGAAAGGTGTGAGGAAAGTGGGCTCATTACACACAGAGTAGACTTTAATAATGTCCCACAGCATTAAATAAACCAATCCAAGCCACAGAGCAGCCTCACAGAGACATTTGTGTGCTGGGTGTGCATGTGCTGAAAATGCACTTTAAAGTTCTCTCTCACTGTCCTACATGGTCACACAGTGAAATCCAGCACATCAGGACACATCACCAGTGGCAGTTTTGGGTAGGATCTGTAAAATGTGGGATCTGCTGCTCAGAAAGTTGGCATTCTGATGATTGCCATGATAGCATGAAGTATAAAGAAAGTGCATGTGTTTTTAAAGCTCATGCCACTCTGAGTCTGCTGACCATGCTCCAGGGATGCCTTAATTACATTTTTTTCCCATGTATCTTTTGATTTTTTTCCTTTTGTCCCTCCCCCTTGAAGAAATTTTCATTCTTTTAACATCTGAAACCCCCTTATACTTTCCATAGTTTTAGATTGCTCTTTCAGCAAGTCCTTGAATTTTATTCTGTGTGTAAATAATCTAAATACCTAAACATTGACACAGCTATTTGGGTACTTAGTGCCCCTTCTCACAAAGCTTAAAGAAAGGAAAATTTTAAGAGAAGAGTGGAGAGCTCATATCTCATTTCAGTTGTTAAGTGGAGTATGGTTATTCACATATCTGAACCACCAATGGTTGTTTCTGCAGAGCTGATGAACCATCAGGTTCAGAAACAAGAGAGATTGATCCCAATCTGTGCTTTAATTTCTCTGGGACAATGCTTTTCCTGCTTTTCCTGTGCACCTTAGCAGCATCCCTTGGAGCTGTTCCTGACTACTCTCCCACTCTGCTTCTAATTCACATTTTCTGCTCAGCTCTGTCTTCACCAAGAGTTTAGACCTAAACTCCCTGGAAGTAAATAAGCATTTAAAAAAAATTTCTTTGTTTCTAAATGCATTTAATGCTGTCTTTTTTTTTTTTTTTTTGCGCAAAACCTTAATATCCCAGCAGCAGGAAATAACAAAACCTTCTCATAACTATAATAACCTTCTCATAACCATAATAACCTTCTCATGGCCATAACAACCTTCTGAGAACAGTGCTGACAAAGTGGTGGGTGCATTGCACCATCCACTCAGCGTTTGTCCTGTGCCAAGCTGACATCTGGGCACATTTAACAGCTTCAGTGTCAGCTCCCAGGAAAACACCAGCAGGGAAAGAAAGCTGTGGCAGCATTTCCTTTCTGATGGGCACAAAGGCGACACCCAGGAGGTTGGAGGGAGTTTTGGGTGTTTTGTGCCTTCTCTCCACATCCCAAGGAGAATTGTTTCCAATATTTTATTTCCGTGTTGAGGATGGACTGATCTGCATATGGCTTCAATTACAAAGCATATGCAAGCCAGACAGCCAGGATGGCTTGACCTCTTCCATATGTGTAGAAAAACAAGCTCTGAGCAATCTGCTGACTGGGGATACTGTGATAAACAAACAGGAGCAAAGGCTAACAGAAGATATTTCCTCCAAAACCATATTGGACTGTGAGCTGCTCACTTTTTGAAATGATTAGCAATTCCTGCCTGCATGGGTCATTAACAACCTGCTGTTGTTGCTCCCCAGTGTGCACTGTGCTGCTGTTGTCATGTTCTGTCTCAGAAATACCTCAGCTACACCCAAATTCTTCTTTACATTCCCAGCCACCAATGCAGGGAACTCCACTGGCAAGGTTGAACCATCTCAAGCCTTTGCTGTAGCTTTCAGTGCTCTTTATTCACCTTTCTCTGCAGTATCTGAGGGAGCTGTACACGTGTAATGCACTGTTCAATAACCCCAAACCTTTATTATTTATTATTAAACCCTTGTGATCAATTAATCTTCACTATTTATTTCATAGTTTTGTGTAAGAACGAACCATCCAATCCTAGAAAGCCTAATTTCTCCATTTTTTAAGTATCTCTTGAATTAGAAGGCAGAAATGCAAGATTACAGACAAAAAGAGATTCAGTACATAAAACAAAATTAGAATTTGAATCAATGGTGAATGATTCAAAATTCAGGGGATAAATGATAAGTTGGTCTTGGCTTGATAAGCTCAACACTGACCATTCACTTGGGTCAGACATTGAACTGAGACCCTGCAGAAGTGGTAGCTCCATGGAAAAACCACACCAGCTCTGGAGAAATATTCCACACATTCATAACAATTCAGAGCAGCATATAGAAATTAAATTAGTAACAAGACTCATCTGAATGGGCATTAATGAGAGTATGAAAAAAGTTCATTTATCTGTTTGGATTGTGAATTTGCTGAAGGCTGCTCGAGCAACTCAGTCAATAACAGTGACATGAATATGCATGTGCATGCTCAGATATTTGCATGCAGATGAATTTATCCCTGACAATAACTGATCACAGATAATTACTCAGGAATTCAGGCAGCTCATAGACATTGATAATGTAACACGGTGGTGTGAAAAATATCTTACTGGGAATTTATGAAAGAAATTGCTCCTTGCAAACTAGGAAGGAGATTTTTTTGGTAGGGAGAACGTCCTTTTTTTGAACTTTCACTGAGTTGCTCCCTGTATTTCCTTGGCACAGAGATTCTCCATGGTGTAGTGTTTGCTACCACGCATTGCATGGGACAGATCTCAAATCAGGACCCTGAAGAAAAAGGGAACTGTTGCTTTCTGCAAGGGAAAGAGGAACTTGCAAATGAAACACACAAAGAATAAAGGCAACATAGTCCTTTCCAGTGGGAAACAAAGATAAAGCCTTTGAAAAAAAATTAAATGCTAATTTCAAATGTTTATAATATTGTTTATACCTAAATATTTGAAATACCATTATAGTAATTGTGCAATTATTTTTCATTAAAAGACTAAGAATTACCAGTGTGTTTCATGTGGATCGTTAGAAACAACAATTTCTTTGATGGTTATTACTTGTAACACCTGAATAAACCAAGAAAATATCTGTGTATCACCAAGTTCTTGGGTTATCTTAAAGAAATTTAAATTTTCTGTTAGTGTAATAATACTTTTTTCCATTTAAAGGGGAAAAGTTTATCTCTTCCTGCACTAGTGTGTATCATTCTTCCTTTTTGTTCTAAAAATAGAACCCTCTATCCTCTATAATCTAATATTCCCCCTCCTATTTAACATAATTACCTAGGGCTGAATCAATATTCCATTAGCTGGCTGCAGTCAATGGGCTGCCCCTCAGTGCCTGCAGCATTCCAGCCCCAAGGATTCAGGCACAGCTCTTCACCCCCTCTGCCTGAGCATCCCTTGGGAAGGAGTAAAAGCTGGTCAGGGGGCAGTGGCACAGGGAAGGACAGATTCTCCAGGCTCTGCATCCCCTTTATTCCCACCCCACTTTCCCCACGGGGCTCCCAGGACACCTGGGGCAGGGAGAGCCCCCTCTGACTGTCACTGATGCCTCTCCCTGAGGATGGGGAGGAAATTCTCCCAGAATGTCACTCTGGGACCTTCTCAGCACCGTCAGGAATCCTCATGGACTCGGAGTTCCACTGAGTTTGGCTGGGATTAGACAGAACTCCCAAAACTTAGAGGTGCTGTGGGGATGAATGGGGCAGCACAGCCACAGAAAACCTCCCCTGCCCTGGGAATTGCTCCCATTTGGGAGGTTCTCCCACCCAAACCAAGCTGGGAATTCACACAGCTTTGGTAAAGACCTTTAATAAAGCTGCCAAGGCAAAGATCATCAACCTCAGCTGGCTAATGGATTTAAATTACATATTCAGATGTTTAATGCAGTAGTGTACAGTGAAGTGTTGTTAGGATGCAATGGACCCAAGCCTCTGCTAGCTTCTGATAGAAAGCACAAAGCTCTTGGTGCTCCAAGCCATGATTTTAGAAAAACCAATATTTTCCTTTCATATGCCCTGCTTGAAGTCTTATTTCTGTGCTTGCAATAAAAGATCGGGGTGAAAGAGTTTCCACTGGGCACTCCAGAATTTAGAATTTAAAATTACTTAGCTTACCTGCTGCACAAAAGATTTGATATTTTAGAGGCATTTGTATGACACTGCAGCAAACTTTGCAACATCTGGATTTTTATGCTTTACTCAGAAAATTTTTGGTAGAATTTGCATGTATTTGGTTAAAAGAAATGTAGAAATCCAGGAACACATTTTACCATGAGTAAGAGATGATACAGGATGCAAATATAGCAAGCATCCTTCTTTCTAATTCCTTTAGTGTGCAAAGAAAATGATGGAAAAGAAAATGTGAATGCTCTGCTGCACAATTTGTTCATGTGTCACTGCAAGGCTGTTCCATACACTTCACACTGAGACTCTAGGAAAGCAATAATTCATATAAATTAATTGGATATGTCAATTCTAATTGTTCCACAAAGGCTGGGTGAGCATCCTTAGGAGACCACAGGGGATCTCCACGATGCTGCAGACAAATCAAGTATCCAAATCTTGGCCAGTCCGAGGCTGGGGGCACAGGAGAGCTTACACAGAGCAATTTAGGTTAAAATTAAGGTTAAAACATTGAAGTTGGCATTCTGGCTTTCTGCTCTCCACAGGTATTGGGAAACTGGATCACTGTGAGGGAAAGGATGAAACCCAGAGAAACCAAAGCAAAAGGAGCAATAAAGAGTCCCTTAACACTGCACTGTGCCATGCTGGGGCAGCTGCTGTCACCAGAAACATCCTGGGATGGAACAGGGTGTTGCTGTAAAGGTTTTGCTTTTATCCCTATGTAGGGGAAATGTCCATTCCTTTATCCCCAGCAGCAATTGGAGAATCAGCCTTGGAGAAACCCAATGCCCAGAAGGGCACAAATGACAAACACAATCCCCAACTTCCAGCTCCAAACCTCAAGAGAAGTCAAAATGATGTCAGAATTGAGTGCTCTATTAACATCCCCTAAACCAGGGGTAGAAGAATATATAGAAATTAAAATAGAATATTTTTATATTATCCCAACACTACCTGAAGTGAATTTCAGCCCTCCTGCTCTACCCTAAGGTGTTGGACACGTGGTGTTTTTAACCCCAGGTCATTACCTACCTATTCATCTGCATAAATTTCTGCTACTCCCTTGGCCTAATAAGTAGCAATACAATTTAATTGTACTTATTATGGGGTGCTGTTCTTCTCCAGTGAGTGACAGGAACTCAGGGTATGAAAAGGAATGAAATGTTCAGTATCAGGATACCACTGGGCTTCCCCAGACACAGAACCAACATGAAATACAGTAATGGATTATTATAAACGGATTCTTTTATGAATTTCTAAATGGAAATAAGTACATTTATTTCTCAGAAGCATGCAGGAGCTCCTGTAGGAGCCTATTCACCAGCCAAGCCTGCAATGGATTAGGATCCTCATTCTCACTGGTACTTAAACAGATGCATTTTCAGAAGAAAATTACAAGCTTTGGAACAGGTTTAACACTTTGAATAGAACATGTTTCTCCCTATTTTGTGAAATAGAATTACTGTGTGACAAGAGGAAATCTCTCAACTATGTCCAAAGACAGGAAAAACAGAAGTGTATTTCCTCTCATTTGCCTGTTAACACTGACTTGCTCCAGAGGCAAATGATGTGCATAAATTTGAGGAATTAACAGGAGTCAGCACAGCAAATTTGTCTTTTTCCTGATTTTTTTTTAACATAAACAAAACCATAAGTAGGAAGAATACAGAAATGGTCTGAAGTAATTTACCTGAAGCTTGATAACCCAATATCATCATTTGTGGGCAAGAATTAGATGTGAACTCCTGAATTTCAGCTGCCCTGGTGAAGGCACAGTGGGCAGGAAGCTGAAATTTGAGTAAAATGAAGCCAAGTTCTTTTCTCATATTTCTACTTCATACATCTCTTATTACAGCAAGGGATGAAATTCTTATTGGAATACCTGAGTAGGACCATTTCCAATGTGTCTGGCTGCAGGATATACACACATCCCATAACCAGAGGGGTCTGTGCCTTCATCAGAGGCTGTGTGGCCATGGCTGCTCTACAGGAATGACAAATTCAGAGAGGATAAAGTTTTCTAAAGAGCCCAGGCCTAAGTTTCTAATGAATTTAGCACACAAACACAAATCTAAAAGTCACTTTTGCTCTAAATTCCCTTTGAAACAACCCTGTGCTTGGCTACCTCTGAAAATTTTGCTTGCTAAACTTAAATACCACCACTGCTGGTGCTGCTGCAGTATCCCAAAATATTCCTGCTGTGCTAAGGAAGCCATGTGTTACTGTGGAACAACTGGTGTGGAATCAGTGGTCCTTGAAGGGAACACTGAGAAGACATCAAGAAAAATCCCCCTTTCCTTTGTTCTTTGCTTAGATCAACCCCCAGAGCTGCCTTCAGCCTGGTGATTTCAGGAAGGAAGGATTTCATTTTGGTTGGTTACTCGACACAAATAATATGTAATTCCATCCAAACTTCTTTTCCAGCACACCAACTTAGCAAGACCATGGAATTCTTGCCTCTCCCCAGTAAAACAAAAGTTGTGCACACAGCTGTAAAACCCCTGGGGACAGAAGGACTTTAGGCTGCTCTGAACTGTTTGTACAAACTTAATTATCTTCTTTCAGTGTCCTCATCCTAAGAGAAATCTAAAAATGCCAAAATTGTCAACAGACTTTCAAAAGAAAAAAAACCCAACCAGACAATCCTTAAAATCAGTTATTTTTCCAAGTTGCATGATTTGAAAGGCTAAGAAAGAATGAAACTGCTAATTAAACTAAGCAAAAGATGATACACACGTTCTAATATGTGCAATAATTAACCAGCTCAATTCAATAGTATTAATTCAATGTTTGGGCACAGCATAATAAATAGCACTGGACTGCCAAAAGCTGAACTTCTTTTCCAATTGAAATTAATAAAGCTCTCTGGATGCATCCATGTTTGTGAAGACAAAAATATTCTGAGTGCCAGGTTCCTGGTTACACTGAGGAGATGGAATATCTCTGCATCTCTCTCCAAGAGGGATGGCATTCCATTCCAGAGAAACAGGATTTATTGCCATCTATTCAAGCATATATATATATATATATATATATAAAATGAAGATTTTAGTCTGGAATAATTAGCTTTGAATAACCCCTGAAATATGGGTGGAAAATAAGTATCTGACACAGTGAATGACTAGATAAAAATGAAACTTGATTACAAATCAGGTAAAGTAAGAAAAAATACTTCCTACTATACTCACAGAATTGACAAACCAAAAAGTGTCTTAGCAGAATGAAAAATGAAAAGGATCTGGAGTGAGATCATTGTAGGTGTGGCCATTAAATAGTATTAATTTAGGAAAAACTTGACTACTTTTAATTCAGAAGAAACAACATTATCAATAGCACAGAGGCAGCTCTGAAAGACTTCACCTTCACCATGGTGTGCTTCAAAATAAATCACTGCAAACTGCTTTCCACCTGACCAACAAATTCCTATTGCTGTTGTAATTTTGTGAGGCCGATGCCTCATAAAGAAATATGTTAGAAAAATGATAGGGAAAAAAAAAGAATTTGTTTGGTAGCTGTGTCCCACACATTATTAAAAAAAAAAAAGTAAATATAAAAACAAATTAAATTCCTGCAGTTGTTATAAACATGTTGACCATGGGTGACTTTTCTGTGCCTTCTGGTGGAAAACCCACTCTGCCTGGAGTGTGGCTTTGCAGAAACTGCAGACAAAGTTTCTGATCTTTATTTCTCCTTGAAATTTCTCCACAGCACAAGGCCTTACTTCACAAGTTGAATGCCTGTGAATTAACAGTACTTTTAATTACTTGAGATACAATCTCTATTGGAGCATTCTTTCCATTTCCCATTCATTTTTCTTCCTTTCATTATCAGTCTTTCTTCCCACTAGATTGTTTATATTTTAATACGTGCAGATTTTAACAATATACTGACTCCAATACTGGCCTAATTAAATTAAATTTACTTGCAGATTTGAACAGCGACCCACACTGACCTCAAAAATTTTCCTTTTTCTTGATTCCAGTATATTTTACCCTCTGTCAAAAAGTTATTTTCCCCAGATCTTGCTACTGCTTCAGATTCAGCCTCTGTGCAACCAGTCCTCCAATAGATATCAAAATTAATATTTCAGCTTTAAAAAAGTTACAGTCCAAATCCAAGTGGCCCACAATTTTTAGTCCCTAAATGTTATTTAGGTCATTTCAAATAAATAATTGCAGAGCACTTTCTGACCACCCTAGCAAGAAAGGACTTTGATGTTCCAGGTTGGATTTTTTTTCCCCACAGCCATCATTCCCAATTTTCTTCATAATTAAAGCACAACTCAAAAATGGCTTTCCAGAATGGTCAAAGAACTGAAGCTGAAAGTAAAGCTCACCTGTGACTTTGCATTTCACAGCACAGGAATTCACCCCTCAGCAATCCCAAGACAGTGCCTGTACTTTCCTTCCTGCACATAAAGTTCCTCTCACCTTTTGCACTCTGGTTTTACCCTTTCATGAATGAGATTATTTTAGCATTTGAGATTATTTAACTTTCAGGTAGAATACATACACTTTTACATCACCACATGGCATGGGTGTATTGAATACTCTTATTATTCCCTATTCACCTTTCTTATATATTTCTTTTTCTTTCCCACTGCAAGTCATCTTCTTCCAGTGTGGAATCTTTTCCAGCCAGGATTCTCACCTGCATTGCCTGAGCTGAAGAGAGCTCTCAATTCACCTTGCTTTCAAAAGAAAAGTGAATGTAAAATCCATGTCAAGGGCTGATGCTTGACAGGGAACTCTCCCTGTCTTTAGTAACTTGTATTTGGGATCTGGCTAACAGGTGGTTTAGGAATGGGAATAAAAAAAGCAAGGGTTTCCTCCTTTATTTTCAGTTTCTTCTTGCCCTTGGAAGCTCCTTTACAGGTCAGCATTTGGTTCTGGGGGGGCTGTGTATTGCTGGCACCCCTGGAACAGCAGCCAAGGCACCACTCTGGGGTTACCCCCAGAACCCCACTCCCCATCCCACAAAAGCCAGTGGCCCAAAGGCCAGATCCTTGGAGAGGCACATTCCAGGGTGTCCCAGGGGCTGCAGCCCAGACTGCCAAATTCCCCTGGGTTTCCTGGAGCAGCAGGTTAACCCCTGCCCAGTGAGAATCCCTGATCAGCCCTGAGCCTGACTTTCCCTGGGAGATTTCTGCAGCCACTGGAGCTGCTCCTGCCCCCAGCACTGCCCAGCCCACCCCTCTGGGATGGAGTGCAGAGCCTGCCAATGCTGCCCGGGAGAAATGCGCCGTGGAACTTGGGCACTGCCAATTGCCAACCAGAAATCCATCCAGAAATCCATGCATGGGAAAAACATCAATGCTCATTGACAAGGCCAGGGAGGGCTGACAGGCACAGCAGAAGCAGATCCAGATCCATCTGGGTGCTGGGGACTGGGGGCACACACCAGGATGAATAGAGGGAGGGACAGAGGGGGAGAGAAAACTGATGGTGGTACCTCCCCTCCAAGAGTGGGATTTTAAGACCAGACTGTTGGAATTGGTTCTTCCCCTCTCCTTTGTCCAGAAAAATATTGACAATAAAATTAAAGTATATGTATTTATGAATCTACAAACATGGATTGTGCTCTGCACCCTGTCCACAGTTCCCAATATACACAGAGTCCATTAAAGTATTGACTCCTTCCTGCCTGTTTTGCCTGCCCATAAACTGTATTAAATTTGCTTGCAATGCAATTCAGAGAATCAGAGACAAATTTATGTGTTCCTTAAACATTTTAATTTCAGTAATTCCCTATATGTTGGCTCCTGTTTAGTGGCATTAAAAAAAATACAGGTACTCTATAGCCCCTATAAAAATTGCATTTAAAATAAGATGTTTCCTCAGGTTTTTTTAGACTAGCTGGTCTAAAAATCCGTATAAGTGAGCAATTCCCAGTCACAATGTTTTCTGGTCACTTGGCCAGCAGTCAGATGTTAGTGCAATAATCTATTAATTTTTCAAGAGCTAGCACAGAATAAGAATACAATTGTGATATTTTAGAAATGTATTACAGCTAATAAAGGCAGCATCAGCCCTCCTCTCATTCAATTATTGCCATTATTTAAAATAATTAAAGTGAGGTTCTTAATAATGCTTTTTGATTACGTGGATCCAAATCCTAATGAATTAGTAGAGATTTAAAATAGATATTGTACCTAATTTGGTAAAACTTTTATGTGATCCTGCAAGAATTGAAGGAGATGATGTACAGAGAGCCAAGGAGAAATGTCAGAAGCAGAACACCCCCAAGAGCGGAGCTGCAGGAAGCAGACTCGCTCAGCGGAAAGCACATGGAACAGGCAGGGAGAGAAACATTTAGAAACAGGGGAAACGAAAAGAAAAAGGCATTTTAGAGCCAGAGTGAGAAAGGAAGGGTAAGGGCTGAAAGGCAGGAGGCAAAATAAATGATACCAGGAGCTGGAAAATCCCCCTCCTGCTTCAAAGGAAAAAGTAAGGTCATGAGACAGCAGAGCCAGAGCTGCACTATTGACCAGCAGCAAGAGGTACAATTTCTGTGCTTAGAAAAGGAAAAAAATCCCAATAGAAGAGTCAGCAGGGTCCTGCTCAGGGACACACTCACTGAGGGGAGATGTTTTTCCCAAGGAAGTTCCCCGGGGCTGCTGATCCCGAGGAGCTGCGGGCAGGGCGTGCTCTGCTCACAGACACAGCCTGGCACCGGGGCTGGGCTGGCTCCTTGGGGTGGAACACCAAGTTTGCAAGGAAAACTCTGGGGTCTGGGTACAGAGGTTTCCAAAAGGCCCTGGTTGCTGGGTTCTGCAGCACACACCTGTGCCTAAAGCATTTCCCTGCTCTGACAAAGTTATTTCATCGGGAGGGGCAGATCCCAAGCCACACTGGGTGGATTTGGTCATTTGAGGTACAGGCAAGAAGAAGATGAAGATGAATAATAAGAGGTACTTACTAATGGGATTTTTTTTTCCCCCAGATGAAGTGCATTGTACCTCACTTGTTTTCTGTCTTACTTCTGAGTGCCAGTTTCCCTCTTTGAAATAATTTATCCTCATCAAAATCCCTCAGGATAACCCAATTTTGCAATATCAGAACTCGTGGTCAAGAAGTAAAATACAGTGACTGTCATGTGTAATTTTACTACTTCCATTTTTAGTGTTTTCAATATTCTTTCACCCATTCACCTACACAACCAAAAGTAAGTTAATTTTTCTTCAGCATTAACTTAATACATCTCATTTTATTAGCTGGTAGGAATAAAATAGCAGAGGAAAAAAGAATTTTTCAATGTCAAATACTTTGTTAATAGGTTAACTGAATTAATAAGCTAATCATTATTAATATGAAAGAACTGTCCTTCCAAATGCTTGAAGGTTGCTAAAAGAAACCAAACCCAACTTTCAGTCGACACACGTGTCTGTAGTTTAGATAAAGTCAATTTTCCCACTCCAGTCTCATCTTAAAGCTCGTTTTAAACAATCTTCCAGTCTAATTAGCATTACCTTCTGGCTGTGTAGTACCATCCTTTTGAATGCTGGCATGGTTAAACCACTCAGGTCTACTTGGTTCAGTGCAGTGTGGCAAATGTCAGTGAAATACGAGGGCATATGGCACATAATTACAGAACCATATGGATGCCAGGAGTGATAGTCAACAGCATTTGAATGCAGGACCAAGAAAGTCAGAGGAAAAGCAATCAAAGGCCATCATACATAATCATTAAATGGATAAATATAGTTTCTCTGCAGCTGAGAGAAGCCAGGACATGTCTGGCCTTTATTGAAGCAAAGCCACGGCGGCTGTTTGAGCATGTGGCTGCAGAGGAAACTCTATGTTATTTTTAGTGTGGTTTGTATATTTGTGAATGCAGCTGATGGAGGTGAGTGATGCAAGGAATCACTTACCAATGCACAGAGCAGATCCACTGCTTCCAGGATCAGCTCCTGGTGGCCAATGCGAGTCACCCCCAGCTCCTCCAGCTCCTGGTGAGTGATGTGCAGCAGCTGCTCCCCGTTGATCTTCTCCCTCTCAAAGTTTTTGATGTATTGTTGGAGGCAATCATCGAGGCCTGGTTAGAAAAGCCAACAGCACAGATTCAGAGCGTGGAGAGAAAACCAAACAAACACTTGTGCAGCTCACAAATAGAGAAATTTCTTGGAAGTGCAAGTGTGCTTCCTTGCTCGGAGCTATCGTGGAAAACATCCAGTGAAAATTATAATTTAACTTCCATAATAGAGCACTTGCTGCTAAAGAGAAAAATTCATTTTACACACGTTATTTTCAGCATTCTTAAACATTTCAGTAGTAATTCTAAACCTTCATGGAGATGAGGGAAGGACAAAATAGCACTGAGAGTGACATTATAGAAAACCTTTTTCTCGTGACGTCACAAAGACCTAAATATAAGTTTATCTTATGATTAGGAACAAACTCTTCCTGTAACTCTTCCAGGACTCTTCAAGGTCACAGAGTTTGGCTGTCCCTGATCAGGAAGAGTTCTCAGGCTCTGTAACCACTCACTCTGCAACACCCACTGCCAATTCTCACCCCAGATTCCCCAGTTCACTGAATCCCAACAACACAAAAATGGTTTTGTTACAACACCTCCAACTAAGAATACAATTCTACCCACGGACAAAGAATTGTTCCATTTCACCCTGAAACTTGACAGGGGGAGAATAACAGATTACTTTGTTTCTCAGACCAGAGAAGAAACTGATTAATGACATTGAAAGATTTTTCCTTCTTCCAAATCTGTTTCTGAACCACACATGCCTTGAATTTCCAGCCAGAACAATGAATTGAACCCAAGAATCCACTACTGAAAGCTACATGAGGTCCCTCAGAGCTCCCTCAAGGACTGCCAGATTCAACAGAAACCTGACACACACATGATTTTCTAGAGATCTGCAAAATTCACTTTTAGTAACTTCATCTACCAAGTAAAGTAAAACACTGATTCTCAGTTATTTGTCCTGCTGTGATGCAAGTAAATCCAAGATCCATAAAATGACAGAGATCCAGAAGCCATAGAAATAATGAATTTGGGCATTTAAGAGCTTTGAAATATAATTTCTGCACACAGCTCTCATCCAATACACATCAAGTTTCCAGAGCCTCTGAGAAAAAGAGTTCTGACACCTTGTGCTGGGTGCCACCACTTTACACCCCAATTAACACAGTTCAGCTGGGACAAAAGCACTGGGATGCCACAAGAATGGAATGAAACAAACCAATGTATTTGTCCTCAGTCTGCAAACACAAGGGGATATGTTGCTCTTTCATTTAATTAACTCCTCTTCCAACATGATCCAATTATTTACTCCATAAACTGATAGTCCTAAGTTATGTAACAGAAAAAGCTCATTTACCAAGTGAAGTGCACAGCTTTATATTCACTTATACCTATGGCCCATAGAGTGATAAAAATGTCATATTTTGTGATGTAATTCAAACGTATGAGGTAGTTTGGGGGATTTTTAAAGCTCAAATCAGCAGTCTGTAACTAATACTTAAACCTTTTCTCTGTTCTAGAATGGTCTGCAAATAGGAAATTATTTCTCTGCATCTGTTCATTATTTTTAATGATCTCATGGATGATTTTACATAAGTATAGTTCAGTTCAATTGGCTGAGAACTGATCACTTCAAGATCTCTGTTTATTAACATTTTTAACTCTGAGCGGTTGCACATTTCTGTTCCTGCTTGCTCAAGAACAATTCTTAAAGCTATTTTAGAGCAAAAGTTCCAAACCCCACACATCCCAGATTTGCTTTTAGTGGGCATTGCCCCAAAATTCAGAAAAAAGTCCCAAAACTGCTACGAGATATTACATTATTTTCAAGCAAATTAATTTTAAAATTTAGAATCAGTAGCCACAACAAGCATTTGTAATATTAAGAGAGATTTAGGAAAACCCAACAGAACATGCCACACTGTGAGAAGTGTGTAGTCAGATGTATTAAACCTGCCTTTGTGCCAGGGAGGATGTATGACAGCAGAGCAAAATATCAAATTTGTATTATTTGTGCTGCTCTGTAATAGCTCCCCAGGGCACCTTTAGAAGGCATTTACTTACTGGTGCAAACAGTGTGGCAGTTGACAAGAGAATATAGAAATATATCATTAAAGGGCCAGGCTGTCTCATGGAATGACAGCTCTTAATAAATACACACCAAAAAAAGAGAGATTTGCCCATTGCTCTCTGCTTTCCTGTCTCTCTGGGAGCCAGGGACTCAAATGTGAGACTTTCCAAAGCAAGAATTCAGCATCAGGAGCCTCCTCTTTATTGTCAGGGCTCCAATTTTTTCCAGCACGAAAACATCCAAGATGAAATTAGAAAGGGTGCAGAACGAGCTCACATTGGCTCACCCAAACCAAATGAAACATTTATTTCCTCAAGCCACTCAGGTCTCATTAGTGCTCTTTATGCATCTTCCCCCAGTATCATTTCTGTTTACAGATAAATATTAAGATACTTCAGATTTATAACTACAAGCAAGGAAAGGGCCTTAGCTCTGCTTAGATGCAGGTAAATGAAATTAACCCACTGTTACCAAGATGCACAATATCAGAGTCAGCAAAGAAACACAGAAATTTGCAGTTCTCTTGCTGCACATTCTTACTTTATTTGTGCACATTTTGTAACTAACCATCATGTCCTTTAGAGCACAATAAAATTATTCAAGAAAAAGTGTTTAAACATCGATGCTTCACTTTAAAGGCAAGGCTTAGCATCTGTGATGAGAAAATTATGGCTGGGGGTTGAACTATTTTTATTTCTCCAACCCAGCTGGGCTCAAGGAGTTAACTCACTTTAACAGAAAATCAATGAAGGTTGAAGACATTTACTAATTTTTCAGTGTTATTTGAGAGGACAGTCCAAGAGAAAAGGAGTTATCCATCAGCCCAAGTGCTGACTGAGTCAGCTGGGAAGCAGCTGTGGCTGAGCACTGCATTAGGAGCTGTACAAACCCTTGTGCTCACAAAATGGCCCTGTAAAGTGAAATCAGGGGAAACATCCCATAAACCACATCCACCTGAAAACTCGGTCGTTTTCCTGGTGTATGGTTGGACTCTGTGATTTCAAAGGTCTTTTCCAAGCTAAATATTCTTAGTCCATATTGTCTCTTTCCATTTTGAAGTTAAAATCATATTGGAGTAGGGAAACTTTATCTCCATATTCAAAGAGTAGAGGAAAAGGAAGCAACGCTGATATGTTGACTGCAAACTGTGATTTTACAAATAGAACATCTAAAGTCAAGGAAATATAAAAAAAAAGGAGGTAGAAAATAGAAAATTTTTATGGAGAAAGAGCAGGAAAGGAAGAGCCAGTCAGCTTGAAAATGTTTATTTTTAGAAACACATAATTAAGGCAAAAAAAAAAAAATTGAAACAAAGACAAAGCAAAATCTTAAAATCATCTCTTAATCAGATTTAGGTATTAACTCAAATATTAACTCCTATTACAAAGGAGGTGCCACATATTGTGGGCAATAAGGTTCACTGAGCTTAAAATGAATCTTCCCATCCGTGTCAACAAATGGCAGGTTTGGATTCCATTAAAAGCACAAACATTGCTGCCATGTTATGTAAACATCTGTCCCTTCCTCTTTGCCATTAGAGAGAGATATCGAAAATATTACCATTATTGACAAAATGACTGTAAAATAAATGAAGGGACAGCCCAGGCTGTTGCCTTTCATGCAGGAGTGATGCAGACAGGGCACCTGCAGGGGCAATAACTCTGTCAAGGGTCCACCCCAGAAGGAATTCCTAAGTTTAAAAGTCTGTAATTTCCAATTTTTCACAAATCTCTCCATAACTTACGTGCACTTATCCACTTCTTCTTTTTCACATATTTTAATGGATTTTTGCCACTTATTGAAACAGGTTTTGTAACCTGTCCTATAAAATTCCTGCCCAGATGATGGGCTTGTTGCTGATCCACGATAATTCCCAGGGGAGAATGCAGGCAGCAAAGCCCGGCAGTGAGAAGGAGGGGTCAGGGGCAGGGCAGGACAGGTCCCTGCCAGCTCTGCCTGGCACAGGCACAGCAGCTGCCACAGTAGGGCTCTGCTGACAGGTGAGGGGAGGCAAACCCAGCCCCTCTGACAGGAAAATGCAGCTGATTTCAGGTTTTAGGGTGGAAAAGAAAGGAAACCACCTTGTCGCTGCTGTACTGTGGCCGGAGAGAAAAACAACACCAAGTCCAAGTTCAGAAAGATGAAGAGAGAGTGAGATTTATTAATTAATTAGTGACAGGCTTATATACCTTGGTTCACAAAGGTGGCATGAGATCATTGGTCATTGACCATCCACCTCCCATAGAACCCACAACCCCCATTCCAAAATATTTTTCAGTCAATATCGTAACAGTTCTACACAACAACCTGCAGGTGCAAGATAAAGGGATTGGTTTCCAAAAATCATAGCTCTGTTTTCCATAGTTTCTGTGAGAAAAGCTGAGCTTTCACAGAATGCTGCAGAGAGCTGGAAAATTTCTCTGCTAAAAGCTTTTCAGCATCCACACCGGCTCAGTGGGAACGCACTGACCGCTCCTGGCTTCAGCACTGCTGCAAGAGGGGTGAGACCCCCCTGGGAAAATCACTCTGGATGAGGGTCTGACAAAGTATTCAATGTTCTTCCTAATTAAAACCAGAAATTAAAAGCACACAGCACAATACTCAATTCCCAGTTGCACAAAGGCCCATGCACAATAAAGAAACTGAGGTGGAAGTGTCTGTGAGACCTGGATCCAAAGGGCAAAACCTGAAAGTCCATGGGATGATCTGTTTGTTCAGAAGAATTACATTTTGGCCTGCCAAGACAAATTAATAACCAATTAATGTGCCTCATTTGACTAATAAAAGCTGTACAACAACCCTATCTCTGATGCTGAAGAATGGTGGCTTGTGAAAAATCAACAGATCAAAGTGAAACAGGGACAAATATCAACTTTCAAATGTTGTTGTGCTGCTGCTTCTGGACTCGCAAGTCCAGATAATCAGCTCTTCACTCACAGGAAATATAAAATCTCTCACTACTGGAAATTCTCTGATTAACTGGGGAAGGGAGCATGAACTTCTGCTCCTGTCACAACCCTCAGTTTACATATGGAGATCTGCTTAAATATATCCAGCATTTAACAGCATCCACAGGCTCAGTCCAAGCATAATTTTTACAGAAAGCAAAAAAAAAAAAAGTTGGGTTTAGGGGTTTTTTTTGAAAAAACAAGGGATATTTTCCATATAAAGTGATATTTAGCAGCTAGCTAAGAAAGATCTGGAAGGAATTGACTGGTTGGATGACAGAGACTGAGGGAGAGAATTCATGCCTTTTCCTAAATGCAATTTTATTGAATACACACATCAGTTCAGCCGTGTTCTCAATGAAAACCCCTTTGATTTATCAGCCTGGGCTCGGGCACAGTGGAGCCTTTCCAATCCTTATGTAACTTGTAACAAGGAAAATCATCAGGTGGGTATTTTTGCCAGTGACGTTAAAAAGCTTTTTAAGAATTATTCAGTCCAAATAAAGAAAAAAACATAATCCTCGGGGCCGTGTTCACACTAAGCTGACTCCCAAATACCAGATATTTGTTCTTAAGCTCTTCAGGAGGAAAAATCAAAACTATTTAGAACGTCAAGAGAAAAGGATCTTCATACCACCAAAACTCAGAAAGAGACAGAGGGAACATGCTTGAAAACACTTTAAAACACCAAGCTTGGAATATTTCAGACCTAAACTTTCCTAAACTTCAGAGTCTATTTAAAAACTACAGATTGCAACGCTTTCCATCTTTAAGCCTATGTGTCACACACCTGACCTACAAAAACATGGTAGCTAGATGACCAGAATTTCACAAAAAACTACATTTAGATGGCAAAATACAGCAGAAATTCACAAACCAAAAAAAAAAGGAAAAAAATTCCAGTTACTCTGAATAAAAAATAATCCCTCAAATCTGGTTTTATCTGACCTTTGAATGCTTGACTGTGCAAGTAGAATGTGTTTAAATGTTGCTTCCCGGCTGAGTTTCCTCTGCGTCACTCCGATGTTCACAGGGATACAGATGGATGTTTTAGATGCAAATACAGGCAGACTTGTGCTGCTTGAATTTACAGATCCTCATCTGCATGAACAGGAACTGGGGCGGGATGAGCACTCTGAATAAATGTTTGCCAGGCACCAACTGACACCAAAAATGTTGGTTTCCATTCCAGGCTGCAAAGTGGGTGGAACTACACTGGGCATAAACACTTCCACTGGTGTCAGGCCACTGCTCAGGGCTGTGCAGTCCATGAGGTACTTCCTTGCTCCATTCTTCTCCCTGGAAGTGCCAGGAGCCACAGGAGCACCGGGATCTGCCCTGTCCAAGCTCTCTGCAGACACTCTCAGCTCCAGGATCCAGCTGGGCTCTTCACAGCTGGAGCACTTCTGCATTTCTGGCCCTTCATGTCAAGGGCTCCCTGCTCCTCATGCTCCCCATCCTCGTCCTGCAGCTGTCCCTGACTCAACAGTGCCACAAGAACTCTCTTGCCCTCTTAGCACAAAATTCTGGGGGGTTTTGCCCTAAAAAAACCTCCCTGTATATCTTCAACTCTCTTCATTCCTTGCCAGCTTCCATTCCCCCATATCCCATTTTTTCCCCTTTTCATGCTGCCTCTGTTATTTTCTATGTGTGAAAAATAAGAGCTTGTCAGCTCTGTCTCCTCTGTAACCAGCAGGGAAGCAGCTCTGGGAGAGCACGAGCTGGAAACTTCCAACCTTGCTCCTCTTCCCTCCCCAGAACAGGTCAGAGCTCCACTCACAGATCCCACTCACAAAGGGAGAGACTCCTCAGGGAATATAAAAATCCACAGCAAGTTCCTAAGCACACTTTTTATTCCCCTCTGAAGTGTCCTCCTCCATGTCTGAGACACAGACCAGCCTCCCAAATTCTGTGCTATCAGCAAAACCAGGGTCAATACAACTTCATCACTGTGACTTCATTATTTTATTTGTAGTATGGCTAAAGCAAGGGGCTTTCCCATAATCTCACTGTAAGCCCAAGATCTTTCCAGCAGCAATTTTCCAAGATAACTGTACTATCAAGACAAAAGCTGGGCTCGAATTATTAATATTTTAAGAGTTCTCGTCAGCTGAGAAGGTTCTGTGAGGGGATGTGTCAAGCAATATTAATAGCAAATGAACAAACTGCTGAACTAATAAAATTTGATTTAATGATATGCCATCACCCTTAAATTGACATTCATATATATGAAGTAAATGACTTAATATAGTTCTGCCTTCATTACCTATGAATGGATAATAGGAAGTGAAGCCATTCTAACTTTGTCCTCAATATTTGACAGCTGTTGCTGAGCTGTGGGATTGCCACGGAAGCAACAAACAGCATTTTCAGGAAGTTTGCTGGAACTGGACCTGACCATAAAGAGCTTTCTGGAAGAGAGGTGTCATGGATCACATTTTCAGGCCCGAGTGTGTGTTCCTTGCTGCCACATTTCCCACAGCTGAGCCTCGAGATGTGTCACTGATGCTGCTACTGACAGACTACCCATAAAAGTGACAAAACTCAAAAGCATCCTAATTAGCTCTGTGTGCTGATGAAAATTTACTTCTTTCCTCAGCCTCATTAATTTTCTACTTGATGAGGATACAACAACAGCCCCCAGTCATTCTTGAGGCAGCGTGGCTTAGGGATGACCTGGAAGTGCTCACGAGCCTCTAAAGGCTCCACGTTCAGGCCTCCCCTGTAATTGATGAAATGATTCCACATTCCAGAGTGACTGAGCTGAGCGCACTGGGACCCTGAATTTGTTACATTTATTTTAAAAGAAAAATTCTTTGGCCCAGTGCAAGGCAAGTGCTTCTGTTTCCTGCACTGGACTATGTAAATACTGCTTTATTTTTTTGAGACAGAGTTTGAGCAGAGTTTCTGCTCTGGCAGAAATGCTGGTTCCAGCACAGACATCCTGGAATACATATCAATATTTTAGAACCAACTAAAAGGACAATACAAAATATTTTTGGCCTTGTGAATCTATCTAGAGGAACCTTCATGATTTATTCTCAAACCAAAAAGCAGAACCAGCACAATTAAATTCCTAAATCTCCGTGTGCAATCACAAAAGAGCAAAGATCTCTGTGTTGGAATAATTCTGGTGAAAATGAACATCTCTGGGATCAGTAAGAACACTGAGAAGAAAAAACATCCACCCTTTATACACGAGGGATTGTGTTGCTCAGAAGTGGAGAATTGATGTGATCAGGGTTCCCTTTTTGCAGTAAATGCCAAAGGCTGTGTTCTCCTCTGTCCTGGTTGGAGGGCAGGGGCAGAGGAGACTTTCCTAGTCCTCTGCTCCCAAGACTTCCATTAACTTGCTGCTAAAGATGACAGGGGCAAAAACCTCTCACTGTAATAAAACCAAAGAAAAGCCCCCAAAAAACCACCCAGAAAAAGGAGCAATTCTTAGGCAGAAACAAAACATTAGGGAATCAGTGTTTCCTTCACTAGAGCACATTGAGATGAATTTATTTCAGACCTCTGCAGTTTCCATTTTAGAAAGGTTAACAAGTCTAATAAGGAAGGAGCAGCATTGACCATGTCCCATCTACAAGGACTGATCTTCAAAGCAAAAGTACAAGAACAAATAAATATAACTGAAAGCTCCTTTCTCCAGCTTCTACAGATTTATCCACCTTGTACTCTGCACAGGAAAGTCTTAATCACAGACTGACCTTCAAAAAACTACTTTGGTATCACACAAAATCAAACAAAACCCTCACGCCAGGGAAGATCTTGTACAAGTACTACAGGGATGTGCCCCATTTGTCCCTGTCTTAAAAGTGAAGGAAAGAAATTACTGAAAGTGAGATAACGAGCCTGTCTGAGCTAATCAATAGAGAGGAAGTAACTTGTCAGACAGAATTCATGTAACAGCAAGACAGACATTTAAAGTTCTGTGAAAGGAGTCCTGCCCTAAAAGTATCTCTGATCACTTTGCAATAGGGCTGCACATTAAATTCAGTTCATCATCATATCAAACCCCATCCAGGCACAGTGTCACGGGTGCCTCAGAACAGCGACTTCCCAGCCAGAATATCTCTACAGGAACTGAAATTTTCTGAGCCACACCTCCAGCTGCAGAATGTTCTCAAATCAACCAAACTCATGCAGGACAGGCAGAATCCCCGGGTCACCTCCTCCCCCCACCAGTGCCAACCCTTGCAAAGCTGAGGGGGATAAAGAGCTGACAGAGGAGAATCAAACAAAAAGTGCTACAGATGTTTCAGTGCCAAAATACATTAATTCTTGTTTTGACTTCACTGACACATTTTACTAAAAATCCCAGATATCAAAAGAACAGCCAAATCCAGTGTTAGGCGTTTGGAGTGAAAAGCCCAAACAAATCAGATTTCTGCTCAACCCAATTTCTTCAGCAGCTCCTAGTCCATGACCTAATTCATGAGTCAGAGCTTAGACACCTGCAAGATGCAAATTCCCAAAGTAGAAGGTGGCCTTGGCAGTTCCTCACACAGCTCTTCACCGAGACGCCAAAAATCAGATTGCTGCGAGAAATAAAGGAAAGGGGGAGCATTTGATCTTTTTTCAGGGATATTTAGAAGCTCTGGTGATGTCTTCTGTTGGCAGCTACTCAGCAAAGGCTGCAGATCAGTCAGTCTGGGGTTTCACCCACACCTCTCCCATTCCTTTTGTTCCAGGGAAACACGAGGATGCCATGCACAGCACTGCAGCTCATTTGTGTCATCCTGTTGACTCCATAAATCTGTAAGATCTTAAATGAGGCTCTTTTTAAAAGCAGTTTGGGGGAATAAGCTCCAGCAGTCAGTGGGGAGCGAGCTCAGTTAAAAGTCAGGTCATTAGCAGGAATTGTCAATTAAGGCGATTCCCAAACTAGGAATCCATATTTTTATCAGTACAAACTGTATGAAACTAGCAATGGGAAGAAACCACAAAAAAAAGACACATCAGTCTGTAAATCCTACTGAAGAAGCTTTTCCCTTTCCTTACATTTCCCTGTTTTTATTCCATGTTTCTCTTCTTCTGATGATACCAGACAAATTTATTATGGTTGTTATTGAACAAAATGAGAGCTAGAAATTTTTATTCACTACCACTTTTAATGTAGTGCCAGATTAAGATAGATTAAGTCTCTGGCTTCAACTACATGATGAAAAATATTACTACATCTTAAATCACTATTATTTTGTGGTTTAATTCTGAATTCTAAATGTTTTGCTATTTGATCTGAACATAGTTTATCCAAGATTAAATAGTTCTGAGAAGTAACATGAAACAAACAAGAATCTTATGATATCTAAGGAACTTAATAGCCTAAAGTCCATGAATAAAATACGGTTACAACTCGGTGTGTAAGAGAAATCCATCCAGCAAAGCAATAATTCAGTACAAGAAAAAGTAAAAATCAAGTGATTATAAAACATTTCAAAGCCATAGGATGCCACTCGCTCATATGTTTGAAATAAGACTTTTTAAAATGCCTAAGATGATTAAATCTTTGACATGGCTGTGTGACAAAGGGGAGATAGGGCAAGCCTAGTGCTTGAATTTCAATCTCTCTGACAAGGAAGCACCAGGCTGGAAGAACTTCAGAGCTCCCAGCTACCATTCCTAGTTATTTTTATGCTCTGCACAGGAAAATAGTTAAAGCTTTTCTTTCAACCCATCAGACAAAGAGTAAGAGATACCCAGTAGCAACATGTCTAACAGTCTAAGTGCTGTCCATAAACTCTCTAAACAGAGCTGCTGCTGAAAAGCTAAATGTAATAACTCTAAAAATACTGTATTGAGCAGGATAAATTAATTCTGTGTCAGCAAAAGTAGCACAGTGTGAAATAATGTTTCTGGGGACATTCCCCGTGGCTTCTTTTGCACTTCCCTCACAGCCATTCCCAGTAAAGCCTCAAAAAAAGGAAATTCTGCTCTGGTTTATTTCTCATGTAAGCCAGAGAACAGAACATGAAGGACAGGAGTTGGCTCCTTAAGCTCACTGAGCAAGTGGTTGGCTTTAACAGGATCGAGCAGTGTAACACAGAAACGATGAGTTACTGGAAAAAGTGAGTGTACAAAGAAAGAACCATATAAAAGTTCTGTATAAAAGAGCTGTGATGAGAAAAAATCAGGAAAATTCAGACTGAGATAGTCCAGAAATGTCAGAAGAGTGAAGTAAATGTGACTTTCATATTCATGAAGCATTTTTTCTTTAAATGGTTGCGTGATTAGCTTTTTCTAAGTTGTCATTTTCCTGGACTTCTAGAAATATCACACAAAACAAAGACAACCCTATCCTAAGAAATTGAGATATTATTAATTTCTCCATTAAAATGCATTGTGCCACCTATTGCTGAATTTTTTTCTTCCTGGAACTCTACTTGGTAAATTAAAATGTAAATCTGGCCTCTTCAATCACTCTCAGCACATACAGGGTCCAAGAGGTTTTCTATGCAACATTTAAATATTAGGAAAAGTAAAAATAAACTTTGGGGAAAAAAAAAAAAACTTGAAAAGTTCTTCTGTGAGGGTTAAACCACCTGTAATTTATGAAGGAAGTGGTGCCATTTACAACCAAGGGCTCCCTCCCACAGCCCCTGGTCCAGTGCTCAGGAGTGGAGGGGCTGCACCCAGAGCAGCTCTGGGTGAGCTGGGCTCCTCCCAGGGGTTCTCTGCACTGACCTGGGGTGGATCCCACCAAAGGAGCAGCAAAGAGCAGATCCCACATGTGGGGTGCTGATCCCACAGACACAGCCCAGTTCCAGCTGCTCTGCTGCTGAGAGGGTTTTGGGAGCTGGCTGTGGGAGCCCTGAGCTCAGAGGATTGGGCAGGGGAAGGTGGCACTTCCAGCCTGGCTCCAGCCCCAGCCAGGGATGGTTTCATGGCATGAGAGGAGTTCACTCCTGGCTCCAGTTTCTGCTGGAATCGTGGGGTTTTCCAGGTGGCAGCACCAAGGCTAAGGGAGCCTATGGATACTGAAAAAGCTTCAGCAGGGAATTTCTTCAGCCCTCTGCAGCATTTTGGGAGAGCTCTGTCTTTCCCATGCAAGCTCTCTAAAACAATGTTACAGTTTTGTAAACTTCTTGTGCCTGCAGGTTGTTTTTGCAGGTTTGTTATGGCTCTAAGCAGCAAAATATTTAGGAACGGGTGTCTTAGAATTTGGCCAATCCCCTCAAGGGGTGGATGGCCAGAGGACCAATCACCTTATGCCATTCAACTCACTTTTGCAAACTAACGTATAAAAGCCTTGGGAAAAATTATTAAATCACTTGCTGCCATTTATCCCTGAGCCTGGACTCTGTGTGGTTTCTCTGCCCATCCGTGGTGCGACAGGAGCCCCACACAACCCCAAACCCGACTCCAATCCCAGCTCCAGGCATTCCCAGCCTCAGCCAAAAATGCAAAACCAGCACAGGGAAAGAATTATGGAAATGGATTCACTCGTGTGAAATCATTTCAGGTTGCATTAATCACATTGCATAGTCTTAATTGGTATCTTTCAAAAATTAAAGGTTAAGTGCATTATTTCCCTGAAGTGAGCTCAAGCTATTGATTACCTTCAATCTGAAAATGAATTCAGTTATTTCATATATTTTACATATATTAAGATACTTCCTTTTAAAAGCTTTAAGTTCTACTTTAGATAAGACATCTCTGCCATCATTTCTCTCCCTAGCTCATGGCCTCAGTAATTAAGAATGTAAAGGACTTCAGAAACAAAAGGGTGTCCATTTGATCTTAAACACAGCAGCTGTTGAAGACTGAATTTGGATCTTTCCTTTACTATCCTTTTCTCAATACCAAGTCACATTCTCAAATGTAGTTTAAATAACTTGATAATGTAGATGAATTGACAATACTATTCAGTGTTTCTTTTCCCTAAAAATATATCTGTGGGACTGAAAAAATTCAAATTATGACCTTTAACAAGCATCTAACCATGTTGTTTGCTCCCTGTGAGCAATTTGCAATTTCTAACTTAAAAGAAAAAAAAAATCAGGTTCCTGCAAAAATGCTAAAAGTCATTTACAGAACTCGAATGTCCTTGACTTACTTTAGTCTTTTTCAGGGACAGAATGAAAAATTAGTATTTCCTCTAGAGGGCTTCAGGATCTGTATCATTTCCCAAGTCAGAGTTATATTGCACAGAGTGGCTGCACTACCGAGGGTCAGAGAGGCTCCTTGCTGTTCTGATGGCTCCTGCTTTGGGGAAAATCCTCACAATTAGTGAAGTGCACAGGGCAGACCCTGATGGTCCTACCATGATTTGTGTCCTCACTTCCCAGCACCACTGTGAGAATCCAGAACTGATGGTTATGTGATTATTTTTACTAGAAATGCTGGAGTTAATCAGTTTGCACTGTTTTCTTTATGAGAACCAGTACTTTCTCTAAAGATTATCTTTGTTTCATACAATGAATTTAAAAATTAACAAAACTATCGAAAGCAATGCATATACGAAAACTCATACATCAAATAAAATGTTTTAATATTATCTTATTATTATTTTTAATTTTTCTCTAAGACTGTATAGTGATAATCCTGCTAATCAAGTTTCTGATGCAGAATTTATACACTAATAAAAACTTCAACTGCAGTTCAGGACTTCAAACCTCATCACTTTACTCTCTTCATGTTTCCCTGTCTGCCACCAGAAATCCTAGGCTTGATCAGCCAAGATATTCTGCTCTACATTCTGTCATTTTCCTCTGTTTTTGTGCAAAACTTGTACTTTCTATGTCTGCCTCACTCCTGAGCCGCTGCTGTTCACTACCTCTCAGAAGTTCCTACTTTTCAGGTTAAATCCTTGACAGTTACAGGGAATCTTTCTGAGATGCACCTCAAGAACTGCTTGGAAAATGCTCTCAGGCACAGGGTGGGATTTTTGGGGATCGTCCTGGGCAGGGCCAGGAGTTGGACTTGCTGATCCTGGTGGGTCCCTTCCAACTCAGGATTTTCTGTGATTGTTTCATTTCATAACTGCTGCCAGCCTGTCCAGTTCTCCAAATCAATAACATTTTCTTTTAAAATAGAAGTTCAATAAGATTTATCTCCCAAATTATGTTTGTCAGATAATTGCAATCAGTGGAAATCATAACTAGAACTAAAGTTCCCAACTGAAGATCTCCCCCTTCCATGGGAAAGACTACTGGTCACAAAGATATCTGAAAGAAATAGTTTTTTATGAATTCTGGTGAGACCATGGAGGGTCCTAGCCTTGGTGCCAGCTGTTATTTAATACAGGAAGCACTGCAGTGATGATTTGTGAGAGTGTGGCCTTGATTCAACCAAGAACTTAAACGTCTGCCTCATTTCTCTGTAAAATGCTAATCCTCCAATTGATTTCACGGGAATATTCACGATTCAAATCAAACTTAAGTGCTTTGCTGGAGCCCAGCCAGAGCAGTGCAGGGCTGAGCACACGCTGGCCAAAGCTTTGGAGATGGTCCCATCCAATTTCACAGATCGAAATTTGTGTCTCTGGAAGGACATCCCACAGAAAATTTAACCCTCACTTAGAGCCTCCTCCATTTTGAAAAATTCCCTGCAGGAATTGATGTCTCCCCTGACACTTCCTGGTGCACGAGTGCCAATTTCCTCAGCAAAGAAGCCTTTTGGTGTTTACATCTTCCAGAACTGACCATTGCACCACTCCCAGTGTTTATCCACTCTAGGAACTCAATGTGATGTTGATGCCTTTTCCTGGTCTTAAAATCAAGAGTCAAACACAATCAGAAAGGAAAAAGGGATTTTACCTTGGGATTTATGTTAAGGATCCTTAGGTGCACCACATCCAGGTCGAATGCACCTCCTCAAAGATCTGGTATCATGTTAGCCGTGTTACTAATTAGCACATCTATCCAAATTCCCCAATGAGAGGCTCAAATGGGCCCCCCTCCCCAAGGAACCTTCCCCTGGATGGTTCTGTCTCAGGTTACAAAATGTGTTCTGGAGAGGCCCTTGGGCTCTGGGCACACTGATCCCTCACTGAGAAGCTTCTGAACTGTTCAGTCTCCCAGCCTGACAAACAAGTCCAAGAATGTGGGCAAAAAGCACTGAGAATACAGAAATTGTAAAAAGGTAGAACAGGGGTATAAAAGAAAAGGCAAAAATCATCATGGCATCAGTGTGACTTAGCACCTGATTGTAAAGAGATTACATTCCTTGCAATACTGGTGGGCTGCTGGTTGAAGAGATAAACACTAAAGAGTATTTTTCATTCCCTCTCATAAGCTATTCGTTGTCTTCTTCCATCATAACCTTCGGATAGTACTTTGAGAAATTTGTTACAAAACCCTTTCAAATTGTCCATAAATAGTAGTTTACTCACAACAATACTGCATAACATTTTGGGGAGTCACAGTCATGACTTTTCTGTGGAATGAGAAAAAACCCCAAACATCAGGGGACAGAAATACAAGAACAGCAGTCACATTTCAAAGTGAAGTTATTGACCACAAAGAGATGATGAGAAAAAAATTCCTCCAGACCATGACTGATGGTGGGGTCATTTCTGGAGACCTGGAGCCAGTGAGGAGCCAAGAGAGGTGGAAGTGTCCTGCTGGGCACTTTTCAGCCCAGGGACAGGAGCATGAGACAGAGACATGCAAGAAATTCCTATTTCCATTCTTCCTGGAGGAGTCTATCTCAGCAAGGTCAGCGTGGTAAATACAGCGAGTCTGAACTGAAATCAGAGAGATTTGGCTCTACTTATGGAAAGACAGAAGGTCAAAACAAGTTTCTTTTTCCAGGACTGAAGAAAAAAATCCTTGGAGACCTGACTGATAAGAGATGGTACCTAAATGGATGTTTTCATCAGTTTTATGATTAAACACCTCCCAGAGGCGCTCAGCTACCTCCACCTCTCCTTTTAGAGCCAGGAGGGAATTAGTTTATAAGTTGCAGTGGCTCCAAATGAAGCGGTCACTCATATTTGAGCAAGCATTCCAGTGGTGGAGCTCATCAGGGGACAAGGTAAGGCATTTTCCCCTCCTTTTTTTGCAGCTATAAATGCCCAATCAGACTGTAAATTTTGTTGAAATTGCCTTATAAAGACTCTCTCTATGCCACTGTAGTTCTGTTAAAAAAAAATCTTTTAAAAAAGGCACTAACTAGACTGAAAACAACCTGTAATGAGTTTATTTTGCATGCTGGGAAAACGTCACGTTTCTTTGTCAAACAGGTTGTTACATCTTGCTACTACAAAGTTGGCAATTGTGCTGTATTTTGGATATACTGTGAACACATTTTGATTGGGTTCTGGCAGGCTCCCAGTTAAGCTGAATTACAATGAATGCCAACAACACATTACAATTTCTTTCAGTAAACACGAGGCACAGTTCTCAGGCAAGCAGCCATATGCCATGTTCTCACACACTTCTTTTTCAACCCAAAGAGCCAAATTTAGCTGTTGCTTAGGAAGGGGGGGAAAAAAAGAGACAGTCAATGGATCTCCTCTTATATGCAAAAAAAAAGCTGAATTTGCCTCATTGTCAGACAGAGATCTGTATGAAATGGCACCTGGAGAAAGGTAATTCCCTTTCCAGGGCCTGGAGACAGGTGACAGCAGGGATGTGGTGCCTCTGTGGGGACTGCAGCAGGGGGGGATTGGCTGCCATGCTCAGGCACGTATTTCAAAGCTGCTGCAAACACCACCAAATCCTGCTGGAGACATCGAGCCTGCCAGTCTGAGGAGGGTTTTCAGACTGAGGCAAAGCCTCTTTGAGAACACAGAAATTTATTTTAGGGAGAATTTTAGTTAAAAATGCACGAAGAAGAACCGGGCTAGGAAGAGGCACAGTCAGAATTCAGAGTTCATCCCTTGGTAAGGATTTCATTTCTCACAATGAATATGGATGCTGCTAATCTTTTTAAACCTCACATGAAATGACAGCTCTCTTCTTTGAAGCCTGTCCAACAGAGAGAACACAATGGGAGAGATAAAATTCACCTAAAAAAAAAAAAAAAAAGGGAATATTTTCCAGACTGGAGCACACTTCCACAGCTGCAATCACCCTCCTGCTGGATGGGGTGGTGCTGCTGCTCTCCAGCTCTTGCCTGCACATTCTGATGCACTTCCTTTGTTAGCAAAGCTCAGATCTCATTATCATTCCCTATTTCACAGGTAGGAAAACTGAACCAAAGAGATGTAAAGCAATTTTCATCAAATCACACCAAAGAGCAGCAGGAGAACAAGAAACAGGCCCTGTGCCTGTTCAAAGCTTTCATGTATGGGCTTAATTAACTAGGAAAAATTAGAATCTTCTCTAACCAGAAGTGAAAGGGAGCTCACACACTGCCTGATCCCCCACCAAAATATTCATGGGCTCTGAGAGAACAAAGGAGAATTTATGACATACACTTTGCCCCTTGGTTTTGGAAAAGAATCTTTCAATATTTGCAATAAGCACTGTTCAAGCCACATTCTCCTCTAATGCATTTTAGTTTGCAAATGTTCATAATCAAAATAAATTCCAAGTACTGCAAATGAGACATAGAAAATTACATCCACTTGGTCTACCACATCTTTATCACATTCTTCATGCCAAAAAATTCAAATTACCCTGTATTATGTATTCACACATTCTGTTGCTTGCTCTTTAACTCCCCTTGTTTTCCCACACATCTCTTGTTCATTTTGCAAATGTTATCTTGTCTTTTTCAGTTTAATCCTCTGTACTCCCATTTCTTTATCTCAGTACCTCAGTTTTGAGAACGACCCTTCTGTTTCTGCCATTTGCATCCTGCAGCCTCAGCTCCAGCTCCTCTTTCCCAACCTGCAATTTGTGGTCCCATTTCTACTGAGGCTCAGCTGAGAGGCTGCTGAGAGCTCAGTAATGACCAGACATGGTGCAATTTGCAGTCCATCCCTCTGTGCAATCCACTCCATCCCCTTCTAAACAATTTTAATTCCACTCCAAGTATGTGCCATTGCCATTTTCTCTCCTCCCAAACAGCTACATCAAAATTCATCCCCTTCAAAGGCTTTATTACCAAGTTGATAAGCCAAAAATACATTTTGTTCTATATTTCTTCAAAATTTAGATGTGCACTGGCATAAAATATTCCCCACTCCTTATTTTTCAACTGCTTCATCCCAAAGTGTTCTCAGAACTTTCCTACAAGCATTTCTCCCCCCGCAGTGGATCCCCAGGCTCTGTGCCTGCACAGGGTCTCAATCTCTGATGGGTCCATGGAAGAGCCAACTTCCAACTGGAGTAAAAAAACAAAGTCTCAGGAACACTTCAGGAAGAGGTACAACTCCAATATCCATAAATCCATGAAGCATCTCAGCCTTGGTACCAAAACTGAAACCATCATGGACTACGCTGTGAGGAGCTCTAGTTTCTGTCACATGGGGCACCAGCTGTTAAAAAGTCTCTGAGTTTTTGTGTTTTTTTCCTTTTTTCTCTTGCCTGGCTTGTCTGGTTCTTTTATTCAGAGTTTGGAGTAAAAGGGAGGTGCATGCAGGAGTTTTCTTCTAAGCAGATGTTTATTATATTCTTATCTATGACATTTCTGCACGGGATGTGCCTCTGAGTTAACAAGGTGGAAAATGGCAAAAATGGCCCCCAAGTTCTCACTTCCAAGGCCATTCAAAGCCTAATTTATCCAATAAGAATTGCCAAGTAGTATGTTTTTACCTATAAACCAGTGGCTATTAATTTCTGACCCACATTGCAGGTTTTTTGAACCAATACCAGAACACCCAGACTGAAGAAGAAGAAGAACAAACCTGCACCCAAAATGCTCCATTTAGTTACATGCAGATACATCACATTACAGCATACATCACTATATCCCATAAATCTAAAACCCAGGATTCCAACATCATCCCACAGGCAAAGTGGGGATAAGCTGCTCCTGCAGCTCCAGGAGCTCTGAACCATCCACCTGGACCAAAACCAGCTCCATTTTCACAGCCAGCTCCAGTGCAAATCTTGCCTTTTCAGAAGCACAAAGAATGTGGCTGCTGATGTGAAATATCACTCTGCTGTGTTTTAGAGCATCAGAGCTCAGCTGAAAGGCTCCTCATTCCAGGGGCATCCTCCAGGAAAACTCATGTGGTTTTACCCTGCTCACCTCAAGGACACCAACTGCTAAAGGTGTGTGCAAGGGCTGCTTGGGATTTTAAATTATTTTGTTTGTCTGCTGCTGGATTTGCTGCTATATCTCGAACTTAAGGGTAGAAACTGATGAAAAGTTTCCTCAAATTTACACAAATCTCCCAGGTCCATTTTGTGAAGCCACACACACACAAATTCCTCTTTCAGACTCACTCTCCTTTTTCTTTAATTACTCAGTCCTTTCTCATTTTAAGCAGCCTTTGCTTCCCTCCCTCTTCAAAAACATCAAGTCTCTCTGGGAATCCACCTCCAAACTCTTTATAGCTCCTCCACCACTTCACCCTCCAAGTCTCATGATGTTATTTTCCCTTTTTCCTGCCTTTTAAAAATTGGCTCCATTCACATTCCACCCAAACTGCTCCCTTTCATTTCCTCAGCCATTGCAGGCAGGGTGTGCTCATGAAACACATTAATGAGAACCTTAAAAGGCTGCATCAACAAAAAGGCTGAAATATTGTCTGAAGAGATCTGTATGGCTGAGAACTAGACCAGTAGGAAATGAATGAAATACAGAAATACAACAGGTCCTGCCATCTGGGGACTATTAACAGATTACTGCTACCGTGAGGAGAGTCACCAGTGCAGGGAAAAAAAGATAAAGCAAAAAAAAGAGAAGTGGAAAAGGGAAGAAGTCAGTACTCCAAGAGGAATCCTGACAGTGCTAAGAGGGGCTGGGAGGAAGGGAAATACAAAGCTCAAGTGAATTGGGAGATAAATTTTTCATATTTTAATTTACTCATGCTAAAATTAATTAAAAATGTGTGGTGATTTCCTCCTTTTCCATTATAAATCTGTCAAAAATTCCTTAATAATCAGTTTTATTGCTGCTAAGCAAAACCATTCTGCTCAGTTTTTGCCATATATAAATGACTTGAGGCACATCCTAAAAGCTGATTGTGTTAATTATTTTATACTTGTTCTTTTTACTTTAGAAGTCTGGAATGTCAGATTGGATTGTCTTTAAACCCAGACCTACAAGGGGTGTCACCTGTCCACATGTTTTATCTCTGTTCCAGCTCTTCCTTCTCCACCTAAAGTGGCCAAAACAGAGGCAGGGAGAGATTCATCTTCCTCTCCCACCCACTGACACAAGAATTAGCTGCAGACTCATCTTGCTTAATTAATTTTTGTAAGAGGATGCAAAATTTCAAATAAGATCTTAAAGGTCACAATCAAATCAGCAGAGCAGCTTTCTCTCAGCACCACTCAGAAAAATTGGTTCCCACTTCCAGGTGTTTTATGCAATGCCTCCTGCTCCATCAGGACTTCCCAGCCCCTCATTCCCCAGACAAGAAAAGTAAAGCACAAGATTTAGATGATCATGTTGAGGGTGCTCTGATTTTCTGCCCAGCTCCCTGCAATTTTGATCTCAAGATTCAGCACAAATCAGTGAGTTTGCATCAAGGAAACCTCCTTGGAAAAAAAACCCAAGGAGGAGGAAGAGCAGCACCGATGGCAGAACCTCGAGTGTGGCTGATCAACAGATTTCTTCTTTATGACAGACCTACACACAAGGAAAATAATAAAGTGGAGCTGTATATAACAAGTGAGGTGTCCCATAGGGACAGCTCTCTTTCCCTGCTACATCTGCTCTTACAAGCTTTCAGAAGAATTATCCTCTGCCTTGTCAGGTTTCGAGTGCCTAAGGAGATATTTAATTCACTGCCACCGACTTTAGCAGATATGCAGCTACCAGTGTCAGTTGCCAGCATAATTTCTGGGTTAGCCAGGCACTTTTTCACATCACATTATATTAATGCAGTGGAAAATTGGGTATTGCCACGTTTATCAATTTATCAGATTACCAAAGTTATCACATTTTTCTAGCACGCTTGCAGTGCTTCTTACATAACACAGAATGGTTTGCTATTACCTCAGACTCTATTTAACTTCCACATAAGTTTTTTCAGGCCTCTGAAACTTTATGCACAACTATTAAGACTAGAAATATCACAAATGCATCAACAAAAGTAGATCTGGATGCAAAATGATTCACACAAATGTGCAGTTTTGCCATGGAAGGATAAACACAGCAAGGTCTGAGTGTAAAGAACTGGAATTGGAGGAAGTAACCAATAATTAGAAAGGATTGTGTTTTATTGTTGTTGCTTAGAGATATGCAAAAGTTATTTCAAAATTTAGTTTAAATATCTTTTTCCAGAAACTCATGGATCCTCAGGTCCTGCACAGTGAAAAATAAGCAGGACACAAATTGTTCCCTCTAATGCACACAATTCTCAGCCATGAGGTTACATATTAAGGTTCCAAACACACAAATACTTCAAGGAGTAAAGTTTGAGCACAAGTTTAAGTGTAATGCTTAGAACTCCTCCAGCTGGAATCAGTAAAGGACGGGAAATACAAAATTAAAATTTCAGATTCCTTTTTTCAAGAGAAAGAGTCTCCTTTTGCTGTTCTCATGAATGAGGCAAGGAAAAAATAAGTCCTTATTTAGTGAATTCCAACAGCACTCAGTTGCAACTGAGCTTGGTCTATAAAAATTAAGGGAATGTTACTGAGCTAAGACAAGAATTGCCTCTTACATCATCCTTAGATGTGAAATACCATCAGCTGGATCAAGGATGCCTCTCTGCACACTCAGCTCTCACAAAGAACTCTGATTTAGAAGGCAATGAGCCCATTTGTAAAAACCTCATTGATTCTTCCCAAAGTATCATATTTTCCCATGTCAATCTTAATTCCTAACTGCAGTTTCTTCCAAACTTGCCTAGCAGGGAAAATCAGATTTATTTGTCCACTCTACCTCAGTCACGTGATAATCCCTTCTAAAGGTTTATATCTCATTTGCAATCTTCTGTCCCTGTGGTGCTGGGACTGGCTTGAATAAAAAGGTGTGTTTCTGTTATTTCACATTTGTTGCATTTTGTTTGGTTTAGCATCAGAACTTTTAGAATTCCTTTAGTAGAACAGCTTGTACCAAGTTCTTCTTGTCCCCCTATTTATTACATCAACTGGCAGCTGGCACTTCCACTGGAGACAATGATCCAGACACATTTCCTCTAAAAAGTATCCTCCTACTCCCCTTATTTATTTTACATTGCATTTTCAACTCAGCAGACAAAAGACAAACGGTGTTGTGTGTAATATGGTTCAACAGAAGAACATTTAATGCTCAAATTAGGCAGCAACTTGTAAAACAGCCCTGATGAATATTGTGCTGAAACTCAATCAGGTTCTTTTCCCAGGATTTCTCCTCCTCTGTGTACAGACCTCAGCTTCCTAATAGATGCAGATATCAAAGTATAGAAAGGAATCATTAGCAGACAAATTAAACTTCTTATCAAAATGGAACTCCATTGTTAACAGATGAAAAATGAGTGGATCCAATGGCTGCACCAAGAAAATCCAATAAGGGCTCATCTGCCCCCCATCAGCTCCTGCCACAGCACTGAATTCATTCAACTCACTCTCACCAATTATTTCAGACCTGCATGGGTTTTCCTCCCTCTAAAGTAATTCCAGGCTACAGCAATGCAACTTAATTTCCAAATTAATGGTTTCCAGGGAATGTGTTAGCAGAGTAATAGGCTGAGGGAAACAAAGCGGGGGGGGAAAGGGAAGCTGAGAACTTTCTTGGGAAAGAGTAAGAAAAGTACTTGGAAAAGAGTAAGAAATGAAACGATGGGGAATGAAGAAGAGTCTAAAATTCATTTACAGTGTTCACACCTGGATGCTGAGCTTGTTTTGGAATTGTTTGCTCCAGTGACAGAACAAGGAGGAGGGAGACAGAGGGACTGAAGCAAGAACACGCAAGGTCTCTGTGTGACCAGTCTCAGCTGGTGAAAGGTTTCTAAGCTTTGCTTTAAATACCAAGAGACCTGTGCAGGTCACAGCAATTCCTGGGAGGGAGCAAGTCAATCTGCAGGGAACACAGTCAGTAATGGCTCTGCTAACAGGGTCCTGCTCCCCAGCAGCCTCTTGAAATTTGAGTTTTCCAGCAAGCAAGGAGACAATCTGATATTGAAACAGAAATTTTGCAAACCAAAGCACTGAGCTTTTCTGCCCTTAGAGGTTTTACAGGAAATATTTTGTAATATGGAATAGTAACAGGACTTGGAAACTGTGAGCTGAAGGGTGAAGGTGGGACACCAAGCACTGCAGAGAGGCTCAGAGGTTTGGGAAGTGGCTCCTCTGTGAGCCCAGTTAACACCAGAGAAGGGAAAGTGTGTGCAGCTGGGAAAAGCCTCAAAACCCTGCAGGAGCTGGAAGTCGCCCTCACTGCAGGATTATGATTATTAGAACTCCACAGAGCTTTTATTTCTGAGCTCTGGTGTCCCAGCCAGGCTCTGTGGGTGCATGGCAGGCAGCAGGACAGGCTCGGGAGGTGCGGGCAGAGGGCTGGAGGGTGACAGCACAGCCCAGCTCCAGATCCCAGGGTGGGAGAACAGCAGGAGGTGCTCAGAGAGAAGCTAAAAGAAATCCTGATCTCCCCCAACAAGATCCTTTCTTCCTTAAGGTAAATAGGAAGGTTAAACAGTGCAGGAGGCAGCACAACAAAGGAGAACTTCTGAGGGAAAATGCTGCTGCTGTGAAACTGGGATAAGCCTAAAAGCGTTGGTTTAAAATGAAAATGCTTTTCTAAGAGGGAGAAAGCACCTCTTACTTCTTGACTGGAGCTAAAATGAATCACAGCACTGTGAAGAAAACATGGATTTGTCAGTTGTAGTCATCACTTTCCTGCTACGTGGTGATGACTTTAAATGGCTCATTTGAAGTATCAGTCACTCTGAAATTCCCAGCCCTTCACCTGGAGCTGCAGGAATGCCACAGCACCACAGCTTCCTCCTGACTCAGACCTGCACTTCAGTAGGAACCTTTCCTTGTGGGAAACAGAGGAGCAGAAACTTCCACAGGCATTAATGAGTTTAATTTATAGCCCTGGAAAGAGCTCGGGTTGCTGCAATGACAAAGCTGTACAGGCCTAAAGCAGGAGATTTATAAACCTGTGTTTCTATAGGGATAAGTAAGAATATGTATTGGGTGAAATGGAGAAGGGTTTCTAAGTATAGTAATGTGATTTTATAGTTGAAGTTAAGACTTTAGATGTTATATAGATAATATAATAGATGTTATATACATTAATAGATGTGTGTATGGGAACTAGCAAGTCATTGGTTGTGGAACAGATGCAATGCAGTAAAAAATACCAAAGGTGAGAGGTTATCAAGTCAAAACAAAGCTTTGTGTTAATTGCTTATTGGGCCAAAAAGTTATAAATTGCCAGGTAACTCTGAAACCTGTGACTGTCTTCAGTTATGGCAACTTGTTACTAAAGCCACGGCCTCTGAGACTGCTGCCTTGTTTGAGCTTTGAAGTAATAAATTGTGATAACTGTGATGCTCCCATCTCTTTGATAAGGCTGCTGACATTTCCTTTTCCTGGCACCAGAAGTACAAAACCAAATGAGTAAAGCACAAATTCATGCTGCCATAGTTTCCTTCTTTGAAAATAAATATATACACACAAAAAACTTATCATAACATACTAATAAACATCACTTTGTTGATCTATAAAAGGAAAAATTGAAAGGTAATCACTACACAGTGGAAAGTAAAATGTACAGGAACCAGTGAGATAATAAATCCTCTGATAGCATCTGGGAAAGCCCTATAGCCATCACACCATTATTCAAAGTATTATTAATGTGGGTGGGATCTTCACAGGAAGATTATCCTTATCTGCCTGTAAAATCCATGGCATTCTGTGAGAAAAGCACCAAAGGCTCCCATGCTCAGCTTTCCATCATCATCTATTGAGAACTCCTGCAAGTCATCCACCCAGGAGTCTGAAAAGGCTTTTGCTTGGGCTTGCTCAGATGGAAAGAAAGGGAATAGCAAAGAAAAAAAAAAAATCTGTTTTTTCACGCCTGGTTCACTTCAACCCTGAATTTGCTCATTTTTGTGAAAGGCAAAATACATGAGTCAAAAGGCAACGTGTGGCTCAGTGGGAGAGGGAATGAGCACCTGCCTGTTCAGACCTTTAAAAGGCATGTCCTTCACTTTTACAAATATTTCAAACCAATTCCTGCCATCTGTAATATTATAAAGGATTTACAGCTCCACAGCATTTTCAGTTCAGTGAATTTAGTTTCACATTTTCCCAAAAAGCCTCTCCCAAACACAGGTCCCGGAGTCACTGTCTCCAAAAAACCCCATTCAGCTGCAAACACAGCAGAGCATGAAGGCCACCACTTCTTTGTGTATATCATTTTCATAATGTTATTTTAAGCAAAGTATTTCTTAAAATTACATTTCACAGCTTAAAAATTTACCAGGCAGTAATTGCTTTTAGCAGCAGACAGAGAAGCCATTAGGATGATTTCAGTGCTGTAATCAACACACACTCCCAGCCACACAATTCTGTCTGACTCATTCCCTGCACAGACTCTAATTAACTTCCAAAGGAAAGCCAGGGGATTCCTGTTGGAGTAATAATGCTGTGGAGACATTGTGCAAAGCCTCACCTCTAGGAAATGGTCTGTTCTCGCTGTGATTGCATCCCAAAAACCTCCCAGAAAGCTCTGATTGCCTTCCCTCCACCACCAAACCCATTTATTAACCTGAGCAAGGGGAGAGTTTGTGGGGTTCTGCTTTTGAAATGAAAGCATATCTGAGAAAAAGGTGAGAAAACACCCTAGACAAAGCTGGATCCTAGAAGTTTGCATAATATAATTTTATATGGGATTCAGTTATCAAAATGGGAACTTGGTGACTTCGCACTCTGAGGTTCTGAGCCTCAGCACTGCCATGACCAACAGATCCCTCCTGACAGAGGGAAAAAGAGCCAGGAAATCTTACATAACTCACACCACAGCATGGAAACAGCAGGCATGAAAATCACAGCTCAAAAATCCCCCAACTTTGATCCCTGGAGAAGTTTTGGGGGATTTTTTTTGGCATATTTCAAATTCATAAAGAAATATATACTGATGGGACACAGAAATTGGTCTTTAAAAGAGAGAAGCCAGACAAAGAAGGCCTAATTTCAGTTATTTGTCTTGTTTTGTTGTCTCAACCATATTAGAGACCCTGTAGTCCCTCCTCCCTTTCCTGTTGGAACTGGATAGGAAATTTAGAGTATTTACACCTTGTCTTCTTCTGCAACTGAGTAAAAATTCTCATTTTCACATTGCAAGCATCTTTAACCCCATTTCTTTCCTTTCAAGTGTTATTATAATCAATCTTTTTTTTTTTTTTTTCCCATTGCTTGCTTTGAACCAAGTTTTTATGTAATGTCATTATTCCCATCCATGGACAGGTGATTCATTTCTGAGATGCAATTACCACAATTTTTTCCTGCCCTTCATTAAAAGTTTTTGCTGGAATTAAACACCAGACCACTGCAAATAAAATGGGCAGATTCCAGCAGGAAAGATAAAAATGTAAATAATGATGACATTAGGGCCATTATACAGCACAACCTGGATCATTTGGTGGGTTTGAACTTCTCAAAAAGTCAATTTTCAAGTGGCCAAATGCATTTTGCACATTCAGAACTGAGGACTGTAGGGCACACTTGGAGGATGGGAGGAATCAGACACTCTGGGAAAGACTTGAGAAGGTCCAGTAAATTAATCTGAGCCCCAGGATATAATGCCATGGAGAAAGACTCAACTCAAGCTTAGATAAACATGTAAAAATGCTCTGCCTGAAATAGGGGAGGGATTTTACCTCTGGATGCCCCATGGGTGAAGTTGTGCTTAAATACTGCACCCAGTTTAAACTCCTGCAGTTTTAGGATGTTAAAGAAAATCAGAAAGAATGAATAAAAGTGGTACAGGATGTAGAGGAGCATCAATAGTTCATCTCCTCACTTCATTCAACTTATATAAAAAAAAGACTTGAGTGGTTCAGCTCCAATTTGTACCTGTTCAAAGAAAGAAAATACCAGGAACTGAAGCACTTTCATTTCAGCAGTGAAGGACTGGTTGAAGATTAAAGCCAGGAAAAAAATGGAAATTAGCTGCTTCAGAAAACAAACAACAGAGCCCTGGAAACCTGAGCCAATGCTCTCCAGCAGAAGCAGCACCCCAGACACGGGATGGAAATCCTGGTTCTCAGTATTTTCAAATGCACCTCTCTGCAAAGTTCTGCTTTAGTGGAAGAGTTTTTATCCCCAGATAGCAGCACAAGCACCTGGTCCCCTGGGAATTCCCTCACTGGAGTTGTGATCCCATCAGCTCTGCTTTTCATAACATTTTCATTTTTTTCTATTGATGACAGAACTATTAACCTACTACCAATATTGCTCTATTTAAATACTAAATGCAGTCACCAGTTTCAGCTTTTCTCATTGCAGACCTGCAAGAAGATCAAGTCAAATTGCTGCAAGCCTTAAAAAAAAAGCTTTGGAAAACCAAAATTGGGAAAAACTAAAGGAATATGGAAAAGGTGTCAGGCACATAAGAAAAGAGCCAAACAGCTGCTGTGCTCTCACTAGTGCTCTAAAAGTTCTGATTTTATTTTTGTGAACATCACCTTGCTCAATCAAGAATCCTCTTTTTATTTTCTTCCCTGATTGAGATTACTCTTGGTTGATCCTCATCCCCACTTCCAGGAATGCTGTTCCATGTAAATTAAATCTTGCCTGGGGCTGCAAAGCTCTGAACTGTGCAGCAAACAGATCTGAGGTACTTGGGGGAGAACCCTGCAGGAGCCTTAAATGTGAAAAAGCAGATTTCTGGCCAGGAAAGAGAAGCATTACAGGGGCTGTATCACTGAACTGGATTTGCCACTCTCCATTCAGGCAATTTCCAAATCCCAGAATAAGTATCTGGGCTCTGAGAAATGTTTCCACACAGACTCTGGGATTTTGGTGTCCGTGTGGATGTGCTCCCATTTAGCCTCTATAATCACATGGATAAAGAAGATGAACAGTCTGGCTGCTCTTCAATATCTCTGTGACTTTATTTTTTTTTTGAAGAAATAAATGGAGGAGGAGGGGAATGGAAAAATAATAACAGCACAAGATTTTAGAAATTATCACAGTGCTGAAGCATGTGTGTGCATGGAGTTCAGATTCTCTCAGAATTACAATAATAATGCTCCCTTCATTGCTTTCTAATATAATCTGGGTTTATTCTAAGTTCCTTGGAGCACTTTTTTCCCTCCCACTTTTAATCAAGAGCAAAATGAAGAACAACAGTTTCAAGAATCCAGAACATTGAAACAGAGTTTTTTGGGGAAAGGAGTTGGCTTTGGGTTTTGTTTATGTTTTTGTTTCTGGGGTTTTTTGGGCTGCTTTTTTGTTGTTGTTGGGGGGGGTGGGGTGTTTTGTTGGTTTTTTGTTTGTTTTCTTGAATGGAGATCACCATAAATCCAGTATTTACTTCGAGTGATGCAGTTTTAGGGCCCTCTAAAAGTTTCCCTATCAGGTTAGGACTGGAGCTTGATTTTTAAATCAAGACTGGAACTTGAATTTTTATTTGCTGATGCAGCAGAAAATTGTACAGAATTCTGAGTTGCTAAGAGCACGTTGGCTTTGCTGCAATTAGGGCTGTGGGTATCCTGCAGAAATCAAGCTGACAGCAGAGCCAGGCAAGGCAAGGCACAGCTCTGGCTAAAGAGGTTCTACACAGCCTTTCCCCCTTCATCAGCAAAACCACCCAAAGAGGTCTCTGCCCTCCTTGCAGGATTCCTGACCCATCTGGGCCGGTGAGAGCAGGCCTGGAACCGTGTTATAAACAGGATTAATGACATGATCCTGCTTCAAACTGACCCTGCAGAAAGAAGAGGAGGGGAGGGAGGCATTTTCAGCAGTGATTCATTTCACAGCAAAACCTGCATATGGTTGTTACCAGCACAGTCAGGGAGATGGGGACCTCCTGAATTGGATTAAGCTGAATTTAATTAATCTCACTTAAATTAGATTTATCTAAGTGTATATTAAACTGTGAGTGTTCATCGAGTGGGAAAATGATAATCTTGGCTCTTCAGCAGAGATTTTCGTGTACCTGCTGAAAATCTCTGTACTACAGTGAGTGCTAAATTTGACAAAAATGGAATATTGCTGCACTCCGGTCCAACAGCTCAACTTTGAGTTTGAATTATGGAACCAGTTATTCAATTGAATTAAACAATACCTATTCAGTTTACTATCCCATGGAAGCAACTAACTTTTTGTATGTAAGAAAACCATTTACCACCCAAGCTCCTTAATTAAAGCATCAATAACCATAATCTCCACCTGAAATCCCACCACCTGTAAAAGTCACCCCTACATCATAACCAAGATGCAGAAAAGCACAAAGAAATGCTGGCTTTATTCAGGCTGTAATAAAACAAAATTAAAACTAATCCAAAGTTCATAGGCAGAGATTACTTGCAATAAACCCATATTATCTAAGTAACAGATAAAAGGCTGGAGAGGGTGCTCGTTTATTCTCTTTCAATTAATTCTTTGACCATTCCCAGTTATAATTTCAGTCTCAAGGTCTCACTGCTGCAGCCTCTTTGTACCCTAATTTCAAGACCAATCTCATGGACATGCTCATAAAGGCAACCATTTTTCATATTTGCCAACAAGATAAAAAGGAAACAATGAACAGGAAACCCTCCAACCCCCCAAGTACACATCTGCAGGCAGTTTTGTTTGGGATTTAATACCGTGTCTAACATCTTTATTTGTATTTGGCTGTATTTGGCCCCACTGAGTATGGAAGGTAAATTTCCCAGCCAAAACCAGCTGGGAAGCAGGAGAGCCTTTCAGAGATTTTTCTCAGGTTGATCACAGGTAAAGGCTAAGGGTAGATGCACCAGCAGAAGGGCATTTTGGCCAAAGAAATCTCCAGCTGTGGTGATGCTGGTACTGGGGTCCAGACCTTCCCAAGGGGATTCCCTAAATAATGAGAGCAGAAGGAGCTGTGGTGTCCCAGAGAGGCCCCAGCCCAGCCAGGGACTGCAGGAGGTTTTGGAGGTGTTTACAGCTGGCCTTTCACAAGCACCATCAAGCACAGCAATAAATCAGAGCTTTAATCCCCTTTTCTCCATGCACACAAACCCCACGATTAATCCCAAATATTAAAGCAAAGTTTTACAATAAAACTTCAGTCATGGAATATAAAATAATAATGGCAAATACCTGAGAAGGGGAGGGGCCAAGGATTTCATATTTCAGCCAGAATTTACTGAGCACTTTCTTACTACTGACCCTGATACAAACCAGCAAACTTCTCCAGTGAGAGCCTTAAAGGAAAAACATGTTCTTAAAGGAAAATAAATCCCAAACCCAACACAGAACAGGGGGTGAAAGGGTGTTCTGGGCCAGGGACAGAGAGCCCAGCGTGAAGTGAAATCTCTATTTCTCATTAAGGCAGCAGTCAGTCTGGTTGGAAACCAGGCATTTCCAACAAAATTTATGTTTCTAAGTTGTTATTTAAAATATCTTCTCTGAAACTACTGAAGTTTCAGTAGCATCAGAGTTGTCATGTATGATCAAAAGAAGGGACCTCACAAATCCATGCTCAGCAGTGATGAGTGACAGCTAATTAATTAATGTCACACTGGCACTGAAGCACAGAGCAGCAGAAAACTTCCTTGGCACAGAGAATAAAGTTTAGGAGTTTTTAGAATCCCAATATTCAGTGATTTTCTGTATTCTTAAGGCTCATTTCTTACTTAATACTACTAAATAAATAGTAAGCACTAGCAGGAGCAAGCTACTGCTTAACAACACATATACCCCCAGCCTGGGTAACATATACACCTGCCTAAACACATATATAGATATAGATATAAAACACATACACCTGCCTAAACCACAGTGACCAGGAGCTTTTACCCATTTTTCACACCTCAGAAATTATGGAAGAGACTCTTTGACAGTAGCAGATGCTGTGGCAGAAATATGTACAATCATAGACATTAAAAAACCTTTTATAACTGAAGTGGTACAAAATAATTGTAAAGAAGAATAAATTATGTATTGTTTGTATGCATTAAAATGACTCATCTCCATCCAGACCCTGTAGAAGAACTCAGTTCTGATCCTGTAACCAAAAATAATCTGATATTTTCATAGTTTATCCCAAATATTTCTGAGTTACTTTACCCTATACTTGGTTTGATAGCTGGGAGTATCAAACACATCTGAAAGCAATTGAAATAGAAAAATCTAGTGAATATTGCATGTAACACCAGACAGAACATACCTGTTTTCTTCCTTAAACACCACAAGAGCCAAACTCCTGTTTGGGAGCCCAGCTGAACATCCACAGAAAACAAAACACATTCCCCAGTGGCCTCAAACTCCCTGACACAATTTTTGTGATCAGGCACATGTAGTGCTCTACTGGAAAGAAATGGGGCTTTTTAAAAAGTACTACTTAAATATATATATATATATACACATATATACATTCTGGAACTGCTTTACAAATATCCTCTCCAATTTCTATAATATAAAAGTTTAGGGCATGGTACTCCAAGGCCATAAAAACTCTGGTCTGGGTGAGCAGCTCCAACAACCACCAATAGAAAACCACATCTCACACTCTCCCCCAAAAAGGGGCTGCCTGAATTTATCCTCTCAAAAAGAGGATATGAAGCAGAGCCACACAAAGGAGACAAAAGCCTGCACCTGAGCAAGGCCAAGCCTTTGTTTCTCTTCCAGTTGAGGGTCCTCCAGCTGATCAGATTGGAGGATTTCATCATTAGCACATCATCCTTCATAATTAAACAGGAATTCAGAAATGATAGCCAAACTTTGGCTACAAGTGGGTTCATCAACCTGAGGATCAGTTTCCTGTTCTGGCATTAGCAAGCTCATTATTGGCACTTCCTGAATCCATTTCCCAGTGAACAGGGATCTAAAACCGGCTCCCTGCATCAGCTGAAGTCCTCGTAGCCACGTCCCTACAGCTCACTTCAAACCAGCTTTTTAAAACACACAAAACCCCCTGAAACCCCCCAAATACCCAGTGAATAACTCAGCAGGAAGAGGGGAGAATTTACGGTACCAAAACCCATCAAGGCTCAGCTCCGTGTCTGAGCAAGCCCAGAAAAGAGCAATAGAACATCTAATGAGGCACTTGCTGGATTACACATCCTGCTCCTTATTTTAGAGGGAAATGTGGCATAAACATAAACACAGAATTCTCCAAAGTGCCATTTTTTACAGCTTGTGCATTAAAAATAACGTCCAGCAGAATTCTTCAGATCTGGAACCAAGTGCCAATAGAATTTGCCAAAATTGCCTGCAGATGTCTGCTGGCCAGGCAGCCCCAAGATGGTGTTGGATGCAGGAAAAATCCATTCACAGGACCCCTCTCCTCCTCTGGCTTTGAGGAGATGCCAAAACTCCCTGCACTGCTGTTGTTTTCACTCATAAATCCCCATTAGCCTTGTAAAAAGCTGTTTCTTCCCATATTCTTTTTATTACATCTGATTCCAATTCCCCAAGTCTGCCTTCATATGTGTGGATCCCCCAAAACCTCTGAAATGATCAGAATCTTCTGGTTCTGCATTCTGACAAATTTTTGAAGCCCAGGTAAATTTAAGGATATTGACAATAGGATTTTTTCCCTTCCAGAAGGAGAACCTGGAGTCAACCTCGGTGACTTCCTACCCACAAACCCCTTCCAAAGGGGCCAAATAAATTGGCAATTATTCTATCAGTGATCCCAGTTTGTTGCACTTATGTGGAATTAAATGCTAATGCATCCATCCTCTCAGGAATGATATTTTTAAAGAGTATTCCCCTTTGCAGTTCTCACACTTTGACCAAAGCCAAAGGAATGTATGGACTGCAAATGCCCTGCACTGCTCTGGATTAATTCATCATTAAATAATTGAAGTATTTTGTTATGTGAAAGTACTGCATTGTGTCACTTACACAGTCCCAAAAGATGAAAAGAAAATTCCTTAAATTAATCTGTTTTCACAACCATTTTATTATCTTCTTAGGTCAAAATAATTCACACAAAATATAAATATTAATGTTTCTATTTTCATAGGCTACTCAATAATTTCCATTAATCTGGCCAGTCAGAAAAATGTACACAGATAAACTTTACATCATGAATTTTTTATTCTAGAATGAAGAGGTAGAGTAAATAAATCCATGTGTACCTCAAAAATGTTATTTTTACAGATTGAAAAGGTTTCACCCCAACTTCTATAAAACTCGTTATGGCTGATAGGTTTGTTTTCCTTTATTTTGATTCCTCATACTATTCAAGAACTCAGATAATAATGAAAATATATGAATCTCTCTAATAAAATAAGAAAGTCTTACTCAGCCAACAATATTTTCAGCAAGACCGATTTCTGAATTTTAACGCTATAAAAACTGCCTATAGACAGTATTAATTGCTATTTGTTTTTCCTTCAACAACTGGCCAAGTAATTTGCTTTCCTTAATAAAACAGCAGCTTTCCACAGCTTTGCCAGACATGGCTGGAATTAAAAAAATATGGAGGAATGGAATTGTTCTGTTTGATATTCTGCATATCTTAGCAAAAATTTTAATTCATATTTTATGTTCTGGATAAGTCTGCCTTCAGAAAATGCATTAAAAGGAGCAAATATCTGCTCATTCCCTTTTGTAGCCTTTCAGATTGAAATAGTTGGAAATGTGCTTTAAAATTTACATTTTTCGATTTGGTTTCAAGCTACTCGAAAGGTAAACTGAAAATTTAGTCAAATAAGTGGCTAAAAGTAAAACAAAGATAATAGGGAAAAGTTCTGTTTCATTTAGAATTTCTCTGTAATTATGCCAATAAAAATACCAACGGGAACAATTGCATAACTCCTCCAAACTCAACCCTCTCCCTTGTTAGATTTATACATTTAGAGAGAAAATACCATAATCCGTGAAAATAGAAGTGAAATTTTGAGTTCGCTCTGATTAGAGCTGTTAAAAAAATGACAAAATTAGACAAAGAATGTTTATTTCTTCTTGTTTAAGGTCTTGTCACAGAGCTCTGCTTCCAACACACCTCCATTTACAGCAATTGTGTTACAGCAATTCCCTTTCAGAGATAACTCGCGCTGGCATCGACACAGAGGAAAAAACTGGAGCATGAATAACTCCTGGAATCACAAAGCCATTAAGGCATCACCACCATCTCCTAACTGGGAGCAAGTTTGAGAGATCTTTCAGGAATATCTAGGTCAGCATCTGTCACTCAGAGCCCCCTGACAAAGCTCAGTTTGATGTGTTTCATTCCTGAACTCATGTGATGCTCCTTATTTACTGGGGGGGAATCAATTCCATGTTACTGTTCATGGTATAAAACTGGGAAGTTTTACAAAGTGCTGAACACTGAATGCCAGTCATTGGATGAATTAAGTCCTTAGTAGCAGAAAAAAACCAAGAAAAGTAGGTTTCCAAATCTAGATTTGATTGACTTGCTCAGTGTTCACAGAACTTCTTCAGTGATTAAATTTTTTTGATTGTTAAATAGGACTGCAAAGAAATAAGATGCCAAGCAAATAAAGAGAAACTTGTTACAATTGTGCTGTTCAAATGAATTTTTCATTCCTCATGATATACCAAATACCTTCTTTATTCACACCAGCAACAACTGGAACAACATTACTGCCAGGGCTCTGATCTGGGAATCATTCTTTAGGGATTAGGCAAAAAGTTCCCAGGAAGGAACACAGTGACTTTCTGGTTATAAAAAGTGGAATTACTCCCCAGAGATCAATCCATGGGAAAGGTGTAAAATTGCCTATGGACCACTGTAAGCTTACTAAGCTTTCCTCTACTTCAAGTGTAGAGAACTTCAGGACTAAAGAAATGAAGGTTGCACTCTTAATTCCTCACATCTGTATGCTCATAATGGATGTAATTCTGGAAATGCTTGCCCTGCTGTCTGCAATGGAGCCTTGAAATGAAATAAAATGACAGAGCTTAAAACCTGTCTGGAACAAGAGAACCAATCTTGTTGTCATGGGCTGGTTCACTTTGCTGGCTGTGGATTTACCTGAAAATATTTTGGATTTGAGTGCCCTGTTCTGCAGTTTTCAGTAGAGATACTTCATTTATTTACATTAGACTGATTCCTTCCTGAATGCTAAAACCAAACCTAGAACATTTTAAAAAATAACAAAAAAAAAAAAAAAAAGACAAAAAGCAATCCCTGATGCCAAGACAGGTCTTGGAAAAACAACATGTTCATGATCAGAAGTAGCTGTAGCCAACAACACTCTTTGGGGTGTTTTAAAATGTTGGTTTGTCCCCGTTAGCATCACAGCCTGTACAGCACTGCAGCTGGCTTTGCAGGAGTGTTTCCCTGAGCAGCACAGGCAAAGGTTCAGTGGGAGATCTGCCTTAGGTTGCAGCTGGAAGATTTTCTCCCCAGCAAAACCTGGAAATGCTTCTGGAGCAATGTTTAAATCCCGTGTAAGCCCCACTCAGACCTCTCCCCAGCGAGTGCTGCCAGGCAGAACTCACCAGCTATTTGTGACACACTTTCTCCCATCACACCCATCCCAGTACAAACTCCTGTCAGGAATGCAGGGTTGTGCTCCCACCCAGAAACAGCTCCTGCACGGATGGATCAGTCTCAGCACTGAGCACAGCTTTACCCTGGAAACACTTCTGCTGCTGTGGACTCCTGAGCAGGTTGTTTCCTTGTAAGAGTGCTCCCACCTGAGTTCCATTTCCCTTCTTCTGTAGCTGAATAGCAAAAAAAAAAAAAAAATTGCTCCCAGATAATGTTTCCCCTATAAAAAGGAGTAACTTGTAGCTCTGACCAGGATGAGAACTGGGCCGATGTGATGGCTGCCTTTGACATCCCAAGGCACACAATAAAACAGCCCTCTTCCCCCTACATGAATATGCAATTAACAGCTCACCTCTCAGGCCTCCACCCTGCACATTTGGACCATTACTTGTTTGTTTGGAAGTGTAATTTTTTTACTTTTATATTTATTTATATATTTTAATATTTCAAAACGACTAGAAATGCCCCGGAAGCTCCTATTTAAACACTCCATAATCAGGCCTCTCTTTGATCTCATTTCCCTTTTTTTTTCCCTCCATCCCAAGACTCCTTTCAAGTGTTAGACAAATCTCCCCCAGTCTAACATCAAAACATTCTGACAGGAATAAGACTGCAAGGCTGCTGGCTCCTCTCAAGCAATGCCACCCATTGATCCATGAATAAATGTTCCAGCTTCAAGGCACATCTCTGCTGCAGAGTTATTCTCTTTGGAGATTCAAAGAAGAGCTCCTTGTCTGGTGCCCAAAGATCTGAGAACCTGCTGGAGTAACTGGGGGATTGAGGAACTTGACATTGTGGTTTGCAGCGTTTGGCAGGATTTACCAGCTCGCTCTCCCAGGAAATGGCAGCAGAATTTCAGAAGAATTACATACAAGATTTAAACACTTCCCTTTCCACATGTATTTGCAGCATTTTGCTGCCAGTTTAATGAGTGGTTAAAATAAAAACAGGCTTGGTTTTGATCACTATATTGTCATATTAGAGGATAAATTATGATGATGAACCTAAATGACAAAGGTCTTGCTTTCAGTTTGTTAACAAGTACTTTGCAGTGCCATTGTACCAATAATTTACCAAAAAAATTCCTTGAGCACTGTATTGCCTACAACATGCTGGGAATATTGAAGGTGCAACTGAAGCCTTCCAGAAATTATACATTTAGAAAATCTTTGAGAAATTCAATAAATATTTTCAGGGATGTGGCTTAGGTTTTACTGCCATGCAATGCATAGAACTGAAAATTTGCAGCTTCAGTCATTTAGCCCCAAAGGTCTCTGTGCAGGAGTAGCCTGGTGTCTTAGACCTTAAACCCCACCCCAGGATTAGCACCTGCAAACCAGGTCTTTCTAGGAACAGTAGTTCAAATGGCTCTGAATCTTGTTCTGGATCTTAAATAGAAAGTAAACTTGTTCTCAATCCCTGTGGCATTCACAGCTTCAAGCACTCACCACTCCAGATACACAGGCTGGAAAAGGCTAAAGCATGGACACTTTAAGGGGATATATAGAACAAATCATTTGCCTGAAATTTTGTGCCACTATTTTATTTTGGGTCAAGTGCTTCAGTTTGTAAACAAAGCTGAATGAGACCGTCTGCAAAAAGGGAGGGGGGGAAGGAAAATAGCAAATGTAACTGGACTCCTGACTGAACCTTATCTGAAAAGCTGTGATGAATGCTGCTATAATATATCAAATGCCAGTTAACAGTAGTCTGCTGCAAAAGAGCTGGCTTTGGGAGATATTTACTCACGTCATTCTTGGCAAGAACTCAAGGTATGAGTCACTCCTGGAACATTTATACTACTGGTTACAGCTAAAAAGACATTCAGGCCTGACTATTAATACCCAACTCACTTTTAAAAATTGTGGTTTTCTACAAGTTCCTCTCTTAAATTGTGATGTTTAAAGTATTTTTAATTTCTTTATAAGGAAAAAAAAAAGTACTGTGTTGGAAGCAAGAACCTGTTTGTGAAGCAAAAATGGCAACGTGCATGGACAGAACCTGACTGAAATTTATCTGAGCTAAACAGTGGGATTGAAATATTGGTTGAAACTAAGCTGCCAACCTGCAGATGGAATCAAAGAAAATGAGAAGCTTTTACTTTCTGCAGAGCTATTTATCACCAAAGCCTGACTGCAGTGCATATGGATTGTAAGGGACCAGGAAAGGAGTGGAAAATAATGGACTTGTGCTTCCCTCAACACCTTAAAAGTATTGTGGCTTAAACTTGAATACACCTCATCATTTTTTAGAAAATTGCACACACAAAAATTGACAACAAATGAGGAATTCAAAATATGGTTTGGTATTTTATTCCATCACGTTCTCTCAGGACAGTACCTAATTACAGCTATTTGTATGTGATATATGAACAAACAGACACACACCAAACATACTGGGGCTGAATATAGGTATATTTTTAGTCAATAATACCCAAGAGAGAAATTGCAGGCACTTCAGTGAGCTGTTCCTTTTGGCAGAAGGCACATAAAACTGCTGGGGAGAACATTATGGGGGAAATCAAGGTGTGGATGAGGTCAGAAGTGAATGTGAGGTTTGTTTTTTGTTTAACAGACAGTTCTTACTCAATCTGTGCTCAATTTCAGAAACTAAACAGGCAAAGGTGAGTGATGACTCTGCTTTTAGCAGCTGCTCATCAATGTTTGGGCAGCAGCAGCAGCAGCAGCAGCAGCAGCATCTCCCTCGCAGGGCTCTGCACAAACCCGCGCTCAGCCTTGCCTCTGTTTGTGCTGCCCACAGCCACAAGTGTCACTGAGCTCATCCCACAGGAACAGCCCTGGAATGGGGGCATCCTGAGCAGGCTCTGCCATCCAGAGCTGTGTGCAGACAGGACACAGATGGACAGATGGACAGATGGACACGGCACATCCTCACGCCAGGCTCTGCCTGCTCACAGCTCACAGCAGCCGTGCCCCATCCCAGCTCCAGGCTCACACCCCAGCTGCCCATGGCACTGCTCTTCCCACTCGTTTTGGGCACTGGTTGGGCCCTCACACTTTGTTGGCATTCCTTCTGCTGAGGTATAAACGTGTAGATGGATATATGTGTGCAGCTGTACTCATGCACATATATATCTATATATAAATATATACATGTGTGTGTGTGTGTGTGTGTGTATCCTCATCCTCAGACACAGACCTGAATTTCCCAAATTTCCTCCCTCAGCCCTGCATCCCAGGATGTTCTGGGGTAGAGGAAACCTTGGAGATCATCCCACCCCACCCCCTGCCATGGGCAGGGAGATCTTTCACTATCCCAGGTTTCTCCATCCAGCCTGGCCTTGGACACTTCCAGGGATCCAGGGGCAGCCACAGCTCCTCCCGGCACCCTGTGCCAGGGCCTCTCCTCTCTCACAGGGAAGGATTTACTCCCTGATATTTAATCTAAATAGGAGCATGAAATTAAGAAGGCAGGAATTGCCTCTGGAGAGATCCAGTTTCCAAACAGCATTGTGTGTTGGAAGTGTACTTGTATTTTCCAAATCCTACACAGAATGTTTTAGCACAGGCTTGTTCACATGAAGAGGTTATTTAGGAATGGAGACCTTGAGGAGAAGCATGCTGAGGCTGTGACTATTCAGATTTATATATTTAAAGTGTCTTTTCTCGACATCACCTTGGTGTTGTAAGCACAACATGCAGTATTTAGTGAGAAATAAGATAATTATTTAAAGAAAATTATGTTTTAAATCCACACCAAAAAGCCCACTATCGTATACCTCACATCCACATAAAAATCAGCAGCAAGTTTTGCTGAAGTGATTTTGTTTATATTGGAGATCCAGGCAATTAACTAAATGACCAAGTGTGTTATTTAATCAGTGACAAGTGCTGCAGCTCTTGCTAAAAGAGCTGGAGGTGGTAATGAAAACCCAGAGTTTTTCAGAACCATCCCTCACACCTTTCTCTGCGTACTGGAGATCAAAGAGGCCCTGGAGTCTTTTTCCAAGCAGCTTTCTGGAGGCTGCAGGGAGAACTGGATCATAATCTCCAGGCTCTTTTCTGCCCTGAACTGTTCCTGTGTGCTCAGGATATTGGATGTTTATGGCTGAATACCTGAGCACATTGATCCTATTTTCCAAGAGCAGCTCTGTGTTGGGCAGGGACCCATTGTGCAACAAAATCATTAAAATACGGTTCCTTGGAGCCAAGCAATTTTGGTGGTGTATTTAAAATAGTGCTATTTGCACTTTGATGTATCCTTTCCAGGAGCCTGAGAGAATAAAAAAAAACTATGTTGGAGAAGAAAGCAAACACCAAATAAATAAATGAGCTTTTAAATCAGGATTTGTCCCATGTTAGCATTTACAACACGCTGGGTGGATAGCATGGACAGATTCATGGGAATTTAATGGCTGATGGGTGAGCACCACCCATCAGTTTACTTCAGCCTGGTGCAGAAACACTGCCAGACTCATGGCACAGACTTTCTTTTCCCTGGATTTTTAAAATGCTACTTAAAAATGTACAAGATAGAAACCAGTGCTGGGCAAATAGAGAAGAGACAACATTCTGTCTTATTGTTCCCATGTTTTACTTGCCTGGCTTTCATTTGCTTTCAGATTAATGGGGGAGAAAGAAGCTCAGAAAAAAAAATAGAAAAGAAAAAGATGGGAGCATCCCATCTCACGTGGAAGAATTCTGCTGGAGAGGGGGAAAAACTGCAAATTCTTGCTGGTCCTGAATGGTAAAAACGATGGTGGGAAACTTAGAAAAAACCAAACATATTTGCTTTTGGATTAGCCACCTTGTTCTGATATGGCTGTGGTTGAATCTGCCTAATTTAAAAGCAGGGAGATAAAACTTGGGACATTACCAAGTCACAGAAATGAGTGTATTAACCTCTGTGAGCACAAATATGTACGGCAATACTGAGGTACAGGAATGCACACACACATATATTTAGATGTACAAATGCACACATGTATCTATATACATCTGTATCTGTATTTATAACTGTATCTATATCTTTATCTTTATCTATATCTATATCTATATCTATATCTATATCTATATCTATATATATCTATATCTGATGCCTTTTCCTGGTCTTGAAATCAAGAGTCAAACACAATTAGAAAGGAAAAAGGGATTTTCCCTTGGGATTTATTTTAAGGATCCTCAGGTGCACCACAGCCAGGTCAAATGCACTTCCATGTACCCCACAGTGCCCACCCACCAAAGATCTGGGATCACATTGTAGGTGTCACTAATTAGCACATCTATCAAAGATTCCCCAATGAGAGGTTCCAGTGAGCCCCCTCCCCAAGGAACCTTCCCCTGGATGGTTCTGTCTCAGGTTACAAAATGTGTTCTGGAGAGGCCCTTGGGCTCTGGGCACACTGATCCCTCACTGAGAAGCTTCTGAAATGTTCAGTCTCTCAGCTTGACAAACAAGTCCCAGAATGTGGGCAAAAAGCACCAAGAATACAGAAATTGTAAAAAGGTCTCACAGGGGTATAAAAGAAAGGACAAAAATCATCATGGCATCATATCTATATATACCTATATATCTATATCTGTATATATCTATATCGATATCATCTATATCTATATCTTTATCTGTGTCTATATCTATATCTAATCTATATCTATATCTATCTTTGCAGGAATCCAAGAAATAGTCCTTTGGCTGTGCAACCCTCAGGACATGAATTCAGTTTTCATAGGGCTGTGACCGTGCAGTTATCAATAGGACAGGACTGCACTACTGAGGTTCATTGTAAGACTTTTTCCAAAGATTGAGGAGCTCAGTACTCAACTCTCACTTACATATTGATGTTGTTCCTTCTTTCCAGACAACTTACCTTTTGGGTGCTATTAAATATTTACTTGCTGTCAGGAGTAACAAGATGGAATAGGAGCTGACATTATCAAAAATAGTAGAGACATACTTAATCTTACTTCCTCACCAGTTTTATGAAAAAAGACATCATCTGCTAAATAATTTTGATAGTTTTTTTCATGGCCAGGAACTTTGCAGAAAGCATTGAAGTTCAGCATCATTTCATCTCTCAAGGAGAGAGACAATTTCATAAATACTGATTTATTTTCCTGTGTAGGGCTCCTGAAAGTCACTGCCACATTATCCATCTGTGCTCTCACTGGCACCTCTCGAGGTCAGAACTGAAGAGTTGAAATTCAAAGTTCACATTTCTGTAGTCTGGTAAAAGGGAAATAATCTTCCTCCTAAACAGCAGTGTCGTTCTTATAAGGTGTTTAGTGCTGATTTGGCACTGGAAAATGTTTCTTTTGAAAACCATATTTTGTCAAACAGTATTTATTTTACAGGCTACTTGGCTGTATCATAGAATATCTCTGGGTTTCATAGGTAGGAAAGACAATGGATTTTGAATAATTAAACAACTAGCTGTCCCTTACTTTTGTGACATCTTTATGCAACCAAATTGTGCTTTTGTTCTTTTGTCTTGGTTTTGCAAGAAAAAGTCTATAAATCATCCACATGCACATGTGAATTTGCATTCCATAGCACCCACATTTTTCTCTTTATCCACTGCCTTAAAAACCAAGACAAGCATGGTTGAAGCCAATGAGATGTGAAAGGAAATAACTGACCCATTTATTTCCAGTGGAGTCAATTGTAAAAAGTTAATTTGAACAACCTGAACGTTGGATAAATTATGAAGATCTGGTGGTGTCAGTGCTTTATAATGGTGGCACCAGCTGTGGGACACTTCACAGGGACACAGCCCTGACCTGTGGTTTGCCACTACCCCACTGTGAGAGTGGCTGCTGAGCCACTGGGATGTGACAGGGCTGCTGAAAGCAATTCTTGTGTGTCACCCAGTGGACCGGGCTGAAATGAGCTGTGAAAGCCATCTAAACCTGCACTTTATCTGTCAGACTGGAGGGTTCAGATGAGGTTTGGTAGGTATGTCCTCACAGCATTCCTGCAGAGCCTCTCCCATGGAAATGCCTCTGGAAAGCCAGCCTGGCACGCTTTTCCTTCTCAGGAGAAGGCAGCACAAGGAGCACTGCTCTGCTGAGCTGCAGACTGCTCAGAATTCCCTCACTGACTTTACCTGGAAAGCTGACAAGGACATCAGCACAGACTCCCTCAGCTCCACCTCCTCCCTTCCTCCTGTTGTGGGTTTCCACTCTCCCCATGGATATTTTATGTGAATATTGCAGCTGCCTGTGGGAGCCCTCGCTTTTGTGTCAGTCATTCCCCGTCTCAGATGAATGAACCAAAAGGCCATTTCATACCCTAGGGACCATCCTTGGCAGACTCCAAGCTTCCATCAGCAGGATTGGGTACTCTCAGTGCTGGGATGGACACTGCAAAGCTTGTGAAGAGCCCTCAAGCCTGAAGATTTAGTAGAAGAGCAAAGTAGAAATCCAAGATCGCCTAACAGGATCCGAGTCCAAGGGTTGGATGTGGAATTCAGGGTGTTTCAGTGCCACATTCAGAGGCACCAACAGGTGGATTTTTCATGTATCCATCAGGTTTCTTTATCCTCTTTCAGAAGTTATTCACCTGATGCCAGGATGATTTTTGTCCTTTCTTTTATACCCCTGTTATACCTTTTTACAATTTCTGTATTCTTGGTGCTTTTTGCCCACATTCTGGGACTTGTTTGCCAGGCTGGGAGACTGAACATTTCAGAAGCTTCGCAGTGAGGGATCAGTGTGCCCAGAGCCCAAGGGCCTTTCCAGAACACATTTTGTAACCTGAGACAGAACCATCCAGGGGAAGGTTCCTTGGGGAGGGGGCTCACTGGAGCCTCTCATTGGGGAATCTTTGATAGATGTGCTAATTAGTGACACCCATAATGTGATACCAGATCTATTGTGGGTGGGCACTGTGGGGTGCAGGGAGGGGCATTTGACCTGGACGTGGTGCACCTAAGGATCCTTAAAATAAATCCCAAGGTAAAATCCCTTTTTCCTTTCTAACTGTGTTTGACTCTTGATTTTAAGACCAGGGAAAGGCATCACACCCTTCCCCCACCACACTTCCAGGTGGTGCCTTTTCCTTAACTAGACTGTCAAAATCTCCGGGTTAAACCCTACCATTGAGAGTGTCCACACTGATCCAGAGAATTTTCAGACCTGACTTGCCACAGGAACAGATCCTGAAGATATGCAGCTGCTTGTCAAAACTGTAGTCACAGAATCACTGAGGCTGGAAAAGACCTCTGAGATCACTGAGTCCTCTTCAGCTGCTATGACCCAGCAGGTATTTACATGGAATGCGGATCTCTGAAATCCTGATGTGGTTTGTAACACTCTGCCTCCCATTTTAAAGGTTTTATGTCAATCACTGTGCCTGTTGGAAATAAAATATATCCAGACAATTTTTCCTTATTGAGGAAAAATTATTTCCATATTTCAGTTCTTCGGTTCATTCCTGAGAGTTTGAGTTGGGAAAGCTTCTCCTGTGAAACAGCAGACTGAAAGGCTGGAAAGCTGTTTCAGTAAATTCTGTCTTGATAGAAGTTACCAACCTATGAAGGCAAATATTGCCAGCTGCTACTCTGCTTTTATTGAATACAGTTGTCTCTGATTGCCCTCAGTATCAAGCAAATCATTCCTTTCCCAGTTCAAGGCTGAGAATTTAATGCAGCAGTACAAATTTAGGTTTTCACTGCACACCCTTCTGTCCTTTTCCAGTTGCAAACACGATCCTGTTAGAATCCCCCAGGTGCACAGCCAAGAGCTCATCCTCATGATGTCATCTTGCTTTTTCTGCTCTTCTCCTTCTGTATTTTATTGATTACTGTGCCACTGCTTGAGATTCCCACCTTTCACAATCATTCATTATGCATCTCCTTCTCTTTAACTATTCTAAATACTTATTTCATATTCTCCTCTTTTGGGCAGATGTTACTGGGTTTACTACCTCCATTACTCTGGAAGAACACCAGATTCCTCTCTCCTCTGTAGTGTCTTTTTTTCCCCCTTGAACCACAGGGGCTGGAAGGTGCACTTGCTGCAGTGATCCTGATGTGAACTGATTGTCCTTCATTAAGGGCACTGACTTTTGCTTCCAGCCTCAACATGAAAGGTGCTCACTTTGTGTGGGATCCAGGCCAGGGCAACCTGAGCTCAAGTTCACGTTTGCTGTGTGAGCAAGACCCTGAACTCCACTAAGTTTCAAGGGACTTGTACATCTAAAAACCATTTACATCTGTTTTTATCTACAGATGGAAACACCTGTCTGGGTTCTTGGAGCAGGAGTGTTTTAAAGAAAACTGTTGGAAGGGCTATGAGATAAAGCCTTTTTTGTCATATAATCCCAATTTATGCCGTAGCCTCACTGTTTTTCCCACTGCCACTGCCACTCACGTGCAAACCCATGAGCTCCTTCTTTGCAGACACTGAATTCTTTGAATTTTGGTACAATAACAGACCTCTTGGCAGCTGTAGACGCCTGTTATTAAGAGAGATGACTCGCTGAATATTCCTCTATAGAGGGAGAGGGTTTTGAGTGGCTGTGATTTGCATAGCATGTGCTGATGTGCAGTTTGCTGTCCCAGGGAACGATGCTCCTTTGTGTGTGGGAGAACACAGCTGACAGCAACAGCAAAGGCTGCAGCAAAGCCTGAATGGCTTCCACATCCATGGCAGGAAAAATCCACCTGCCATTTGGAATGGCAGCTCAGCTTCTGGTTGGTTGGGTTTGGTGTTAATCAATTTATGGATATATTTTTACAAAGCTCCCATGTGGCCTCAGTCTGTTCCAGTCACCCATTTTCTGTTGTCACAAGCTGCACGAGGTGTCTGGGCTCAGGAAACTCTGCTCACTATTTGCTTTCATTTTACAAACAGCTGTGACATTAAAAGGCACTCTCTTCATGCACCTCTTTTTCAAAGATTTTCCGTGCCCTCAGAGCTTAGTTTAGGATTCAATGTATTTTTAGAGAGCAATGCTCTCTAATACCAATATTTCCTGCCCACACAAAATGAACTATTGCTTCGTGTGCTTTCTGATTTGCTTCTATAGAGTAACTTGATGTCCTCCAGTGATGGAATAGCATCATTTGAGGCAAATTGAGCCTCCTCCCACACACAGAAATTCTATAACCATAATGTAAATACTTCTATGAAAACACTTGAGACTGCCTATGGACTAAAGGAAGAAATGTTCCTTCTTTATGGGTGCAATAACATCAGAAGTTTCCAATATTTGATACACTCAGTGGTCATTTTGTCCATCAGAGGATCTTTCAGGCAAGACTTTAAGGAAATACAGGCATTTTATTTATTCTACTTTACATTTTATTTAATCCAATTCTCATAATTCTTATGATTTCTAAGATACAGAAATACAGAAATCAAAGGCAACTGGATGAGACAAATGCATTTTATTCTCCTGCAGAGCAAGGGACCTGTGGGGATAAACTAAATGTGACCCAGAGAGCTGTCAAGACAAATTAACTGGTCAGAACCCGTTTGAACAAATTCAGATTTAAACCATGTAAAACTAAAAAGAGAGGTCTCTCCACTGTCATACTTAACATTTAGACCTACAGTGTTTAAGGAGCCACATGTACCTTTAATTTTTTTTTTCCCCTAAAGGACAAACTTATTTAAAAAATAAACATTAATATCTGAAGCATTACTGAATTCCTGCCAGCAGCCAGAATGAGCTTAAAAAGTCAGGGAAAAAAGGACGTCTTTTGAGATGGAAATTAACTCAGTAAAAATGGTCAGATCTGCCAAACTGGTAACATGATGAGTGGGAATTTCAGTGGTAAGCAAAACCAGTCGTAGTTTTTCAGGCAGATGACCCAAATGCCAAAGGATTCTATTAAACCACAGGTATTTCTTTGGAGGGAAGTCCTGGTGGTGAGAGAGGTAATTCCTCATGCAAAAAGGTCCAGCCTATATTCTGAAAATTGGCCAAGTCATACTTCTGAAATTCAACGTGAATTGCAGATATTCCTAATTGAGCCAAATTAATTCAAGCATTAACACCCCAGTGAAGATGTTGTAGACACTCAGTGGGAGCTACTGACCACAATAGTGCACCAGATGTACCTGAAGTAAACAACACTGTTTTTCCAGAAAAGCAAACAACTGCATTAGGATTCTGCTGAATGTTACTTTTAAATCTGGGCATTTTTTTCCTTCTGGAACTGAAAAATTATGTGGTCAGCTGGGAGCCTTTTTGATTTAGGAAAAGACATGTCTTGAAAACCCATAGGGAAAAGTACATTCAGTCATTTGTGTTTCTGGACTGACCTTCCCTGGAGTTGTCACCTATCAAAAGGGACACCCGCACGTGTCTGAGGGATGCACCAGAGAACCAGCCAGAAACTGCCCTGTTTCTGAGCAGGGTTCTCTAGCATTTGAAATGCACCTTCTCCTGACTCTCAGCACACATGAGTTATTTTCTACAGCAGTTGTTCACCTGTGCCTCCCCTCGTGATCCCCCTGCTGTTGCTTTTGGCAGCTTTGCCCCTGAAAGTCCCTTCACTGCTTGGATTGATTTGTGCCAGGGCCTCTCCCCAGAGCTTTGTGTTCCCACTTTCCTGGCACTTATCACAGCAACCCCTTCTGCAAAGTGCAGGTCCCATTCATAATTTATGTATTTGCCTCTCAGAACATCCATGGGGTTTCATCAGGTCCTGTCCTCCCTCCAGCTTTGTGCCTTGGTCTGGGAAAATCCACTGGACTGGACTTTTGTGCCTGCATGAACTGGTGATTACAGGAGTTGATTCAGCTTCAGCTGAACTCTGAATTCAGCTACTGAACTCAGGATGAGCAAGATCAGGCATTTTAGGAAGAGAACGTGCCCATCAGCCTGCACTTAGGGAGTATTCTGGGATGCTGCTTCCTGTGTTTGAAGCACTCCCTCTTCTGAGACAAAATGTACTGAGGAACGAGCCCTTGAAACTCTTATCTCTGTAAAATAAACAAATACTCTGTCTTCTGGAATCAAATTAGTTATCATTTCATTCCTTTTTTTCCTCCCCCTTAATTGCTTACTTCCATTTTCTCCTGATGGAACACTTAAAATGGAGCTGTTGGTTAGAAATGCAAAAAAACTGAAGTGGAAATTGTGCAGCTCAGACTGTGTTAGTGCTCCACATTCTCACTGTGCCTTTTAATTTTGTAACAACCATTAGTGGAGGGGCTGAGAAATGGTAGAAACCTGGGGAAAAAAGTGTCAGAATAATTTCTCGCTCTTCTCTTTCTTTTCCCCTGCAACTACAAATGAAGTCTGTGAGATTACATCAGCTGGGAAAAAATAGAATCAAGAGGGAGAGATGAGATGGAAATTCCTATAAAATCCATTCTGTGATTAGAGGTATCATAAAGTGCATGAAGAAACACAGGGGATTGCCTGGAGTTTTCTTTGAACTCAGAGGCATCAACACATGGCAGGGCAGACAGCTGCACTCTTTGTGAAGTGGCAATCTTTTCTGATATATTTATTACAGAAAAAGGATAAAAATATTATCCTTTGCACTTCCTCAAGTGAAAAAGAGACAGGCTGGGTGGTGTGTTTTGAAGCAAGACACAAAACCAGTGTCTTCTCTAGATTCATGAGCTAATTAAAATCTATAATGCTGGGAGTACCAAGAGAGATGCCAGCAAGTTTTACATATTCTGTTAATGTCTAACACTGAGTGTGATTTTGTGTCTCAAAGATCTGTGCAGTGCAGAATGGAAAGGAAATTGAGCATGGCATTTTTACTCTATTAAATTGAGAAAACAAATATTTATGTGTGTGGGACTGGCTGTGACGAGGTAGTTCTCCCTTCCATGGGAAATAGGAGACTGGGATAATTGGCACAGTTCTTGGCAATATTAAGCAACGTGCCCCTGAAATCACAATGGTTTTGGACATCACCCATGGCTTTAGTTCTGGGAGTTCCACACCTGGAATTAATGCACAAGGAGACCACTATTTCCACTGTCTCATGGGTGATCCAACATACTGTTCACTGGAAATACAAAGATCACCTGCTGTCCTTGCCCTGAGAATGATGTCCCCTGGCTCTGGTTTAGCTCCTGTGTCCCTTCCAAAGGGCACAGAGCCCTCCCAAATCCATGTGGCCGGGGGGCTCCAGCTGCTGCTGTGACCCCAAGGAGGTACCCAGGCACAGCATGTCAGGGTCTGCAATTCCAGCTTGGGATACATCACAAGTGTCAGATTCTCAGTGTACAAAGAGAAGTTTGGCTGAGGAGATGAGCTGCTTTTTTAGAATAATTTTCTGCCTAAAATTCATTCTTTCCTTCCAGAAAGGACTATCAAAAAGGAACACTGAGGAGTTTTGACAAAGCTGGTGACAGTCAGAGCTTTTCCAGGCAGTTCTGTGGCAGAAGATCCTTGGTTTTGCTGCAATTCTCCGTTGTGGTGCTTACATTTATTGGCTTAGTGTGCTTGAGGAGAGCTTTTCTTAGTTTGTTTTGATGTTTGTTTGATCTTTGCAGCTCCAGCTTTTGAGAATGATGGACATTCCAGGCCGGCACTTTCTGCACAGTCTCTTGCAAACACCCAGCCGTGTCCTTCCAAAAGAGTTGGCTCTTCAAACACAACGCTCCAGAATTGTCCATCTGTCCTGTTCGATGCCTTCCTCAGGCTGCTCCTCCTCCTCTCCCATTTCCGTGCTGATGTCAAATGGTTTTTAGGGATAACATCAGAGCATCCCGGGCACGTCCATCCCCCGGGATGCTCGGCACATCCAGCGCTTGTGTTATGGAAATGCGGGAGAATCGCTGCTCGGGAGAGGCTGCTACAAAGCAGGGGCTGATTTAATGCAAAGCCCCGAGATTGAAAGGGGTTTGCCGAGCCCGGTGTGTGGGGAATGCTAAGGAGCCCTTCCCGTCATCCCTGCTGCACTTCCCATTCTCCCTCCTTTTCCAAGCCAACCTGGATGCCGGGAACTGCGTGCTAAGGAAAATCTGAACCCAAGCTGGAATCAGTCTGGCTGCAATCAGTGCAGAGCAGTTCATCATTTTATTAACGGAATTTGCTTTTCTCTCTGTTTTTTTGGTTTTGTTTGTTTGTTTGTTTATTTTTTGGGGGTTTTTTGGGGTTTTGTTTTTTTTTTTTTTTTGTTTTTTTTCCTGTATCTGCATCTCCTTGGAGGTTGGAACCCCTAAGATATCTAGAAAGGAGTTAATTTGAGAACTCCAGTTACACACTTGAAAGGAAAAACGAGCTTATTCTTTCTAAGAGGAACATACAGGTAATGTAGATTTAAATAACAAAAATATATGTCTAATGCATAGCTTGACGTGCAAGTTTAGGTCTTGAAGTGGTGAAAATGGGAATAACTATCATTTAAAAAAATTACTAAAACAGTAAAAGCCCTATTAAAGAAGCTTGCTGGAGTCAAGGAATTTCTGCTCCAGTCAGTTTTGGGATCAGAGCCAAGCTAAGCCCACAGGTGTCTGGAGGTTCACAGGAACAGACAAATGATCACTGCAAGAGCTCTTTAGGTCCACAGAGCCAGTGCAGGGTTTGGCTCAGCAAGTCCACAAACTTGACTTTAACTTTTGTTCAAAAAGATCCAAAAGTGCCTTTGCCACGGGGCTGTTCAGTTCCACCAAACACCGTTAATTTGTGGAGTTTCTGTGGTCATGGACACAAAAATGCACCCAATAATCCCATATTCTGGAGGGGCTCCCATGGATTTTAGTGTCCCATTCAGTTCAGGGGCTGTTGATGTCACTCATGGGTAAATGAACAAGTTTTAACTATATCATAACAAAAAAACAAAAGTGGATTTTCCTTGACATTTTATGAAACACTTGCTTTTATTCCTAAATCAGTGTGGTTTTAGAAGCAGCTTGAGGGACCATATCCCTGTCCATCATTGTTTTTCCTAAATAAATCCAGAATCCCAGAATTATTTGGATTGGAAGGGACCTCAAAGCCCATCCAGTGCCCCCTCCTGCCATGGACAGGGACACCTTCCACTGTCTCAGGTTGCTCCAAGCCCTGTCCAACCTGGCCTTGGACATTTCCAGGGATGGGACATCCTAACAGGAAAGTCCATTGCAATTCCTGTAGGGGAAAATTCTCTAACTTGTTGCAACCCTCAAAACAAATGAAATAGCAAAGCTGACCACTCACTGCTGGAAAAAGCAGTCTTGGTAGTAAAATGTTCTGCTCTACTAAAACTTTTTTTGGTACCATATGATACAGGAAGTTATGCTTTTGCTGAATTTTTTGAGTTTTTAATCTTGCAGTGTTTCCTCAACATAAGTAAATACACTGAACTATTTAAATGCTTTTGAATTCCAAGGGATTTGACACTCCCAAGTGTAATTTCAGCCTTTTAATATTTATAAATATTTTATAAAAATACAGAATATATCACAGTTTAATTACTTAGGATGACTTATTCCCTCTCTGAGAAGTTTTCTATAATTATTATCCACTTTTATCACAGAAAAATGTTGCTGTATCAAGAAAGATGATATCTACCTCCACACTTTTTTTTAAATTTTATTTTATTTTATTTGCATCTTCTTGTTTTCCTCACCATCCTTCTCAGCCTCATCCTAATGCAAATCAAGGAGCTAATTAGCATGCAATACTTTAATTTCAAGCCTGGTGAGATGACATTGTAAAATATTTGCCCTGTGTATTTTTATCAGCGGATTCTTCATCAGCCACACATTTCAGCAGCAGCGAATTTCAGCCAAAGTCAATGGGCACAGATTTCCAACTGCCACATAGAATTTCAGTTTTCTTCCTGACTGACCTGCTTGGAATAATTAGCTTTATTCCTTATGCTGAGCTGACAGCTACCTGGGAAACAGCAGGTACTCTCAATGTTAATAATGCCATGAGGCCCAAGGCCTTTTTCCTTAAACTCTTAGCATAAAGAAGATTGCAGCAAGTCACATTTGTTGAATAAATTGTGAAGATGTCTCAGTTTAACAGAATCAGAGACGAAATCAAAATACACAAAGCAGGGACCAGAGGATTAATATATTTTCCCAGAGGCTTTTGTTCACCAAGTGCTTGGTTTATGGCAATGAGATCTGTAAATGATCCCTGGTTAACCCTGGGGTAGGAATCAGTGATGACTTGGCTTGGCTTCAGCCAGGAAGGTTCTCCATGGCCTGGGGAGAGCTCAGCACAGTCCTTGGGTGAAGAATCCCCAGGGATGTTTTTGCCTGGCTCAGGGCACACCCTGCTGGTTCTCTCTGAGCCCCTGGGGGAGGAGAAGGACCACAGGAGAGGCTCTCCTGGCTTATCTGGGAAGTTCATGGACCACACCACCATTGTCATCTTGGCTGGTTTTCCCCAGCACCACGGGACTGCCTGCTGGCCCACACAGATCCCAGCTGCTGTTGCTGCCCTCGCTGCCACCGGGATGGCTTTAACATTGTTAAATACATGGTTTAATTTTGTCCTTTTGTGTCACTGCCCCCCTTACACTTCCTGAGTGTTCACCTGAGCACTTGCACCACACCCTACACCAGCCTAGAGGAGAAACTGGGAAGAGATCCTTGACTGTAGAGGTGGTGAGACCCTGGCACAGGTTATCCAGAGAGGTTGTGGACCCCACATCCTTTTTCAACACCAGGCTGGATGGGGCTTGGAGCAGCCTGGGACAGTGGAAGGTGTCCCTGCCCATGGCAGGGGTGGCACTGGATGAGCTTTAAGGTCCATTCCAACCCAAACCATTCCAGGATTCTCTGGTCAGAACTTTCTGCTGAGTGAACCCACTCTGGGTCTGGCACTGCACTGCAGTGTGAATCCACAGCATACACCCAGCTGGAGGAGAGTACAATTTACCACTCAAAAATCAGTGCTACATAAAATATTTTCTGAAAATGAGTTTTGAAAGCTGTTTGCTACTTCGAGCATATCCCAGAGAAGTAAACTCAGTACCCTGACAGGCACTGCAGAGTTTTGGAGAGTTCCACTGAAGGTTCCATTCCAGAGGGAAGCACTCCTGAAGGATTCTATCGTTAAAAAGACTTTTCCCTTGTATTTTTGTAACAATTGTCTAATGATTCCCAACCCATATGCTTGTACCAGATGTTTGAACCTTCACAGGCCAAATCATATTTATTCCTTCAGACAAACCACTTCATATTACTTAATAATAATTCTCAGGATCATTATTATCATTCTCATCACTTCAAATCCAAACACAGCAAATATGATGAATAACATGCTTCAATTTTTCCCCTTGATTAACGGGCTGTGTGTGTGCACAAAACCACTCCATCTTGGAAGATGGGATTTCCCCAGTAAAGCCATTGCTAGCCAGATCTTTCCTGGAGCACTTTCCCTGCACCATGGAACGACTGGAATTCACAAATGCAAGCACCCAAAATGAAACTTTCCCGTGCTACAGATCCTAATGGTATTAACTGTCATTTCTCAGCATTTCATTGTGTCTTCTGAACTGTTACTCTTGAAATACTTGGGAAATATCTGCAAAACACTTGTGAAATACCTGTAAAACTCAGAACCTGTATTTGCAGTACTTGGTTTGTACTTCAGTCCCTAAGAACTCTTTCTGCTCCTTTAGCAATCGAAAAAGGCCTGGAACAATGAAACCCTGGAGTTTTGCTATATTCCAGAGCCATGAAAAGAGTTAATAGCGCACAATGTAGATAAGGTTGTCATTACTCTTTGACAGTAAATATTGCTTTGTGCCAGGTTACCTGATCTGATAAGGAGCAGAACCTCCCAGCAGCAGGATGCTGATAATGATCCTGCCTTTAGCCAGTGTCTCTCAGCTCAGCAGCTCTGAACTCAGCTGCAAAAGCTGCACACAGCCAATGTGATCCTTTCCTGAAATGCAGCACAGACTGGACTGTCACTGCCCATTAAAACAGGAGTGAACTGCAGATACAGTGAGAACAGGCAGCGCAATCCTCCTGCCACGCTCTGCGGGAGGGGAGGAGGCCACAGCTTTTAACATTGTTTTTCAAAGCATTTTGACTGCTTTCCATCACCCCAGTCTGTTGGAATCTGTGTGGATCACAACACCACGCACTTTGATCAGGGTAAAAATGGAAATACCGCCCTGATGGCTTGGTTTAATACAGATTTAGAAAAATCATCAGTTTCTGAACTGTAAATCCCGTATTGGCTTTTATATCAGCATATCCATTTCCAATCTGATGTTCTGCAAACCAGTGTCAGTGCATCTGTACATAAATAGTGCTTTTCACTTCCATAAAATCGCAGAATCCTGAAATGGTTTGCGCTGGAAGGGACTTTAAAGCTCACCCCATTCCACCCCTGCCACGGGCAGGGACACCTTCCACCATCCCAGGCTGCTCCAAGCCCCATCCAACCTGGCCTTGGACACTTCCTGGGATCCAGGGGCAGCCACAGCTTCTCTGGGCACTCTGTGCCAGGGCCTGCCCACGCTCACAGCCAGCTCCCAATATCCCACCTAAATCTCCCTTCCTTCAGCTTAAAGCCATTCTCCCTGTTGTGGCACTAAATGCCCTTGTTTCATTAACAATTACAGCTGCATATTTGCCTCTGGATCTTTTATCAGAAGCCATTCCAGCATTTGTCCACAGCAGTCTCAGACTAATAGATCTTTTCTAGGGATTTCTAGGGAGGTTTTGTTTCAACTCCCATTGGTACCCTCCTCATCTGCAAGCATTTATTGATTTTTAGAGCCAAACCAAGGAGTAAAAATGCTGAGTGGGAAACAGGAATTGCAAAGAGGCAAAATGGAAGATAATGGAGGTTGGAAATGAGGCTATGATTTAACAAATCCAGCTTTAACAAGCCCAGCTTTAACAAGCACTGCTTCTTTGCTGCTTACCAATTGGTTCTATCAAGACAACCCTTGGTGGATCACAATAAATTTTAAATCAAAAAAATAAAGAGACTGTACCAGTGCATGACTGCACTGTGATCTAAAGTGTCCCTCAAGAATATTTCCTAATTAAACTGCTTGATCAGTTTTATTACCTTAATCAGTGCAGCCAGCCTGCAGGAGGTTCTGCCACTTCTGTGTCAAGGATCCTGCACTGCCACAGTGAATTTATTTTCAGAGCTGTCTCTCTCACCAGACTGACTTTTGGGCCAGGTTTACCTGTGTGTGAGGTTCACTAAAACGAGCTTAACCTCACCCAGCTTTAGGACTTTTTTTGTTTTAAAGTTTATTGCAGAAACTTTAAAACAAAACAAACAAAAAAAAAAGCTCTTGTTGTGTTTCATGGTACAAGGGGCACTGACAGTCACTGGGATGGAAAACAACACAGATCTCAGTGCACCCGGTCTGTAAATACCATGGAATCTCTAATTCTTCAGCAAAAATCTCAGTTAATGCCCCACTCCTAAGATTATTACAGGAGATTAAGGAAGGCAACCTAAGTTTTTTCAAATGCACAATTTCCAGTGCTTTTGAGGCATCATGTGAATTTATTTCAGAGCATAACTGATCATCTAGATATGCAAACCAAGATTATTTTCCAAAAAATTCTTGACTGCAGGAAGTGGTAAAATGACCTTCAGACCAAAATAATATGAAATAATCTTACCTTCAAACTCCTGCATTCTTTGTGAAGGTAACTTAGAAACCTTGATTGTTTTTAATTCCCAAAGAATCACAGTTTCTGTTTCAAAATGTACTTGGCCAATGTTTTGACTTGTCTATTATATGGGTCTGTTTTTTTTTTTTCTTCTGAGAAACGTGTGGGTTTTCTCTGCACCAAATCTCAATTATGCCAATTCTGTTATCATTTTGGGAATGCCTAGTCATGGAGCTACATTACCATGTTTTTGGGGATGGTAACTGTGGAGTAGAGGAACACAGGAGCTTCAGAAGAATCAGTGATGGCCTGACAGACAAATATAAATTATTCTGGGATGTTTCAAACGGCTACAAATTGATAATAATTATATTATCAGGCATGGATGCCTACTAGGGTTAAGCAGAGGTGCAATTTATTTTCTTCTGCCCTCCCACCACTGTTGGTTATTTCATTGTGAGGACAAACAGAGACTGGTCCAGGATGGCTTTAACATTGTGCTACAAGGTTCAATTTTGTCCTCTTATGCAACAGCCGGCCAGTTTGCAGGCAAAAAGACTGAAATATTGTCTGCCATTTCCCCCTGGAAAGATGGGACATTAATGAGATTTGAAAGAATAATTTGGTGAGGATTTCAGCAATTCAAATTGAGCTTGACATTGGAGGGTGGAAGGAAAGCAGAGCACTGGGGTGAGTCCTGGCAGGCTGACATGGCACAGAGGAACTGGACAGCTTTGGTTCACTCAGAATTCCTGCCCAGATATCTGACATGGAAGCTGGAGATCCACCAAACACATGATGGGATATTTAAACCCCTTTGATAAAATGGCAAAGGTTATGTGGAATTAACTTATTCCAAAAGCCAGGATTCCTTATCTATCAGCACCCTTGTATGGAAAAAGTTGATCATAAAAGAAAATGGAAAATATAGAAAATGTTTTAAGAAGAAACTCTTCTGTTTTGATAGCAGAGGAGACCTTACTAATGAAAGAACTACAGAACCACTTTCAGATAAATAAAATGTGTGGGGACACAAAGAGCCATCCACAGTGAATGGGGGAATAGAAAAGCTTCTTTCCACAAGCTGAGTGATATTGATGGCCCTTGGAGTGCTTTACAGATTGAATTAAAACAATTTCACAAAAGGAGCATTTGAGCAATTTGGTTTCTGAAGTATTGCCTCATTGCTGATATGCAAACAATGATTGCTGCTGCTGCCACAAAAGGCATTGATATTTTGGCCTGAGAACTTTCAAATAAACCAGAAAAAGTTAATATGATGTCCCAGTGTATCTTTCTTTCAGCAGGTGATGACTTCCTCAGCACATTTACCAATGTGTTTAAGTCCACTTATGAATGCCTTGAGAAGGGTTTTCCTCCATTTTCCTAAAAAAATTTTAATTTTTAAAAACTTATCCATTAAGTTTATCTTTCTATTTCTATCCTATGTGGAAATTTCCTGTCTATTATTCTAATTAATCTTTTTTATTACTCAGATAATTATTTGTTACATTTTTGATGGATTATTCACTAGCTTTCTTCATTCTCCAGAATTTATTTCTGCAAGAACAGCATTGCTGAGCTACTGCCCTAAGTGGATCCATTTCTTTTTATGTGACATTCATGTAGTGAATATTCTAAACTCTATTGGTCCTGAACTTCTCTTACATTACTCTACCTGTTCCCTCCAACCACACGATACAAATGCGGATTTCAAGGGGTTTTTTTCTCTGCTTTGAGTGTCTTTTTCCTCTGTAAACTACAAAGTTGGTTTTTTGTATAACTAAGGGAATTTCTCAGTGTGGCTTGGCAAGGAACAATTGAAATCTCTTGACAATGGGCAATTAAAATCTCTCCTTAGTGTTTTGTAATTGAGGGCATTTTCATGATGAGCTCATTGTTGATGCTGAGTGATCAGTAACAGATGCCTACACAGGACTTCCCTGCATTCAGGAATGTGTCCATAGCAGCACATTCCCATGTAGTGTAAGACCACGGAATTCCAGAATGGTTTGAGTTGCAAGGGACCTTAAAACCCACCCAGTGCCACCCCTGCCATGGGCAGGGACACCTCCCACTGTCCCAGGTGGCTCCCAGCCCCATCCAGCCTGGCCTTGGGCACTGCCAGGGATCCAGGGGCAGCCACAGCTTCTCTGGGCACCCTGTGCATCCCTATCCACTGGAAAGGATTTCATCAAAAGTTACCTCTGTTGAACCTCCTTCACATCTCCCAGGGAAGCAGCATCTCATAGTCTGAAAGAGAAATGAAGTGCATCCAGGATATTTACAGGAGATTTTAATGGAGAAGCAGTGAAACTGCCACATTTGCCTTCTTCCAGCTGCCCCTTGAAGCTCCCAGGAGCTGTGCTTGCCTTCTTGAGTCTGGTGATTTTCACCTCCCCTGGGATTTTGGATGCACTTCACTTCCAAATCACTGCAATCTTCTCCAAGATATTCAAAGCCAGACATTTTTGATGTTAAATGAACAAATTCCTTTACAACCTGATGCTTATTGTCCATCTTGTTAAGTAAAAGGCAAGAAAAATGCTGCTGGAGAGGCACGTGAACAAACAGGAGGAGAGAGGAAAAAAAAGAATGGGGGAAGCTGGTGGAGAGAGAGAAAAGTAGAATATGCTTTGATTCAGGTGATCATTGGCATGTCTGAGCTGTCAGGCTGACACCACTGTCTGCCTGCACTCAGAGAGAGTTTTCCATGTAAAAGAAGCAGATGTGCCAATAGAATTCTTTCTAGAGCTGTAGTAGGTTCAGCACACTCACACAAAACACAATTTCTGCCTTAAGAACTCCTGAAATCTGTACAGATTTTCTAGGTTTTGTTTGATGCCTAGAATGAAAAAGATGGACACATTTGTAGGGAATAAAGCTGAATGCATTTTGTAAAATTACTGGCTGCTACAGTTTTATTTCAAACATGCCACCTACGTTAGAACTAAAAAGGCTCCACAGTCTTTTTATAATTCTTTTTTGCTGGAAAACAGTTGGTGGAGAATTTGAGTAGGAAAACCCAAACATTGCATTGGCCTTGAATCCTCCTGAGCACTTTTCTTCAGAGGGTCAGCAAGGATATATTTTGGGAGCTGTTTGAGTGTTAGTTAATCAGAAATAATTTCATTTTGATTCATCACTAGAGCCCTTCACCAATACAACCTCATAATTTTTTCCTCTCTCTGAATCCTTTAAGAGTAACTCCTGAACCTCCCCTCTCCAGCTCCTGTCCTCACTGCAATGCCATCAGGGAAGAGAAAGTCAAGTTTACTAAAAATCCTAAACTGCAAAAGTAGCAATTTAAATTAGTAAAGCAAAGCAGCATGTAGAAGATATCCACAAAATTACTCTGGGTGGAGAGGATGAATTTATATTGCTCAGCAATATTTGATAGCACTGTGTTTTGTTCAGTAAAATGCTTCATATAATAACAAGAGTGTCACTAATTTCAGCAGCCTCCATTTCTGCCAGTGTGGCAGGACAGCAGTTCTGAAAGGATGGCATTGAAGGGATGAGCTCTGTCTGGTTTAGCCTTGAAAGGTTTGTAGGTGTTAAAACAACTTTGCAAGAGGACAAATTGCAGTTTAATTTTCGCTTTCCTTTTTTTTCCTTCATTGCAGACAGAAATGGGAGACACTGAACCCATGACAACGAGCTGCAAGGAAATTTCTTAGGCAGGAATATTTCTTCACCCAAGCACAGTGAACATTTAGAAGCCTTCCTCGAGGACAGGCCCAGGAAACACGGAGCTGCCTTCCCATGGGTTCTGAGACAGGACCTGGAACAGAGCTTTGCCTGGCAATCCCCCACCTAGGCAGTGTTTTCCATGCACTGAAATGATATTCATAATGTATTTTTCTGCACAGTGCAATGTTTCTCAAACTGCCTTCCAACCTAGGCAGTCAGGAATCCTGTAGCACTGAGACCTTCTGCTCTTTCCCTGGGAAATCCACATTTTCCAAACTGGTAACAGTGTTGCACGCAGACTTCTCAGTGTTATGGCACACGGGCTGACGTCAATCCTGCCAAAGGGAGGGAAAATTTAGAAACTGGAATGAGCAGGGCAAGAAAGTCTGGGAAGAAACCATGGAAGAATCTTTTTGCTGAGCAGGATGCAGTGTCTTTGCAGTTTCCTGACACAGAGCACCTCATTTAATGTGGTCTGAAAGTGTCACCCATAGGAGCCAATTTATCCGGAATTTCGCTTCATAAGATGAAACACTGTAAAATAATGGAGAGCTGGAGAAGGCTGAGCTCCCCTAAATCTGCACTGCCACTCTGTCCTCCCTGGGATGGTCAGGACTGGGAGCAAGTTGGGGATTTTGCATAATTTTTACACATGGTAAAGGTTACAAGGCACAGCAATGCGTGACACATTGTCTGACTGCTGGTATTAAGCTGCAAGACAATAAAGTAAATTTCTTTACATAATGACCTGAAAGATTAGTTACGCTTGATAAATGTGACTTGAGAGACTTTCATTGAGCTCAGACTTTTCTCTGGGAGCAGAATTACATTTCTTAAAAAGGTCTGAACGTATTTGCTTTAGAGATAGGGAAATTTCAGAATATAGTCCTAAATAACCTGATAATAAATACAGATCATTAAATTGCTAAATGTTGCTGAAATCTTTTGTGGAGATAGTGCTAATCCAGTGTGTTCTTGGAAGATATATAGCCCAGTTCCTAATTGGTCCTCAAAGAGGAGTTAGTGAAGGTGAGGTAATAGTGATAGAGATGCAGAAATACCTCAGCCACAATAATTTCCACAGAGAATTAGAGATTTGATTTAGGGAGGTCTGTGTGTGGTATTCAGCTGTGGGCCAGCTGGCCATGACCCCAGCCCCAGCTGCAGTTACTGGCAGGGCACAAACTGGGGCTCAGCAAAATGTTTTGTTGTCCCTCCAGGCACAAGTGATGCACAAGCTGAATTCAAAGTGGTAACAGTCAAAGCCTTGAGGGCACTGGCTCTTGGTAATCCTGCCAGTCTTCTGAGCTCTGTTTGAGACCTTCACCTCTTGGGCAGGGAGGAATGGGCCTTTTGGGAATGTTGGTGGAAGTGGAGCAGCTCTGTGTTTGCTTCCAGGGCTGCAGGTCTGCACAGCAGGAAGACTTCCCAGCTTTAGACATTTGGACATCATCTCCTATGGTTATTCTGGGGAATATAAACTGTGAAACATCCAGGAGGAAGCCAGAGCTATAATCTCTTCAGGATTGTTTCACATTTCACACATAAGGGTGATTCCCATGCAAGAAACCACACCAAGATCTTGTCTGAGTTGGAAGAGGCCTTGAGAAGATATCAGGTGACTCTGCTGGGGACAGACTGGGCACAGAAACTCTCCCAGAGGGATGCTGGAGCTCTTCTTAGTTGTATTCAAAACCTCCTACAAAGGGAATGGCCCAAGCTGCCTGGACAGTTCATCCCAATACTTAACTGTGCTGAATATTGGGAACCTGTTCCTTGAAATCTGAGCTTTAGCACTTACATTGCAAAGCTGTCAGCTCTGAGGTGGGCTCTGCCAACCCTTGAAAAGCAAATAGTTTACAGCACTCAACAGCTGTTCCCAAAATTCATTACTAAGAAGCATTAAAGTCCGAAACTTGTAAGAGAAATCGGGGAGGAATTGCAGCCAATTCTGATTCAGTGACTTCCTAGGGACAACTGGAAATGTGGTGCCAGTGGAACACAGGAATCCAAGGGGGAGCCACAACAGCAAATTGTTTGTTTCATAACTCTAAAATTGCTGAGAGCAGAAGGGAAACGATGAAACCTTTACTTTAGAACAGCTTGGAAATTCAACGCTAATTCTATATTTGTGGCTCAGGTCTCTTCCAAACCTATTTGTCTTCGGAAAGAGCTGAAAAGATGCTGCAAAACCAACATTTTTCTAAATAAGGGATGACCTCTGTTAACTACTCCAGTTTCAAATTGCATCTCGTGGAATTGTGTTCCTGCATTATGGGATTCCGAGGTCGGGAAGGGGGATCAGGGAAGTCAAGGATCACCCAGCTCAGCACCTCCAGGGCTGCTTCTGCAGGAGATCATTCCATCCAGCCGTGCTTCCAGCACATTCTGGGATTTGATAAATACCACATCCTGCCCAGAGAGGAGGCTCCCTGACTCCAGCACAGGTAGTGATCTAATGGGAAGCAAAGGAAAAGGGAGAGGGGTTTGCCGGAGCCCGGCGTGATGCGAATGTTAACAAGTCCTCTCGCGTCATCAGCTTCCCTGCTCTCCACGCCCTCCCTCCCTGCCTTCCTCTTTTATGAGCCAGCCTGAAATCAGGGAATTACATGCTAAGGAAAACCCTTTGGCTAAACATATAATTATTCTGCCCAGGATCAGTGCAGCACAGTTAATCAGTTTACCAACTGAATTAATTTTTATTTTTTTTATGTCTACATCTCCTGTTGAGGGTGCAGAAATTCTAGGTTTAAAGGGGGAAAAACAGCTTGCAGTTGTGAAATGAGTATCTACAGCAGACCATTTATTAGGAGAGAAACCTCCACCGCAGGCTGTTTTGGCAGACAAACCTGTCAGTCCCCAGGACTCTGAATCACACACTCTGTGTGGAGTTATTACAGGTACTTAAGGAATAGCTGGTTGCCCATTTTAATTTTCAGCTGCTCAGTAACGCTGAAAGTCGCAGCTGTATTTCATTGCATTGTATTTCACTGCGTTTCCTTGGACTGCTTTGAGAAGTGAGTATTTATTTGGACAGAGGTGTCACTTCCCTGTAAATGAGTTCACATTTTAAATGACCTACTTGCATACTGCTCTCCTTAGGAAGTACAACATCTCCAATGTTCTTGGTTGTAAAAGTACAGAGAGCACCCTTCAGATTCTGCCTCCAAGGGAAACACAAGCTACCACCCTTTCATTAATTCAGTAAGACATTCTACCTCCCCTGTGCACCCCAAACCCCCAGATTCTTTACAGGACTCCCCTCCTCAGTGCATCCTGAAATAGATGGGTTTGGGTTTGGAGTGTTCACTGATAGCCTGCAAAGCGTCCCTGAGCTTCACAGGGAGCTCCTGCACCAAAAAGCAACCAAAGTCTGCAGGTAAAGCATTCCAGGTGCACATCCTGGAGGGTAGTTTGTCATTTACTCACAGTAAGATGCTAAATCTAATCCAAGGCAATGCTGACCAGTCAGAAACCTCTCTGATCCCCAAGGCACTAGTGAGCTCTGTGGGTGAGGCTTCGGAACCTGGGCAAGGCAAAGGCTTCTCCTAAAGTACCTTTTGGGTCCACAGTACACATCCCCAGGAAAACAGGTGGGTTATGTAAGATATGGGTGCACACCAGGGAAAATACCTGTTCATTGTCTGAAGTGAAAACCATTTAGAGTTGTTTAAAATTTTGGAAAATTTGGGGGGGTGGGGGGGGAAAGAATACTAACTGGAAACTGTTGCTAAAAACATCTTCCCAATTAATGTTTTCAGCTCCTTTGAAACCTTTCCTTTTAACCACAGTGCCTTCTGCTGTATCTGCTAAACTTTACAAAATCTTTTTGCATAAAGACGGTTTCTTTAGCACAAAAGTATCCAGAGTTTTGACTTCTAGATCCTCTGAGAGCCTCAGGAAACAATTTCTCCAGACTTGCATGGCCTTTTCAGGTTGTCCACACCATCAGATGCAGTTCCCTAATTGAATTCCAGCTGAGTGCATTCCCGAGAAAGGAACTGTGGATAAATACAAGATGCCAACTTGTCATTACAATGTTCCTTAAAGCCTACCAATTTTTACTTTTTTGGCAAGTAACATTTCCTAAAGGAAAAGAACAGAAGGGTGTCTCCTCTTGGGAGGGGGGCTCAGGCTGCAGTGGCTGCTCCCATCAGATGCTGTAACCAGGACGCATTCTGAGGACCTGGGTCTCAAACCATTAACATCATTTTCATGACTTCCTTCCATCTTCTCTACAATTATTTGATGCTTCTGGTACTCACTGCTAGTTAGTTTCAAAACATGGGCTTTGCTAAGAGATTTTACAAATAAATTACAGTGGTTTCAATGAATATGATAAATGCAAGTTTTTGAAGTGTGTTGCTATAATTGCCCTGTGAAATACATTATCATTTACAGTCTCCAGCAATAAAACTAATTGCCTACATTTTTTTAAGCCCCCCAAAGGTATATTCCGGTGGCAGTATTTGTTCCATTGTTTATTAACATGTTGCTATCTACTGTCAAGATAATACTCCTCATTCCTAAAGTGGTAATTTTTCAGAAGTGTCTTTTTAATTCATCTTTTAGTGCTGTGAAAGAAGTGACCTTTCAGAATAGAAGGAATACAAAAACAACTACCTTATCACTGACAATCACTGCCTGGGCAGACCTTCGACCTCTCTGACACATGGATTTAGCAGAGTGACTGTAGCCAATGGAACTGAGCTACAGAACACACGGACATTACAGGCAAACAGTGGCCACAGCTGGGCAATTTTTGCAAAGTGAGGTAGTTACAAGCAGTTTTGAACCGTTTCTGGTCTGCCATTTGTGTGGGTTAAGTCTTTTCTTTGGCTGCCACTGAACTCTGCATCTGCAAAGGTAAATGTTGGCATAAAAAGGGGGCTTGTAATATTAACGTGGGAAAATGGGCAAATGTGCAGCTTTCCTACTTGTGGATGTGCAGCTCAAGTTACCAAGGAAAACATCCACGTTGTGAATACTTCAGTGTTCATTGCACTGTCTTTATTTATGCTTGAACCCAGAGGCACAGCACTGACAATGCTGCCTACTCCAGATATCCCTATGGATGGTCCATGTGCAGTCTGGTATGGAAATCCAACTGTCAGGCAGCTCCAGACATTTAAAACCTGCTGCTTGTATGACCTTCCTCCCCTGCACATCACGGATTACTGTTCCCCAGGATGTAATTAGTTTGCATCAGAAAGGATAAAAAAGTAGCAGGAAGAATTTTTAAATTTAGCAACAAGTATTCTACACACTTTGACACTTAATTTACATTATAATTCAATTAAGGAGTTAAAATAGCAGAGTGGGCTGTCCACTTTTTAACTCTTTTGTGTACTGAGAATGAAAGTGTGGGTCAGAAAACTCACATTAGGCTTTGATATCACCTAATGACATTGGAGCCTGGGAATCAATTCTACATCTAAAGGTTTCAGGATCCATCCCAACGCTCTGCTCGAGCCCTCCCAATTACCCCGAGTTCCCAAACACCTGAGAAACAAAGTACATCCATTCCCCTGGACACCGTTTGCTTCACAAGACTCTGTGCTTGTAAAAGGATAATTAGCTGATAATGGCAACGTGTCTGATGAGCACCAAAACAGCCCAATTTCAGCGAAGTGTGGCGATGTTGCTCATTCCCTTATTAATGAGAATACTTTGAAAGCTTTAAGGACATCAGAGTGGGCATCCAATTGAACCCTCCCATAAGTTCATCACGTTACAGGAATCATTGCCATGAGTAACCTACACCCCAAATTCGCACCTCTTCTCCTTACATAACAGAGATTCCCCGTGGCAGGAATGATTTGTCTCAGAGACAGGCAGCTCATCAGAAGCCCCGTATAACACCACCAATGCATCCCACCGTGGCATTACATTCTCCCCCCACTCCGGAGAAATTTAAACCACTTATCATCAGGAACAACCCCTCGCCCTCCCATCCATCCCGGTCTGTTTGCAGCACAGCCGAGCATTGTCAGGCAAAACATGTCAGAGCTGACGGCTGTGTTGTGAAACTGCGAATGTGCAGGGAAATCATCATTCCTGTCAAGTTATCCCGGCGAGTTTCCCCGCGGAGCCGTGCTCAGCCCTGCGCCTTCCTTCCCACGGCTGCCGCGGACGCGGAGCCTCGGACACACGGCTGGGCAGCCTGGACAGGGCAGGACACGTCCCTAAAGGAGCCTGGGCAGAGCAGGACCCGTCCCTAAAGGAGCCTGGACAGAGCAGGACACGTTCCTAAAGGAGCAGGATGCCTCAGTCCAGCCCTCGGCGCTTGGTGCTCCTTGTGGTACCCAAAACTACAGACAAGTGCTGCACAGCCACTGCATCAGATCACCTGATATGAGCAAACCAGACCTAATCAGGGCAAATTTAAAGCAGCCAAACATCCCGACGTTGCCCTGTGCGAGGCATAATGGAGCCGTGAGACACAAACACTTTCTGTCTGCATTGTCCAACAAATGCAGTTGATCCCCGCTCCGTTGTCGGCAGCAATTCCCACAGCACAGCACAGCTGAAGCAGCCTCTCCTCAGCCCTGTCTCTAACAACTACCGGGCAAAGCAGCATAGGGATGATCAGAACTGAATAAACTCGTCCCAAAACAAAGAATGCACGGATGCAAATTGCCAGGATCCAAAGTACAGACAATACACGGCAATAAACGATCCTACCTTTCATCCAATCCACTACTTGCTTGGGCGTCCACTTGCTAATAGGTTCCATAACGAGAGCCATCATCAGATCACTTTATCATTCACACCAAAATCAGGGGAAAAAGGAGAGAAAAATTGTATCAGAGCATGGCTGGGCTACGAGAGCTGTCGGATTTTACAGTGCAGTTCAAAGAAAAGATGATGCTTTGTCCCTCCAGGTTCCTCCTGCACTGATTCAGTAATGTATAAAATTACACTGCTTGATCAGCTCTGGCACCTCCCCCACTGCACACAGCCTGCAACACCCGGAGCACCGAGCCAGGAAATGGTGCAGTACAGACTTACTTACCAAAGCCTCTGCCCGCCGAGCCACCGGCACGGATCAAACATGGCATTGCACACGGAGCGAGCCGCGCCGGAGCTGCTCCGCACGCCGGCTTAACGGAGCTGCTTTATTCCAGCGAGCCCCGGCATCTTCATCGGGGAATATGTCACTACTGTAACTTGATAGCAGATTGTCTTGGCTTCATTGTGAATATGCTGACTGTCACTCGGCTTAAAGTGAAGATAGGAACGTCAGAATATCGCCTGGCATCTGGCAAAATGCTGAGCATCTCCATCTTTACAATGCAAAATGTTGCTGGAGCCTTGTACTATATAATCATGTAATTCAGAATGTCAAACACAGTATGAAAAGTCTTACCTAAGAAAAAAAACTCTTGGGAGAAAACTCTTTTTTTTTTCTGGTCACATTCAGAGCCAGGATATTTCCTCCTATAAGCTGCTCATTTTGTAGAGAAAGAATGACAGCATCGAGGAGTCAATTTGTACTACTACAGCACTTTAGGATAGACAAGTACAGCAAGAATTTTGACTCTCAGTACTGGGATCATTAGTCAATGTCTCCCTTTTGTTATGAAGGGAAAAAAACATGTCTCAGGTATGCCTAATCCTGAAGTTTGCTACCCTTCTGACAAGAGGAAGGTGAAACATTTTAATGAGATGTGCCAAACAGCACTTTTTGGACCCATTTGTGGCTCTCTGCACCTCATGCAGCACACATTCTGCATCCCATGGCTGTGAAGGTGCTGCTGGCTCCAACCTCTTGTCTGAGACCTGCAGCCCCACTATGTTACGCTAAGGGGAGAAACTCAGACTCCAGAAGAAAGGCAGAACAAAGCAGTTCCACCTTTCTCTTCAGGGATCTCTCATCTGTGCTTGTTTCTCCTGCACTGCTCCAAGCTCCCCCAGCACATCAGGGGATGAGGATGATGTTGGTCCCATGTCTGCTCCCCCTGGGGCTGGGTTAAAATACTCAGGATGAGATCTGTCTTCTCTCTCTCTCATATGGGGGAACATGAAATACCAGTGGAATATTTATCACAGAAACCCAGAATGATTTGGGTTGGAAGGGACCTTAAAGCCCATCCCATTCCACCCCCTGCCATGGGCAGGAACACCTTCCACTACCTCCAAGCCCCATCCAGCCTGCCCTTGGACACTTCCAGGGATCCAGGACAGCTACAGCTTCTCTGGGCACCCTGTGCCAGGGCTTCTCCACCCTCACAGGGATGAATTCCTTCCTAAAATCCAATCTAAACCTACTCTCTGGCAGTTTATTCTCTGCCCTTTCAGGGCTCTTCTTTATATAGTTAAGGATGCAGACAGGCATCTTTCCCCCCACTAAAGCTTCTCCAAAGAGCTGTGCCATTCTCAGCTCAGGGAAGCACTCTATCTGTTTTTATTTTTCTTTAGCTTTGGGAAATAGTGTGATTAGTATTCCATGATGTATTTGGAGTGCTCAGAGCACAGATCTTCTCCACAAAAGGATTCACATCAATTCTCCTTCAAGAAGGCTGAACAGCATGTCAGCTTCCTCTCTGAGTTTTGGGAGACTGCTTTCAGTAGCTTTAGTTCTATCTAAATAGCTGTTTACAATGGACATAATAATGACAAAGCTCTCAAAGGCACAATACTTCTCTTTTTAGGCAACAGTGGGCTAGAATTGAGAATAAATATTTCTATTAGCTATTGGAAACTGTACAAGTTGTTTGAGAGGTATTCTTTCTTAAACGTCTTGATTTTTTTTTAAGTTCAATACCAGCATGGAAGAATTTGAGATAAGCTATGTTGTGCACGAACTTCGTATTTTGACATATTTGCACAGAAAAAAATCTTCATTCATGATTGTTTGGACTACTTCCCTAATTCCTGTCATATGACAGACATTCTGTCAATGCCCCTTTGTCTCACATTTCCTACCCAGGCTTGACTGGGCACTTTTTTAATATATATTTTGACATATTTTGGAAAGAGAATGAAGCCTGAATTCAAAGCCCATCAATGTCAGTGGGCACAATTCCCCTCATTTAAATTGTCCTTGGATGACAAAAGAGGTCCCAAACTATTATTTTGGAATGAGAACTTCCATTTTCACAATGAGAACCTTCTAAATCTTTCATGTCCTGTTACTGAGGCTCCTCCCCTCGTTTGCATTTTCATTTGTTCCCACTGTTATTCACCACCATGGTGCTGGCTCAGGCAGTAACTATAATTTGGCTGGAAGACCTTGGTGTTAGATAAACTCCTGTGATCTTCCTTATTATTACCAGTCACAGTTTGCCTGTATTCTGGGATTTTACAACATTCAGGACAAGTGTCTGCTTTTTTGTTCTATTCCTCATAATAAAACATTCAAAGCTGTTTAAAAAACTCTGTTTCTCTCCTTCCTGATGATTTATTCGGGTTCATTCTCTGTTGCAAAGATCAGTGCACATGGCCCTGCTTTGTCACGAATCATTCCAGCCCCAGGGACATGTTCCTTCTCCTCTCATGGGTATGCTCAGAGTGGCAGCCCCTGGATGGCTCCACCTGGGGATTTCCTCTGCTTCTTCTTTTGTTGTTTCAAGAAAGATTTATTCCTCATACCCATGGGAATGTCACAGGAACACGGCAAGGTCAGGAAAGGAGCCTGTGACAGACCATGGCACTCAGTGATGGATGCAGCTGAGCGCTGGAAAGGCCAAATGGAGTGGAGATGTGTCCAGACCATTTCTGGAACCACAGTTCAAGTCAGCTCAGAGCACTTCTCCATGTAGGTTGTCCACTCTGCCTGCTGAGGTAATGACTCTGGAATGAGTAACCATGGAACACACCCCCCTGCCCTGAGCTGTCATCCTTGCTCCTGACACAGCTCTAAACCTCCTCCCTCGCAATCCCTGTCAGCCATGGGTCACTGTAGTGGAATCAAGTCTCAAAAGTCACTAAACAAAGATATTTTTCAAAAAACAGGCAAAGCTATGCAATCCCTAAAGCTGTGCCATGTGTTTTCCTGCCTGTTTATTGCAAGGCTTCTGCCCAGATCTATCCCCCAACCTACCTAGTACGGCTTCCTGACGCCAACATAAAAGCAACAATGCATTCCCATGACTGTGTTTTTCTTCCAGGCTGAATGTAGCAAATCAAGAGAAAAAAGATCAAGGAACATCTTTCTCACTATTATTCTATCTAGGTCATGTAAATGAGAAATACTTTCTGACTGGAGCCTGCATAAGCATCGGAGCAAAGTGAGGCATTTGAAAGGGAGAAAGGGAGCAGAGCTTTCACTACGATGCAACGTTGTTGTCAAAGGCCTATATAAAATAATCTGGTAATTCCAGCCCATAATCATCGCTGCTGCTTTTGACAGCAAAGGCCTAAGGCTGAGCAGACTGGTGGAAAGGTTTGGAGTCCCTCCTCCTTGCCAGCAATAATGCTGAGAGTGCTGTAGCTTTTGAGCACTGCCCGGTATCTCTGGGATTGCTAATTAAACCATCAGTCTCTGTATTTTCATGGTCACCCTGGGAGGCAGTTAAATGTTCTTGTGTATTTCATGGCCAGTGATAACTTTCCAATTAAGGATTATGCTCAAATCTGGTACCATAGTCACTGTAACACTTAGAACAATCACGTATTTCTTGCAGTTTTCATTTGGAAACAATTATTCTCATCTTCTTTGATGAAGAAATAACTTGCATGTTGGGAAATAAGTCCTTTACAAGAAGGTTAGTTTAATAAAATCTTGACATGGCATTTGATGTCCACTACGGAAAAACAAGAGCATGCAGTTCCAGATTAAATAAGTCATGAATGCCCTGGAAAAGTAGTATGTAATGTTATAACTTAGGACATGTATAATTTATATTATTAATGGAAATGTAAGCAAAATCTCCAAGGAAATGACTGTTGAACCCTCGGTTATCATTAAAGCTTTTTATCATGTCACATTCATATATTATACAGCTGCTTTTTGTGGAAAAAACCATGTTCTTAAAACCCAGAATGGAGCTAAATTGTTGGTTTTGATCAGTTCTGTTCTAAGCCAGGTTCTGCCTGGTGCTGCCTCCAACCCTTGAGACATTTGCTGAGAGATGGCAAGAAGAGCGCCTCTGCTGAAGTTGCATGAGAGCAATTAATGTGCTGGAGGAACAAAACCCAGCTTAGGTTTGGGATAGGGATTGACAGATTCTCCTATTCAATGAGAAACCCTGGCCTTGCTTAACCCTGGCTTTACAAGCTGAGAGGTTGGGTTCTGGCTGTTCTCACAGGACAGCCCAGCTCAGGAGAGCTGGGAGAGGGCCCTGTGCTGTGAGCAGCGCGAACAGGGTTTGTGAGGAAAGGGTTTGGATCATTCCCAGCTCCCAAAGAGGGTCAACAGGAAGGTGCTACAGGATCCATCTGTCATTATTTTAGATTACAGGATATTCTGAAGGGCACGGGACAAGGATCAAAACCAACTCTTAAGTGAAAGGCCGATCTGGGGATTGAATCCACACCCTCGGTGTTCTCAGCACCACGCTCCAACAAACGGAGCCAGTCTCTTGGGTGGATATTGCAGTTCTGTGTCCAGGAGCCGTGGCTGCCCCTGGATCCCCGGCAGTGCCCAAAGCCGGGCTGGACGGGGCCTGGAGGGGCACTGGGAGGTGCCCTGCCCACGGCAGGGGTGGCACTGGATGGGCTTTCAGCTCCCTTCCCACCCAAACCACCCCACGATGCCGCGGTTCTCCCGCACCCTCCGCAGCTGCTGCCGAGGCATTTTCTCCCAGCGGAGGCAGCAGCCCTGCCCGGGCTCTGTGGAACTCTCCCGGCGGTGGCCCCGGCGAGGCCCCGGCGAGGCCCCGGGGCGCTGGGGACGCTGCGTGGCTCATTCTGGAGCGCCACCTGCTGGCACCGCACCCGCCCGCAGCTCCGGCGCGACGGCAGCGGGCACCCGGCAGCCTCCCTGTTCAAAACCCCAATTCGTTAATTAATTAATTAATTAATTAATTAATGGCATTTAATTTCCACCGCTGCCTTTCACTGTTGCATCAACTTACAGTATTTATTCCACAGGAACTCACTGTAGCCTTCGCTCTTCCGTCACAGGTATTAATATCCCAGCTTTTACACGGAGCCTCATTAGAAATTTATATTTTTTTCATGCCCCATTAGATGATAAAACTGTTTTATTAATGTGCGTTAGTCATAATTTATGATACTTTACATTAATTGGGTATTAAAACACCCTTAAAAATGGTTTGGAAATCAGGGCTAACATTACAAAAATGCAAGAAATACTCAGTTTCTCAGGAAGAGAGAAATTATTTCATTATCACATGCTAAAAAATATGTCTTGACATGGCTGAGATGGTTTCGTGCACTGCTTTTATCTTGGTATATTTTAGTGTTCACAAAAGCTTCCACTCTGACCTCTCTTGGGACTGAAATCCTCCATTTAGCCACAAAATGTGTTCATCATGGACAGAGGCACTGCAAACTTCCTCCTCTCTTGCATCATTTTCATCATCACAGAAGCTGTTTTTTCAGGAGCTGCCCTTTAGCTGCTTCCCTGACATCAAGAGTAGCTTTTATATAAAACAGGTTCTCTGGATTACACATCTCTGGGAAAAGTGATCACTTTTCACAGCCCTATTCAGAGTTTTAAATGCAACTTAAGTGCATTAATGTCAAAGATATACTATAGAAAAATTAACTGAAAAAAATTGTTCTTTTCAAACAGAAATCTACTGATTTCAGTGAAGACACTGTGAAGTTATAACTGGGATAGTTTCTTCTCATAGAAGACGAACTTTTTGAGTTTTGACTCAGACTGCAAATGAGCAGGGAACACTGAAATATTTTCACATTAAGGGAAACAGGATCATCTGTTTGCTGATATCACCAATATATTTAGAGTCTCCCAAAAAGCTCCAAAAAAGACGGAATACTCCAATCTGGGAATCACCAAGACAACCTTCAAAGCAGAGACACAAGAAGAAAATCCCTTGAAGCAGTGCCAGTAGAGGAGACTTCCACCTTGCCAAGGAAGTTTCCATATTCCACTCGTGCCAGCACCAGGAGTCACAGCTTCCTCCCTAAAAAAACTTCACGAGGACACAGATATTTGGGTAAATCTTAACTTTGAGTTGCTGGGAAACACAGAACACAGGGGCCTTGTCTGCTTCATTGATCTCTTCAGTTTGCCATCACCAGCTTGGTAAGCAGGGGAAAACTGCAGACAGGTCCTTTGTTATCATTTTCCTACACAGACTTCCTCCACGAACAGCTACAAAGCTCTGCTCAGTTCAGAACTGACTACAGAGTGTAGCTAAATAAAGCAGAAACAGGAAAATATCTTGCAGCAAGATACTGAGCCTCACATGCAGCTTCAGAGGGATCCTGTAGCACTGTGCAGGCAATTCCATGCTCACAATGGATTCACTCTCTTAATTCAGTTTTCCATGACATGGAGCTTACAGTACTGAGCCAGCATGAGAATTTCTGAAGGCAAAACTGGGCAATCTTTCTCCAAAATACATTCCAGCTCAACAAAATATGTCCCAGCTCAATAGAAATCATCACTGTGATGCCAAATTTATTACACATGGATCAATGGCCTTTATTTTTTGAGGTATTACATAGATCAGACTAAATTTTTGAAAGCCTCCTTTTTGGCCCTAAAATTCTAGGAATTTTAAAATTTAAGTGCTGCTAAATCCAGCTTCTTTTCTTTGAAGAAAAGTCCCATCAGAATATTTATTACTACAGTGTTTCCTGTCACAATATCCATATTCATTTATATACAATATGATTTGTATTTGCCTTTACCCTTCCTCTAGTAAATAAAGGGAACATATTTATTTGATAAAAAACAGAATAAATGTCCAATGTATTTCCTCTGAAAGAATCACATAACAACTTTTAAGCAATAAACCATCTGCTTCTCACTATATTAGGTAAATGATATAACTTTGAAAAAAAAAAAAAAGTAATAATGGAAAACTTGAGAACAGTAATAAAACTTTCAAACTATTGATACCAGATTCCCTTGTAATCCATTACTTGCTGGCTGGAAAGTTGGCTTTGAAGCACAGCTGCCTGCTGTATTTCCTAATGCATTCAGGGAACCAGCTCTGAGTGTTCAGTGATTTGGTGAGACTTGGGCTCCAGATTCTGTGTGACATTTATGGAGTGAAGAAAACATCCAGCAACGTTGCAAATTGTTTTGCCATTGAGGGACTCTCAGTGGGGAGGGAGAGGAGGGACAGGCTCATGTTCAAGTGTCCAGGAGAGCCTGGGTGCACTCTAGGCAATGGTGTGGAGAACTATTCCACTGAGAAAAGCCACTTCATCCTTTTGTGTTCCATCATTATCTTCTTCTCCATCATCCCACAACACAGTGTGCCTTACAGAAATATTTGAGCATAGGCTTCAATATCAAAAGAGTCATTTTGCCTTGCAGAGATATGTGATGGGGTGACCCAGGATGTGCTGCAAAGGAGAATGTCAGATTCATAATCTGACAATTATTATTATGCCATCTTCATTATCCCCTGTGATTTTTGGTCCAAGCTTGTCTTTCATGTTGCCAAGTGACTGGTGACAGGAAAAGCATTTCTTCAAGGCATTCTCAAGATGGCTTTTTCTTTATCTTAGCATCTCTGCAAAGCCCTGCTATTATTAGGTCTTTCTAATGCCTTGGTTAAAACCTCAGAGATTATGCTCCTACTTTATACTCCAGTAGCCTCTTCATTCTCCATGTTTGGTTAGACTCAATATTTGCTTGGAGGACTGGCTGTGACTACAGAGATATTCCCAGCGTGTGACTGGAGCCAAGTTTTGTGTTGCCTTAATATTGTGAGCAGAAATAGAGATACAAGAATCTGCAAGTTAGAAAAAGAAAATTTGTGTGAGCCACGAATACCTGCCAGGCTAACCTGACATGCAAACATCTGCTGCAGCCTTCACCATGGCCACTTCAGAGAATTTAGTATATGAAGCTTCCTATCCTGCCCTTGATACATCTGTGAATGGTGAAACTCAGGTCTGAATGCAGAGCTGGACATTTTTGATCCTCTCTGTAGTCACACACTGGCACGAGTTAAACACTGATCCAAAAGAAGGAAGCGGAACAAAAAGGTCTCTTCCCTTCAGCCTGTCTCTCCAAATTAACTTGATTTGCTGTTTAGAGACCAAGGAGATGATGGTGATGTGTCCTGTCGTGTTTTCCTCTGCATCCCAGCAGCATGCCCTTTGCTCTTAACCAGGAGCTTTGCATCAGCAACCAGCTTTCCTCCCGTAATTAATTTCTCAGGGCTCTTCCCCTGCTCTTTCCATTCCAAACAGCTCTGCTCTCTCTTACATGCAACGGTAGCTTCATTTTGAAAGAGCTTGGCAAGCAAACAACACGATGTTTTCCTTTTGGACAACCTCAAACCATGTTAGATGGTGACAGGACGCGCTCTGATCAAGCCGAGGAAGGCACAAACTAATTGCCAAGAGCTGGGGAGCACTGTAGCTGTGCTTCAGAGTCAGCTTTCATTTCTCTCTCACTTTCTTGAAGTCACAAATTGCAACAGCTCAGCTCCAAAATAAGACCTGCCATCCAGAAACCTTGTTTACAGGCAGGGCAGGCAGAAACCTCAGCCATCTGCTGTTCCTGCTCCCCTTCCTGCTCCCGGAGCTCCTTCCTTCCGTCGTGCATCCCGACAGCTCTCGGTCCTCCTGTCCCCTGTGAGGGAAGGACAGGACGTTCTGCAGCCACCAAGCACCAGCCACAGCCCTGCCATAAAAATCCAGGGGCAGATCCCTTGTTTTAGGGCTCTTCAACAGCCATTGCAACTGCAGTTCTTTAAATAATCTCTAATTTCTGGTATATCCATCCCACCGAGCTTTTCCTCTGGATCTGTGTCCCCCAAGCCTTCCAGCAGCTGCTTTTTTCTTCAGGTCTCCATCAGGAGTCTGTCTTCTCTTTTTCAGCCTCTGCAGAGTGAGAGAAACCTGCATTTTAGTTCTTCTTCTATTTGGGCTTCTTTTCCCTGTGAGAATGATCAGAAATGCGCAATATCAAAATAAGCCATCCTAAAACAAGGAGCCAAAACTTTTAGCAGAGATATGACCCTGGCCAAGCCATGTCCTTGGAGTCTCCTATGTGTCCACCAGCAATTCCCAGGGTCACTGAGTTCCATCAGTTCTGTTCCTCGAGCTTCTGTTTGTTTCCCAGTTGAATCCAGTCCACCAGCTCCAGGACTAAGCTTTTCTCCCAAGGAAAAACTCTCCTGCAGTTTGAGCTGTTGTGGGTTTACTTTTCTGTTCAGTGCAGTAGCAGCAGCAGCAATTTCTGGCTACAAAGCCTCCCTGCAGGTGTTACTGCTGTGAGCCAGCGCTGGGAAAAGGTGAGACAGGTGAGAAACCTGTTAAGAACTTGACTCTTATTTCATGGTCCCTGCAGACAAGGCCCTGTGTCTTCTGCCTGGAAGAGCTCAAGGATTTTAGGGACTATTTCAAGTTATAATGTTTAAATAAAAATCAAAGTCATATATTCCAGTATTATCTCACTCTTCCTCATAATTCCTCCAAGGCTCATCTCAGGATAATAACTTTCCATCGTGTGAGCTACCCATTTAACATTTTCTTAACTCTTTGGGGAAGGGGCGTAACTGTGCAGCCGTCTTAAATTAATTTGAAAGAGTTAGAAAAAAAATTAGTCCCATTCATCTATCTGTAAAACCATCCATATTATCTCCATCTATTATTTATGAATTCATTTTGCATTCTAAACTAAACCCCACACCGTCACTTATGTTTAATGCTGCCTGCCCATTTTCCTGATGAACTGCCACATTTGCTGCATTTCTGCATCACATCTTTTTAATAAATGGCTAATTTCTGCAACCATGTATCTTGCTAAGAAAGTTCTTACTCCTTTCGTATAGCTCACCAGTTTTGCTGTATTGCTGCTCTCTCCCAGTACATCATCATGAAACTTAGCAGGACATTCCTCATGTTAATTGAACGTTCTGCCCCTATATACAGATATTTATAATCTCCTGGGGAAAAACTGTTTTAGTGGCTTTTCACAGCACAATTCATTTTCTTATTTCTACTTATTCACTGAAAATGTTAGGATTAAAGATAGCTTAGGCTGAAAACTTTGTTGAATGCTTTTTCCCCTAAAATTATAAATTACATGTTTTTACTCTTAAGCAAAAATATGTACCATTAGCTGTGCAAAAAGTGACATAAAAAAAGAAATTAATTTTCAAATATATTAATTCATTGCAAATAACTTTGTACACTGTTTGTCAATAAATCTCTGATGAACTTTTCTGGTAGAACATCATCCTGGTTGGAATTCTAATATACAGACTAGAATACAAAAGTTAATTATTTTGCTGTTAAATTGCCACCAGAATCAAAACTCTTCAGGAATTGTGACTTACATTTTCCTATCTTCCCACTTTTGGGTCGCTGCTTGCAGACTGTGACCCTGGTATAATGAAAGAGCATTTTCAAATTCTTCTATTTATCACAAATGTATGTCTTGGACACTAAAATCTCCCTCAGGCAAATAAATTTTTTTATGTTGAATATAAGCATTCCCCTTTGTACAATTTTAGCTGTATCAAGTTAATAACTCTAAAATATGACTTGATGTGAACCTCAATTTCCAAGCACTGCTTTGCCAGTGCAGCACCTAGAAAGCAATACAAAATCAAGGTGAGTTTTCACATGGATGTGACAGGGAGAGGATTGACATTAGCAAGCAACACAGAGTTAAATTTCCATTTCCTGGAACTCTGTTCATCGCCCTTTATGGGCCTGGTGGGTCACTCTCGTGGTTAAAAGCCAATCATGATTATTTGAATATTCCTTTCCAGTCAGTCGTGTCCCTTCTCTGTGTCCCAGAAATCCAGAAATTTCAGCTGGATCACATTTCTTAGCTGGCTCAGGAAAATAATATCATTCTGGATTAAAAATGATCATAGCAAAGTTACATTTATGTCCATGAAGAATTTTGTTGCCTGGAGTAAAAAACCCTTTGGACTCATAACTGTCCCTTCTCTTGCTACAGACATAAACGTGATGGGCTGCAGCAATCAGAATGAATTCCGGTATCAAACCACTTAAGCATAGCATAAGGGCCTGCTTTGACTTGGAAAGTGGCTATGTTAATTAGCTTAAATTTGCAAGAAGTTGACTCAATAGGAACAACTTGACATTTAGTTTGAAAGGTCTAAATGTTTCTGTAGAGTTCAGACACCAGTACTGCTGGTAAGGTATTCCTTCCCCCTCTCCCTTTCCCAAAGGACGGCACAAATACAAAAAGTTCATTTGTAAATGTTTACCTAAAATAAACGACTTACAGGGGGCCTATCCAGGCGGCTGACACAGATCCCGATTAAGTCGAATCCCTGGCAATAGACTCTGCCATGAAGTCGGGCTATTTGCTTTTCCTCAATCCTCCCTGGCTTTAGATGCTTTCAAATCTTTGCTAATCCTTGCTGAAGGGCACAGCTAATTAACCTGGGAAGGGGCCGCTGCCGCTTTTGCGGAGTCCCTGACACACCTGCACGCACCCTGCAGATGCAGCGAGCAGCTCGGGGAGCCCCCCGCCTTTGGGGAACGGCACAAAGGCACCTTTCCCTCCCCTTCTGGAAGCCCTACAAAGGATCTCCCTCCTGCTGCAAAGGCTGCTCGTTGGGCTGGACCTCCCACATCCGACTGAGAATTATTAATTTATTTCTTTCCAAAGCACATCCTTGACATCATTGCCCTGTTTCGCTGCCCTCTTTTCCCTCAGCAAAGTGATATCCAGCATCTCCTTTGTCACCCATTTTTCCTGCCGCTGCTGAAATCCTGCTTTGAGCACCACTCCTCTGAGAAACTGTACGAGTGACCAAAGCTTCACTCACCGTTTTTTTTTTTTTTAATTCCCAGAGTCAGAAATTGATTAGTTAATGGAGCTTAAGCTCCGTGGCTTGCAGCACCCCGCACCCTTTCATTAGCCGGGAATCCAAGATAAACACAGTGATTTAGGGCTGCTGAGCAAATCCATCAGCTCCGTAGCATGACAGCTCGCTGCTGCCTTTGCTCTGGGAGCTTTATTGAAATACACTGCTAACAGCTACCAGTCTTTTCCCCATATTATATCAAAAAAAGCTTTTTTTATAACAGGATGTGTTAAGGCACAGCGGAAGCAGCTGCTTCCAAGGAGCCAGGAGTGGCTCCCCCCTCGGAGCAGGGTCACAGTCAGGACTGAGGTGGCCCAGTGAGGCTGGAAGGGGGTCCTGGGCTATGGGGCTGGGAGAAGAAAGAACTCAGAGGGACAAGAGTATGGAAGAGAATGTAAGAGCATGTCAGTCTGGGGGCAAAATGAAGCAAAACGTCCATGTGAGTGTAAAATATATTATTATTTTATAATGAAATGCATGAAATATATATTTTTCACTGGAAAACACAGAGACCAAAGTCAGTTACTGATACTGATGAACGCTGAGGAGTAACGCTAATTAAGGTTTCATAAGTGGAAATTCCCTGCTCAGCAACACTTTGATACTGTCAGGAAACTCAAATCCCACAGCCCATCCTTGGTGCACTAAAACATGAGAAATGCAGCATTTCTATCACGTCAAACACTGGCTGCTGGAATTACAGCTGTGGGGATCACTGTGTGGGAGTTACTCCTGTGCTCTAACACAAAACACCCACCAAAAAGTCAGCCACTGCCAGCCAGGACTAAAATGGCTTTTGATATGATCCAAGACATTTGTCCTGAGATCCTGGGCTCTTATCTTGCATTTAAAAGGAGACAACTCTATTTCTGCCCCAAATGCTGCTCTAAGTGCCTCACCACAGAGCTCTGCCTCTTGAGGACAGCTGGGGGAGGGTGGCTACAGCTGCATCTGAACCAGACATGGCATCTTGTCTCACCTCAAAGGAGATTAAAGGCATTTCCTGGATAGGGCTGTTCCAGAAGGAGCATCCATTAGGAACCCAACAGCACAAACTACATCAGCAGGAGATGGATCCAGTGATTGGGGAACAACCTTCCCCTCCTCTTACAAAATCTTCCCTTTGATATCACATCATTCCACTTTATCTGGGCTGAGAAGAAACAAGATCATATGGAGAGGAAGTAAAACAGGTTGGAAACAATAATGTAGTGCTACCACAAATAAGACTTCATTTAAAGAAATTATTTAAACAAATAGTGATTGATGTAAAAGCTGTCTTCTCTCATGAAAGAAATAATTTACATTTAAACAAATTCCTCTGTAGATGAAAGAAAACGAGGTTGCAATAAAGGGGAAAATATCTGGCATGAAACCATCAATACTTCAATTTTGTTGTTATCTCAAAGCCAAAGATGGGAGATTGCTTTGTAAACATATTTCTTAACAGGATAATTATGTAATGGACGATAGCAGTCTGTGGTAAGATTTAAACTTACAAAGTCTTGTTGCAAAACACAGGGGACAAAGTAGGATATTTTATCTACAAAAGACAGCAGCTCCTTCCCAAGGAGCCTGATCAGGATTCCCTACTTCACCTGCTCAGGATTCTGCAGCGACTCTTTGCCCTTTCTTGAAACCCCACCTGTAAACTGATGGACAGATATGCCAAGCAGGAATGGGAATTGTCTCATGGATTTCTTTCCTTGCTGAAATCTGCCACTGCCAGAACCGGCATTTTTAGCTGACCTTGTACTTTTGGGAGGTCATGTGAGGACCATGTTTTTAGCAAGACACCCAGAGGGCTCATAGTGGGGTTAATATTGTTTGAGTGGTTCTGTTGGAGCCGAGAGTGCAGAGAAATATTCTCTTCACTCTGGGCTCCAACATCTGGGCTCCAATATAGTTCCGTGTTTCCTTTCAGGAAGTGGTTTACCACTGGTCAAAGGATTTCCTTGGAATCTTTCAGATACTCACCCTCCTTCTTCACTGGGAACGTGGAGCTATTGAGGACCATCAGGTGCTTTGTAGTGCTATTTTATTTGTAAAATTGATTCCAAAGTTTTTGTCTTCATCTCTGTTTTTACGGCGCTGTTTCCTTTAGAATTAAACCCATGTTATATTTTATTGTATAATTTCTTTCCCTTACTTTGGATTGCTGTGACTGGAGAGAAAAATGAACTTGTCTAAACAAGGTAACAGAACCAAGGAGAAACACTTGAAGGAACTGGTGGTGATGGTTATTTCTTTTATTCCCAAGGACTTGAGACAACCACTACATCTGTCCTATTTTTTAAAGGAAAAATCCACTTTTCAGGCTCTTTCATCCCAGTCAGGGGTACAAGAAAAAAGTCCCTGGTAACAAGGGGGATAGGCATGAGCTTTGGTGGACATGGAATAAAGTGTGCACCCCCAGGTAGGAAAGAAGGAGCAGAGCAATGTTTGATTTTGGGAGACCTGAGCAAACAGAAAAACCATCTTAGCCTCTGGAAAAATACAAGTCAAAGAAAAGCAAACTGCTGCCTAAACTAATAAATGCTTTGAAGACTCCGACTCAACATTTTCTTGGCTGCTTTTCTAAACACATTATGGGAAATAAGAATTGCTTGGGCATCACCTTTAGATGAATCACCTCACCAATTGAATTGGGGCTTGTAGGGGGAAGATAAATGACCAAAGGAGGGGCTGTATATTTTTTTTTTTTTTTTATGATGGTTCTCTCTCTTGTTCCTTGCTTCCTTGGTTTTGTTTTCATTTTTATTTTAAAAATATTTTAACTTTTCCTTTGTACTATAAAACTTTCTATGCTAGGAATACTAATGGGTGGAAAATAAATACACAATAATTATCTCCCTATTTTTAAAAATTTTTGGTGTATTGCATTTTTATATGTTTCTCAAGCTCATAATTTTCCCTGCTCAATGTATGAAAAATTATCAGAGGCAATAAAAATGAAAGGAAACAGCATCCTGATTTCCCTAAAAATATCCCAATAAGTAAAAAAGTGGAACAAATCCTTAAAATATCTACCCAGCCAGGCTCTTTTCCATTTTTTTACCCATAAGCACCAGCTGTTTTTTCCATACCAGCACAAAGGACACATTTATAGATTCAGTTTATGGGAGCTTTGTTTATGCACTGGGTAAGGATTAACAACTAATTTTAATTAATATGGCAAAACCAAGTTCAAAGAAGACAGAAAATTTGCAAATCTTGTAAGACCACTAATTCTGGCTGTGCTTTTAGATGTAGAAAATGTGCCACATGGAATTTTCCATATTAACATTTTTCCCAAGGTTTACACACTGTAATCCTTTCTCCATCACCATTTCACATGGAACCTCCTGATTTAGCAGATCTTTAATTACACCCTTGAGCTCCTAATCTTTACAGTGTCTTTATAATATTTCTGTAAAATGAGCGTCACTGTTGCCATTTTGGGTGTTCATTGAGCAGAAGACCTGGGAAAAAGCAGGTACCTAAACCAAGAACTTGCTTTTCAGGGCAACTTTTACCCCTGCAAACCCAATGGCATCAACAGGAAAAGAAGGAAATACATATTTTGGTGAAAACAACTCTGATTTCGCAAGAATAAGTAATGTCAAACTTTCCTGTGTGGCAGAATAAGGAGCCTTGTAGAGACATGAAGCAGTAAATGTTACATATCTTGACTTTAGTAAGGTTTTAGGAACGGTCAGACACCTTCTTGGAGTGAAAGTGAGGGGACAGAGCCTCAGAGCCTGAGGAGCTGCTCAGGACACTGCTAATACACTTTTCCAACAAAATGAAAGGACCAGCAGGGTTTTTCTGTGGTCACTCTTGAGCCTGAAGTTTAACAAATCCCTTATGAGGGTTGAACTTAGCAAAGATTCAGGATAAATGATAACAAGGAGTTCCCAGAGGGAGGATGGTCAAGCATTAGATTAACTCCAAGCTTTTCAACATTGGACAAGTTGGACAGATTCAATCCAGGTCCCATTTTGGCTGCTGCAATGCAGCCCCATGATTTAATGCCTTGGAGCAGTCAGAGCCAAATTACTCATTTGAGATCAGGAACTGCAAATACAAAAATTCCAGGTGAAAATGGGCTCTTTCCCACCCTTCTTTCACTCCTTGAAAGGTCCCTGACTCTGTAGGTCACCCCAAGGCCTGGCTTAGAGCTACATCCTTTAAAACATCACCTAAATAATGGTGATTAGGAATTGAGTAAAGCTATGCTGGGAAAGGGTTCTGTGGAGTGGGGTGGCTTTGCCTCTGTGGCTTCCTTGGTGGTTTCTGGACTCCATAAAAAGCAAGGAAAATGCAAAGAGCAGCTGTTCAGGCTTTGGTCACACACCAGCTCCCAGTCCAAGTCCAGGAATTCTGAGCAATCCTTACAGGGGCTTCTCATACCTGCACAAGCTGCTGAACTGGTGGGAAAGGGAAAGGTCTTGGGATGGGGGATGAGAACATTTGTGTGATCCTACAGTTGAGTTCCTGACTGTGGAATCTACTCCCTGTCACACGAGGGAGCGATGCAGATGTCCCCAAGTGTGGCAGGAAACACCCACACCCAGCTGTGGCTTTCCCTGCCCATAGAACCATTCCAGGGTAAGTCACTAATGGTGAGCTGGGCTACTCAGTTTAATGAGCTCATGCACAGGAGCTCCATCAGAGAATCTCACTTTGATGCTAATTCCCTCCTGGAAGGACTCCTTTCATGTCCCAGGCTACTGTTTAAACCACCAGACCAATCTGCCAGACCCTGTAAATTTAAATTTGCCATTAATGAAGGGGGAAATGTTTGGATCTGGTGGCAGGAGAATATTTGGTTTATTTCATTCTGCCATATTTTTTTTCCTCAAGGTTTGGCTCCTTGAGAGGCAATACCAGGGAGGGAAATACATACCATGAGATTCTTTCTGGAGCCTGTCACTCCTCTGTTGTGAACAGCAACAGCTTTGTTAACCTGTACATTCTGTCTCCTCTTCCACATTGTAAAGAACATTCCTGTGATCTTTAAATCCCTTTTTGGGGACGCAAGTCTGCAAACTGGTTTCTTTGACAACTTAAATACACATCTCATGTCTCCTTCAAGAACGATTCTATGAGTTTTTTGATGAAAACTATAGAAAAAGCACCTGTGAGCCCATTGTTAGTCAAATTAGAGCCCTTGAAATATTACTTTCTATTATTCACCATTTTAAAGGAGTTTAATAAGCTGCATTTTATCAGACACCACTGTATTTTTAAAGGAGTTTAGAGAGACTGTCTCACCATTTTTATTTTCCAAGCTGCAGATAACGTGAGAAGAAAACGTACCAAGTCTCTTAGGAATCATTCCATAGCTAACCAATTGTTTTCTACAGAAGTGGTGGTGTAGAGGTTTTGTGGTTGCTGTATTTAATTTTTAGAGGGTGAGTGTTGATGGCACACAGAGGGAGGGAACACATCCAGGAGACAAAGCAACACAACAGAAGATTTAGGGTTTAAATATACGGACTATCCCTAAAATCCAGTGACTAAATTCAGGGTGTTTCCTACACCAGAGAATTATAGAATGGTTTCAGATGGAAAGGACCTTAAAGGTCATCCAGCCCCAACTCCCCAAAGGGATGCCACCACTAGTTCAGAAGTCAGTGCTAAAATTTTTAAACAATGTAAACAACTTCTTGCAATTTTAAAATAAACGCTGTCTGCTTTTCTCCTCCCTGACCACAGAGAACCAGCAGCGATTCTTTTATTTCAATCCTGCAGAAATATTTAGTGGTAGTTGTGATTAAAGCATTGCACAAAATGAATTGCCTGTTTAATATTTTAACATTGCGACTTTCAGAGGAAACTATTTGGAGTAGGGATATGGCCCGTCTAGAGGCTTTGTAATGAACACAGCTCTCAGATCTGATTCAGACTTCTCAGTGCTCCTGCAGCTGAGCCAGTGAACAGTGATTTTACATGATTTCCACCACACAATCCATCAGGATGGGAGGGCAGTGTCAGCCTTTCTGCTCCTTTGTTGAAGAGGTTTCCTTTTGGAAGGCAAGCGGAGCCTGAAGGAGGGCTGGCCCTGCTGCACCTGGGTGTACCTGGATGGATCCCCGTAAGGACACAGCGGGTGTGTGTGTGGTTTGTGTTGTCACCAGCTCCAGCCGTGGCCCCGAGGAGGTGTCTGGCCCCATGGGGTACCTGCCCTGTGCTGCCCACCTGGAAACACTGACATTTCCTCCCTTCCCAGACCAAACGGATCATTCTGGGCAATAAAAGGCTTATTTCTTGAGTGCTGTAATATTCACACAAATGAAACCCTGGCCCTTCATGGAGCATTTTGGGTATCACTGCGTACAATCTCCTGTAGGCCCTGGCTTCACGTCCCAGCGGAGTCACAGGGATGGCCATCCACCAAATCACTGGATGGCTGGAGTTGGAAGGAACCTCTGGAGATCACCCAGTGCAAGGCAGGGTCACCTGGAGCAGGTGACACAGGAACGTGTCCAGGTGCGCTGGGATGTCTCCAAAGGAGGAGGCTCCGCACCCTCCCGGGCAGCTGTTCCAGTGCTCTGCCCCCTCCACAGAAAGAAGTTCTTCCTCGTGTTGAGGTAGAACTTCTTGCGTTGTAGTTTACAGGCACTGCTCCTTGTCCTGCCCCTGGACAGAGCCCGGCACCACCCTCTGGGAAATATTTATACTGATTGCGGACTCCTTCCTTCTCCCCGAAATCTCGGGGATTGCTTTCCAGGAGCACGCCCGGGGGGTGATGCAGGGCGGGCCCCGCGGCCCGGGGGCGG
>VXAC01003307.1:86985-127200 GCA_013399225.1 Rhipidura dahli | reverse complement strand
CGCGCGCAGCCGCTCCGCGCGCTCCGGTGGGGGCGCCCACGCGCCTGCGCCGGCCAGGGCTGCCTCCACAGAAAGCGCCGGGCCCGGCAGCGGCCCCTCAAGCCCGGGTGCCTCAGTCACGGACACGAAAACATCGCAGGGACCGGGCCTGGAAAACTCCCTCGGGGACCCCGAGCACAGCCTGCCACCCAACACCGCCGCGTCCCCTGAACCAGGGCACCCAGTGCCACGTCCAGCCTTTCCTTAAACACTTCAGGGACAGGGACTCCACCACCTCCCTGGGCAGACCCTTCCAGTGTCTGACCACCCTTTCTGTGGAGAAATTGTTTATAATGTCGATCCTAAACCTCCCGTGGCACAGGTCCGCTCACTGCTCATTTACTCAGTTCCTGGTGCCTTAGTCACAGAATCTCAGAATCACTGATGTTGAGAAAGACATCCGAGATCCCCGAGTCCAAGCTGTGCCTCATCCCCACCTTCTCACCCAGCCCAGCGCACCGAGTGCCGCCTCCAGTCCTTCCTTGGACACCTCCAGGGATGGGCACTCCACCACCTCAGCCCCTTCCAGTGTCTAATCACCCTTTCTGTGAAGAATTTCTTCCTAATGTTCAACTTAAACCTACCTTGGCAAAGCTTAAGACTGTTCTCTTGTCCTCTCATGGGTTGCCTCAGTCCTTAGTGCCAGCGTGACCCCAGTGCTTCAGTGTGCCTGTGTTGGCAGGGGCGTGGAAGAAGATGGACTTTAAGGTCCCTTCCAACCCAAACCCTTCTGTGATTCCGTGGTATTGGCCTGTTGTGTCCAGGCACAGCCAGTCATGATGGTTGGAGTGGGGGCCTTGTGCTGGCACACTTTATCCCTCAGCTGTTTGAGGATGAGGAGGAGGAAGTGTCCTTGGCTGTGCTGTTCTGGAGGTCTTGTCCCTGGAAGTGCCTGTGTGGCACTCGCCTGCCCTGAGCAATCCCCAACCTTGCCCTCTTAGCCTAGGGTTTCTCACACTGTGGATAAGATCACACATAACTCCCCCAAAGTATTGCTGTATCCTCCCAACTGGAGTCCTGAAGCAGCTCACGTGCTCAAAGTAACTCTGCATTTTAATGTTCCTTCCCTTTTTTCTGACATAGGTCTTACAAAACACGTACATGCTTTATTTAAAACACGTGGCTAATCCAGCTGCAGTCAGGAGTCTCATTTGCATCAATAAAGCAGGATGGGATGCATAAACCTGCAGTGTTGTGGTCATGGGCTATTATGTTATTAAGTTACTGAGGGCTGTCTAATTTGTCCCTAATAAAGGGCTGCATTTTATAGGTAGGACTGTAATACAATCCTACAAACGCTGTACTTAGTGGAGAGGGAAGCAATTATGCTACAAGTCACAGATATTTAAAAGTAGTTTTACAAGCTGGTCTGTACATTACACTTAACCCAAGCATCAGCCTCATCTATTGCACTTGGACTGAGTGGTTGTGACTGGTTTGGCCTGTGCAGGAAAGAGGCACCAACCTACAAATTCAGATTATTAAAGGTTGTTGCTTGATGTGTGTCCAGTATCTCCACATAGTGTGTGTGGGAGTGGTTGGTTGATTGTTTTCTTTCCATTTGGGATGTGCAAAAAATGGTGAGTTTTTGACAGCCGTGGAAAGTGAATGAGATGGTTTCAATTCAAGTTTCTAAAGCTGGAGGAACAGTGTCACTACTGCAGTCTTGTTTTATTTATGTCTATAGTAGCTTTCTTACCACAGTTCCAGTTTTGTCTCAGATTAATATTGGCACTAAGACTTGTTATTTTTTGCCACTGGAGATCTGTGGAGGGAACAAAAAAAATGATGAATTGGGAGTGTGCTGATTTTCTTGCTGTACCTGTTACACATGGAGAGACTAAAACAGAAATAGGCTTTCTAAGGTGATTTTTTTCTAGGCAAATGCCTCTTTGGAGCTGAAGTTAAAAAAGAAGACTCTCAGAAACTGCTTGTTTCCTTTTATCACCCTGTGTTAATCCCTGACAGTTTTAAAATGTGTTATGCCATAAATATTTTTATACTTAGTTACTTCCTGGTGGCTTGTACTCTGAGTTAATTGACTTATTTATTATTTATTTGACATCCAAGACTAGTTTCTATTGCTGTTTGAAGTGAGTATAATTATGAGTTTGTTTCCTATTTTTCAAATTAATTAGTATTAACGTGCTATTCTATAAAGATTTACCTTGTAAATGTTTACTTGATTCAGCAATCCTAACATTTAAAGACTTGTAGAGACTTAAGATCATACTGCTGTATGTTGTAGGCAGAAATTATTTTTCCGTCTTATGCTGCTCCTTTTTTTTTTCTTCTTTTTTTCCCCCAGATATTTCAAGTAGTTTCAGAATAGCTGAGTAACTCCTGAATTATTTGATTACATGATTTTTCCCATTTTCCTATAGTTATTCTTTCTTTTGTGGTACTCCTTGACATCAAGTTGTTTCCATTAGTTGCTAAAAATGAATGCCCTGGCTTTACCAGGTCTCCCCGGAGAGATTGCTGATTTTGGAGTGTTGGATGTAGTAACTGGGGTGGAAACGCTGGGCATTTGCAGCAGACCCTGTGGGACCATGCCCTGAGCACCTGTTCCATGAGGCAAACCACAGCTTCAGGAGCAAACTCTGCTGTAGGTCTGTGTGCTCTCCCTTCTTCACTCACCCTTGCTCTTCCCACAGAAGGGATGGAGGGGAATACTGGGGAAAAGTTGCTCAAACAGCTAAAGAAGCCTGAAAAAGTTCAGCTGTAAGAACAACCCCAGTGTCATCTGACAAGGAGCCAGTGACAGTCACACGGTGTGGAATTGTCCTTGGGACAAACTGAAGGCTGTGGAGTTCCCATCTTTGTCCTTATTGATCTCCCAGTGTCCCCAGTGCCTGACAGCACTTGGACTCCATCTACATCTCCCAGACCACGACACAGCAGAGGGATCTTATGATGGGCAGATTTTTTAATTAGTGTTCAGCTCAGAAAGGCAGTGAAAATATCTTTGTATTGTTGGGTTCACAGGAGGCTGAGGGGTGGGAGACCACGGGAGTGAAGAGTTACCCAGTGTTGCTTGGCCTAGGCCAAGAAACAGGGGCAAGGGAAACCTTGGAAAACATGCTTTTTCAGCTGACATAGATCATTCTCTGCACTCAAAACCACCAGCACACTTGGCCAAGGCTGCTTTATTTTATTAGAGCAGGCAGATGTTGAATCCTTAAGTACTGCTTTGCTGCCTCTTTTATTAAAGTGAAAATACAGCTTAGATTCATGGAATTTGTTTGCATAATGCTTTGCCTGATTTTTATTAAATTTCACAGAATTCTTTTCTGTAACAAACTCTCTTTTCAGTGCCAAATGTGTTGCCAACCAGCTGGACACCTGGCTTCCCAAAAGCTCACATGCATGTTTGCTAAGCTTGGCAAGTCAAGATCAAAATGAAATTATGATAAAAATCCATGTGGATTTCTAACTTGGAGTCTGAGGTTCAAGACAAAGGTGAGAAATCCTGAAGAGACTGGAGTGCTCTGTAGGTGCACAGATTGGGAAAAGGAGTTTATTGCCTTGGAAGTTTCTGAGGTTGTTTTGAATAATAGTCTGTGATGAAGGTGTGTGACCTGCTGATTCCCATCATACTGATGTAGCTGCCTCAATGGTCAGTAATTTTAGCACTTTGCAAGTTACTTCCTGTGTTAAAGAAAATGTAAGAGTTCATATCTTGTTCTAATTATGAATGCTGATGGTGAACAGGAAACACCAAAAAATAGGCAGTGTAATGCTTTGATGAACATATTCTGTGTTATTTGTCTCAGAGACAGTAACATTACATTCCTACAGCTGCTTGAATGCTCAGTGTAGGTAAATTCCCCGATGTGACAGGCATGGGAAGTGAGCAGAACTCACTGTGCAGGTGGGCTATGCAGAGGCAGCTCTTCCTGGATTAATGGGATGGCTTTGGACTCTGGTTTTCTAGGGGAGCTCCCCAACATTCAGTAATTGGTTTATTTCAACACAGGGTACTGCTTTAGATATTCAGAATCAGCACTTAAGAACTGCTGATAGCAAACTGTTCCCATCTGCACTTTACAGGTGATGTAATATCAGTGAGCTTTGAACCTGCCAGAGACAGAACATTGCCAAGTGTCCTTCATGCTGGTGTGAAATCAGTGGGAAATGGTTCAGAACTGTCTGTTGACTGAGAATTCAGTGTATGCAAGACACAAAAAGCTTTAATAAATCTCACCTGCTTATTTGAATGTTTACATGTTGGAATGTAAACTGCAGTTATGACTCAACTTTCATAACTCTGTGGCTGTAGGATCCTGTCATCTGATAATTTAAATCCATTTCTGATGGCTTCTGCACGGATCCTTTGAGCTGTGCTTTACTGGATTCAAGGCAGAGGCTACTAAGGAGTCTTACCAGGACTTTGGTTGGCAGGTGTAGCTCAGGAGTGATTAAAATCCACTGCAAAAATGAGTTATTAAAGCAGAGCATGACCTCTCCTGAGCTTAGCTGGGCCAAACCTGTCATGAAATGCTCAAGGGTTTATCTGAAGTTCAAGTGATTTAATCAGAATGCTCCACCCTGTCTTTATCTAAATTACAGATGTCAAATGCAACAATGAAAGTATTTTAACACAGAAGTGACCTTGGATACAGAAATCCACATAATTAAAAAAACGTGTCAAGGTCCTGACACACATCTTCCCTCACAGGTCATCAGGTCTGGCTTTCAAAATTTATCTTGTCATTGGAAGAGTCTTCACTGCAGTTGGTGAACTATTTGGAGAGCATGATGTGATGAGCCTGTGTATGGAAATGCTGGAGCTTTGGGATGATGCACTTCAGCTGGATCTGGAAAGATGAAAGGTTCATAACTATTTCTGATGAGGTCATTTGTGAGAACTGAGCTCCACTAAATAAAACACGAGCACTGGTACTGAAAGAGGAGTAGACAAAAGTGGAGGCCGCGTCCTGCCAATCATGCAGGAGGAAAAGGAATCACAAAATTAACTCTTCTCTGTTCTTTCAAAGTGACATAAATCAGTCCGTGGCCTCGTCACTGTGTATCCACATGGGAGATCTGAAGGCAGTTCTCAACCTGAGAAAGTAGATTATTATGAACTTTATTGATTTCTTAATGGACTAATAATTGTCTCCTCTGTTGCTTGCTATAAATTTCTTCAAGGAGTAGATTATTCAGATCAAGAGTCTCCTTTGCCCAGCTGTGGCTGTGACTGAATAAATGTTCTAGGGGAGGAAGAACTTGGGCAAACTGACTTGTAATGCAGCTGGTGATGCTGCATTTAATAATGCATTGGATTGAGAGGGTGAATAAGAGCTGGAAACAGAGATAAAAAATGTGATTGAAAAATCATCCTCCTTTTTAACTATTATTTCAAAGAAACAGTCATTTTTACAAATTGGTAATTATTGATTTTTGTATTGCCTGTTGACATAGAGAGGAAAGTAAACTCTGAAGTCAAAGCTCTGGCCTACAGGCATTTTACTCCAAATTCTAGATATCAATCTCTTTCTTTATACAGGCCTGTTGAACTCTTAACATCCATTACCATTACATAGTATAATCATCTTGAAGAATAATGTGAAAGCAGTTGGATGTCTGTTCATGCTTTTGAGCCCTTAATAATTTTATTTGCTTTATATTAGAAGCACCTCTTGTGCAAAGATTAGGTAGATCACAACTCTTCTCCTTTCCATCCAGAATTTTCAAACATGCTTGGCTACAAAGGGTTGCCTCATCCCCTTTATTCTCCTGCTGAATGATGACAGGTTTCCTGTTCTTTGGTTCATTCTGTATTGTGATGCATGTACTGCATTAAAATAACTTGTGGCTGGTGACATTTTTGCTTCCCAAGGCAACAAGTTGGATGCAGGTTGTTCCTGGGCTGGTGCTTGCAGTGTCTCAGCTGGTGGCCTTGTGTCTGGGACAAAGAAAGGCGCTGTCTTGGAAATCTGTGATGATGGGGCTCTTCTTTGCTCATATCTGCCCAGAGGATTGTAGTCTTTGCCTGTGTAGACTGTGTAACAAGAGCACCAAGTTCCAGTTTGCCATTAGGACTCTGTTGTGCACTTAGTAATACTGATAATATTGGCAATGTTGTTTGCCTTTCCCGAGCCAGGGCATGAATTTTCACACATAACAAAGCAATGTCTGGTTTGATGTGTTCATCAAAGTGCTGCCCTGTCCCATGTCACCACCTGAACCTTCACAGTGAAACTCTCAGGGGGACCAGGTGCTGGGAACTGACCTAAGGAGTTGCTGCTGGCCCGGGAGGAACCAGGGCCTCTTATCCTCGTTGAGTTCCTGGGCCCCTCTTCGGACAAAGCCAAGGAGCAGGAACACATCCCAAGGTCCTGTAGCCAGCATTGGTTATATCCCAGGAAAACAACGCTTACATGTTCTTAAAAATCCTGATTTCCAGCCTTTGGGGATGTCACAGCAGCAGAACCTTTCTCAGCCTGGGACATGGGTGTCCCTCCTCTGTTAAACTGGAGCATTTGCACTGAGTGGTCAGCACCAGGGCTGCCCAAAGCCCTTCATTGGGGGTTTTCCCCCAGGTTGGCCTTTGGTCCTTGTTCTTTGTGACTTTGCAGCTGGAAGTGCCAGTACTGACACAGCAGAAGGACTGGCCCTCATGGAGTGTAGGATTTGCTGTAGTTGGAGATAGTGGTAACTTCACTCGTGTCAGTCACCTTCATTTTATACCAGATTTTTTTTTTTTTTTTTTTTTTTTTTGGTTAGGGGAGGTGAAACAGACCTGCCGGTATTGGAGCTGCTGATGTTTCTCTGTTTTGCCTAATGCCTTTATTTCATTTCTATTTTTAAGGGAGAAAATTTTTCTTTGAAACTACAGCCCCACAGGTTTAGCAATATCATGTAATACTTATTTATTTATTTATGAAAAGCAGTCACTGTTATTCCAGACATACAGCTCACCTGTGTCCAGCTTGAGTCTATCACAATGCTGACTGCAACAGATTTTTTTGGAAAGTCAGAAGAGTGTTGGTGAAAGATTGTGTAGAGGAAATATGTCAATCCTTATTGTTACCACAGGCACAAGTGAGAGCCTGTGCATCCTGCAACTGTTACAGTTTCTATTGCAGCTTTCAGAGGATCTCCCTTTCTTTTCAGATGAATCTGCGTTCTGTATTTACTGTAGAACAACAAAGGATATTACAGCGTTACTATGAAAATGGAATGACAAATCAAAGTAAAAATTGCTTTCAGCTCATATTACAGTGTGCACAAGAAACTAAACTGGATTTCAGTGTGGTCAGGGTAAGTACTGAGGCATTCCAAATTTGTTAAACATACACATTCATTGCTTTACATTAAATATATAGAGATCTGGAGTCTCTAACTTTATCCTTGTCTTAAATCAGACTTCAGTGTGTGTCTGTGGCATTCATTTTTACCCAGTGAGCCTATTTAGAGTTTGTTTTCACTGAAATATCTTCACATGGCTGTTGAATTTAGCAGGGGCCTGGGTTGCACAAGGAGTCATTTTTTTCTCTGTCTTTTGTTGGGATTTTTAAAGTTGTTATTTATTAAATTACAAGCTGGTTTGCCCTATAGAAACTTTGTATGATGTATTGTCAACCAAGGTCACACTATTCAGAAACTGTTTTTAAGCTAAACAAGTTTCTATAAATTAATATATTTGGGGGGAAACAATTGCAGAACTATTTCTTTTGATGCACTCTGTCACATTTGTATTCCACATCACAATCACAAATATTGTGGTCCCTCATGGTTATTTACAGTGAGGACATTCTTTTCCTATAAAACAAGAATGTCCCTAGTGCTAACAGGAGCTCTTCCAGAGTCTATGAGTTCCACGGGAAGGGAAATAATAATCCCTTTGTGAAACACTAGACAACAAAATGGCTGTTGTCCGAGAGCAGAAATAGAAATCCTGAGGCATTAGATGGAAAAACAACAGGGGTAGTGGAGCTCCCAGGAGCTGCTGTGGCACTGGGCACTGAGGAGGAACCAGTGGGACCAGTTGAGTTTGGTTTTTTAATTGGTTTACCAGTGGTACATTGACAATAACAACCCTGCTCCCAAATTCTTACCTGGATTCCCATCCCTCAGAACACTCTGGAAACATTAAAAGTTACTTTCTCATCTTGAGGTGGTGGAAGCTGTGAAAGTCAGCCAGGGATTCAGGCTCCTGGGGTAGGCAGACAGTTGTAACAGGAATCTGGATGCTGATGGTGCAGCCCGGGCTGGTTTGCTATTTTTGTACTCATTGAATGTCCTAGAGGAGGCAGCCCAGCTCTCCTCTTCTTGCAGTTCTCTCCATCTTCGTGTTTCCTTTCCCTCTCCATTTCCTTTCCTGCAATCAAGTATCATTCCTTTTGTTTTCTTCCCTTTCTGAGTCCTGATTTGCAGTGGAAACAGATCCAGTGTTTGTCCTGCATTTGTCATAGTTTAACGTGATCTTACCTTTTTCTTCTTTACACCCCTCATTTCTGCTTTTCCTAATGCCCCCTCTTTTCTCCTTTATTTCTTTTTTTCCTCTAAAACTCTTGGTCAGTGATTAGTTCTTTGCAAAATGATATTTAAGTTGCAGCTGGCACTTGCAGATAGGATTATAATAGGCACATGAATTCCCTAAATACAATTGGTCAGGAGAATGGGACTCTCAGCAGAGGCAAAGCTGACCAGTAACTGACATTTTACTGCATGTTACATATTGTGCCTCAAATTAGACATTTGGTAAAATTTGACAAAAAAATTAGTAGAGTGGAATTGTGTGTGGCAGGGATGTTTGTTTTCCTATAGGAAATTAGTCACAGTGGTGTCAGTGAAATAAATCTTGAGGGTAATTTCAGAACAGGAGGCACAATAATCTTAGGATTTTTGAGAAGCTGGGGCTTTGGAATTGAGATGTGGGGCTCTCCTGTGTATGAGTTGTGGATACCAAGGAGGAGAAGCCTGGATTTCCACCCTGTATTGTTCAGGCTTGGATTTCCACCCTGTCATGTTCACCGCATAATCAGTACATGATTTACATATTTGTAAACTTAGATCTCAACTTGAACACTTAACATGTCATCAGATCTGCTTAAAAATGGAATTGCTAATTTTTTTCTGCTGCTTTAACGCCTTGTTTTGTGTTTGCTGTCATTGCTGGTGGTGTTTGCAGACGTGGGTTGGCAACAAGCGGCGGAAGATGAGCAGCAAGAGCGCCGTGGAAGCTGGGGGCACCCCCCCGGGGACTGCCTCTGCCACTCCCTCCGTGCCCCCAGAAGCAGCAGTGAGAAATGTGGTAAATATTGCTCGATCCCAAAGCCAGCAATCCTCTTGGACCTCTTCTAACAACGATGTGATAGTGACTGGTATCTACAGCCCTGCCAGTTCGTCAGGCCGGCCGGGAGCCACCAAGCACACAAACGCCTCTGTGGCAGAGCTGCACAAAGCCTCCATTCCACGGCTCCCGGGCAAGGGCGACGCAGACTTCCAGCAGCAGCACATCCCTCTGGGACGGCAAGTACCCCACTGTAAAAACGCTTCCCTGTTAGTGGGGGAAAAGACCATTATTCTCTCCAGGCAAACGAGCGTGCTCAATTCTGCAAACTCCATTTACAGTCACACGAAGAAAAGCTACGGCAGCTCCTCGGTGCAGACGGCGGAGCTGGTGTTACCTCAGAAGCCCATGATTTGCCACAGGCCCTGCAAGGCCGAGCCCGTGGGGTGCCAGCGCTTGCACAAACCCGAGCACGCGGCCCTGGCGTCCCACGTGCCCCCCGGGCCCAGGGGTCACCCCAGGGACCCCGGGTGTGGCACCCAGAACCTGGAGATCCGCGAGGTGTTCTCGCTGGCGGTCACAGACCAGCCCCAGAGACTCGTGGCGGGGAGCACGATGCAGAAACATCCCTCCCTGGGGGGCAGCTGCCTGTCCATCGCGATGGAGACGGGCGACGTGGACGACGAGTACGCCCGGGAGGAGGAGCTGGCCTCCATGGGAGCGCAGATCCAGAGCTACTCCAGATACTGTGAGGGCAGCGGCTCCGGCCGCAGGGACAACCAAAGCGCAGCCGGGCCGGGCCGCAGCGGGAGCTCTGGGGCACAGCTGGGCAGTGCCAGGGATGTGCCTGACAATCTCCTCTACCACAGCAGAGAGTTCCACCTGCCTGCACGGACCTCATTGCACACAACATCCAGCACGATTTATAACACTGCGAACGCAGCCAGAAGTACCTTTTCTCCTCATTTTACATCTTCAAGTCAACTGAGGCTGTCACAAAACCAAAATAATTACCAGGTAATCCATCCGTGTATCTCTGTACTCAAACCTCGAAGCCAAAGCTGTAGATAAATGCTGTTTTCTTTCAAAGCTGGTAGCTAGCAAGCAATAGGTTCACCTTTCTGCAGGCTGTGCTCCTTTTATGCCTTTCAGTGGAGATTCATTATCAACCCCAGCATGGGCAGCACTGCAGACCTGCCCAGCCGAGCCCCAGGTAGCCATATATTGAAGGTCAGTGAAGATTTCATGGGTTCCATGGCCAAATTTTGGCTGCAGGATGGTCATACCTACGAGCTAGTGGCCAAGCCTGTGTTGTCCTGCCCTGGCTTGCCAGCACATGCCATGTCCATGCCCTGGGTGTTCCCCTGGGGACACACATCACATGGGTCTGACATTCATGTGCTGTGAATTCGCTCACCCCGTTGATGTCAGCTTGGATTCCTGTACCCCCTGTGCAGGTGGCAATCTCTGCACCTGTGTTCTGTCAGGGATTAGGACCCCCTGGGAGGGAGTTAACATGGTAGGAGACACTCAGCTTCCTTTCCCACAGCATCTAACTCAAATAATCAGTTTCACATTCAATCCCTTTGTTCCTCATCCCGTACTAAAATCCCTTTAGTGATACTGAGGGGAAATTAAGTGCAGATCGTTGAAGAACTAGAAGTTGTTAGGAGAAACTGCAACACTTGACCCTTTTTTTTTGTTTTTAGTATTACAAGGGGAGAGATACTTGTGCAGGAAGCACCAAAATTGGTATTTTTCATAGATTTTTACACCATCTGGCATGACATAGCCTGGAGACACTGAGATAAAAGCCTTTTAAGGCTGACAGGATGTGATTCTATGTGTCTCACCTGCATGCATTTGCCTGTTACTGCCTTTTTAATTCATCCTGAAAATAAACCGTGTCAGCAACCTATCAGCTTTTCCTGTGCTTTGCTCACCAGGATAGAGAACAAGACTTTGTGAGTCATGGGGGTTTTTTTAAGTTTTTTTTTTATTTTCTTTTCTTTTTTTCCTGGCTTCTTCCTATCTCATGTAACCATTTGAAAGAAAGCTTTTGAGTCCAAGTAAGTGCCACTTTTCACCTGAATCATTACTTTTCTGGGTAAACAGATACTCTGGAGTAAATTCTGGGGAGTAGATGGCACATCAGATGAGCTGTTGTCTCCTTTACTCTCACATAGTCTCTCAGTGTTTGTTGTTGCTTTTCTTCCTTGGTTGTAAAATTCAAGAAATGCTGTTTACTTTTGCCATCCCAGTTGCACAGAAGAAAAGCTGTAAATGTGCAGATCAGTCCAATAAAGGGTTGGTGAAGGTGCTTATGATTGAGTTAAGGACATTTCTCTTAAGTTTCATGATGGGAAATCCATTACTGATGCTTCCATCAGCTGTGTGCTTGTGGTGCTTTATTTCACTCTTGAAAAAGCTTCAGAGAGATTGATTTCTTCTATTTTTAAAGTTTTTAAGGGCAATTAGGAATAACTTTGTTTTGGGGTTTAGGGGGTAGGAACTGAGTCTTTTTAAAGAGCTAGAACAGTTCACAGTAGATGATATTTTATCTGTCCATGTGGTGCTTTATGGATCAGAGTAAGATCCCTGGAACTTTGTTTTGGGTTTTTTTTTTCACTTTCCCCTGGTATAACAACACACCAGGGGTTTTTTTGACAAGTGAGGAATTCATCTGTACCCCAGGTGACCTCCGTGCCTGTCTCAGACACCTTGTTCTTTGGATTGGGAATGTGGATGAAGGGGGCTTCTGTTTCCTGTCATATCCCTTGTCATTCCAGGCTTTTAAACCTTGGAAAAGCTGAGCCAGATGCTTTTAATTCTCTTATTGCTGTGAGCATGCACCTTGTGAACCTCTGAGGTGACACTTCTGGGTATTAGAGACTTTCCAAGGTGCTGTCTGAATCCTTTTAGGCACGTCCAGGATGACACTTCATTTTTTTGTAGTCAGTTTATGTTAGCTTTATTGCCCATGTTTAGCTAATTTATCCATCAGCACAGAGATGAAAATCCTTCAACTTAGGGAAATCTTGAATTTAAAAATAGATAAAACCTGAGCTAAATGATTATTGGAGTAGTTGAACATCCAAGCAGATGCTTCTTCAAAGTCAGGACTGTGTGATTCATGTTTTGATGAAGTAATTACTGTCATATATTGGTGGGGTATCTAATTAGCAATTAGTTATAGCTTCCTTACTGGTTCAATTAATCAAATTCGTGTTAGTGTAACTTAAGACTAAATTTAATTAAGTGATCAATTTTAATGCCTGAGCAGGTTCAGTAAACAAATTCTTCAGCCTACTTGCTTGTCTTAGTTTGACTTTGAGTGTGTTGTACAGAGGTTATCTGTGCTGTCCTCAAGGCTGAATTGGGATTTAGTCTTGGTTTCTTCCCTGTGACCCTAAGGGACAAAAACCCTGTTGAGAATCTGTGTATTTTTATTGACTTTGCTCCCAACCCCAGCCCTCATGCCTGTTTCACAAGGGCAGCTCAGAACAGTGCCAGGCACATTGTCTTTCAGAGAGTTCTGTTGAGATGAACTTGCCTGGTTTTGGCCTCACACCTGTCTGAACTGTGTACATTTGTCTTCCCAGCAAGCCTTAATGCTCTGCCTGGTAGATTTTGCTTTATTCTCACAGAAAAGCACTTTTTTTTTTGTTTTTTTGCAGCCCCTTTTAAATTAGTGAAGAGGAGCCCCTGAGGTGGGTCCTCAGGGTGCCTTTATAGGGGATTCTGTGGTGTGAAGTTGTTGTGTGGGAGATAGAGTTGTAACAGACATAACTTCTCTGTACAGAATTTCTAAAATCTGTGTTTGCAGTGAAGAAATCAATATTTTTTGACTCAAAACCTGATGCAGGCTGACCCTTGGGAGGGGAGGGTGCTCCTGTCCAGCCCCTGTCAACCCTCCTTGTGCTGTAATGAGAGAGGGTCTGATCTTGGGTGACCTCCAAGTGCTTCCAGCTAAAAGCTTGAGGAATAAAAGTGGTTTATGTGCTTGTACAGCAGACACTTGTACCAGGGCTGCTGTGCTCATGCTTCAAGAGCCATCAGTGGAGCAATTTGCAAATACAGAAGCTTTCAGTGCAGTTTGGTTCAGTCAGCAGAAGTGCACAGGTTTTTTCCTCACATACATGTGTGTGGTGACTTGACGTGATTAATCTCTCCAGAGCTATGTTCAGTCTCTCAAGCATTGCTTGTCTGCAGCAGAACATGAACATGGAATCCTAAATAAGCCTAAAATATTCCAGGCTATGATATACCTGAGATGGTCAGGGAAAACAGTCTGAAATTTTTATTTAATAAAGTCTGACCTCTGAGAATGATGGAGAAGCAATAGGAATGGAGGCAGCTCACCTTTGCCATCACATCCCTTCCTCTTCCTTCTCCAGCCTGATACCTGTAATTTTTGTGCTGGTACTCAAATCTCTGACATCAAACATTGAACAGCTCAGTGACAAACATGAGAACATTTTTTCTGGAAGTTGAAGTGAGGTAATTGAAAAAGGTGTGAGGGCAGCTCAATCCTCAGCCCTTGTGTGACTCCAGTCTGCTCATCCTGCCAGTGTGGGACAGATTGAAAGGGAAACTGCTGTTGTGAAATACAAGTTTTGGGGTACCAAATGTACAGAAACACCCAAGTCACCACTGTGTTATCTTGCCCTCACACAAACAAACAGTGTTTTAGTCTTAGCAGTAAAGGTGAGTATTGCTTTGGTTTTGAGTTTTAACCTGTTTACAGACATGGGTGTCAGAGTTGATTGCACAGTGCTGAAATCTTGTGAAATTGCTCAGTATTGGTTCTCACAGCAACCTAAGCTGCTCTTGTTTTCTGTTCTGTTTCCTCTTTCCTCTTTACAGATTTCAGGAAACCTTACTGTGCCTTGGATTACAGGTTGTTCCAGAAAAAGAGCAGTAAGTACAGTTCCATTTAAGTATCTAAAGCATCAAGTGAAGCAATGACAAGTTGATAAAAATGCATTTTTGAAAATGTCAGTGCTATTTACCTTGTGTGGGTTTTTCCCTTTTTACTTTGATACAAACATTATCTGCAGGTGCAGTGTTTCAGTTGAGGTGAAGCTGATGTCTATAAAAGCAGGTCAAGGTCATAATCCAGGGTGAGGTGATGCCCAGGTAGGAATGGTTCTCTTAGCTCAAATATAACATCTGAATTGATAAAGACTGAGAGTTTGGAATTCAGAATAATGTTTTTTATGTTGAAAGTGAAGTGGTTGTTAATTGAGGTAACTGAATACTTAAGAGAGTAACTCCCTCTGCAGCTTCTCTGCACATGCACAGAATTAGTCAGTGCTGGCTGTAGGAATTTGATCAAGTCTAATTTTATCCATATAAATGTCATTTCACAGCAGCGGAATCAGCCAGGTTGATGTCCTCAATTCACAAACGACTCCAAACCATAACACAGGGTATGAAACAGCTTTTGTCAGGAAAAAAACTCCTCTGCCCAACTCTTTAGTTTGGTTATTGCACAGCATTTCCAGCTTGTCTTTAAAGAGATGTCACTTCTGCCTCCTTTCCATGGAAATCCACCCTCAGCTTGCATGGTACAGCCAGGCTCTCCAGGGGCTGCCCTATCACTCCAGCTCTGGCAGAAGCAATAACTGGGGAAACGTCTGTCATGGTGACCAAACTCCCCAGTCCATGGAGCTGGCAGTGTCCTGGCAGTGGCTGCTGTTTTGGCAATGACGTCTGGGCAATGGAAGAGCCTTTCCTTGCTTTCTCCTACTGCAACCAGTACTTGTTCCTTTCTTTATTATTTTCAGTTCTTCTCTTTAGTCTTCAAAAGGCATGAGTGGGGGAGTGTTTCCTGTGTAAGCAGGAATCTAAGGACCATCACATTAATGGTGTTTTCTCTCAGACTTTTTCTGGGTCTCAGCTGAAGCACTTCCAATTTCTGCAGAGTTTGGTACAATCACTTACTTCTTTTTATACAGAGAGCACTTTATAAGAGCATCTCCCAGAGGAACTGATACTTTTATACAAATCCTGTTGTGCTCAATCCATCTTTTTTCTTTCCTAAGTGCTAATTCTCTTGAGGAGGCTTTTTAAAATGCAGCTCTTTTCTGGAAGGCTCATCCTCTCTATCACTTAATGACCTTTTAGAGCATCTCACCAAGGACCTGGGGAGTGTCCTTGGGTAGAGTTTCACAGCTAAAGGGGGAGGTTTTCCCCTCCCTCCCACTGCCCTGCCACCCCATCCATTGCCCGTATCCAGTTGCAAGGTGGTCCAGGTCAGGTGTGTGACCTGTCAGGTACAAATTCTGCTGCTGAGGTTGTTTTTAGAGTTCAGTGCTGTTGCAGGAGTCAGGTGAGTGCCAGGGCCAGCTTTTTTTTTGCAGTGGGAGCACTGCTGGGACTGGGACTGGGAGTGGGGTGATGTTGGCTCCTGCCTGCAGCACTGGGGGGGGTTGTTGGGCATCATGCTCATGCTGGATACCTGAACCCAGCTGTAGAAGACATTTCTGGAGTAAATTTTAAACCTTCAAGGATGTGGAGGTGCCTGTTTATTAATCAAAGAATCGTTAAGGTTTGAAAAGATGATTAAGATCAAGTCCGACCGTCAGCCCAGCACCAGCACAGTCACCACTAACCCATGTCCCCAGGTGCCACATCCCCACGTTTTTTGAACACTTTCAGACATGGCATTTCAGGCCCTGGGCAGCCTGTTGCAATGCTTTACAATCCTTTCAGTCATAAAATTTTTCCCAATATCCAACCTAAACCTCCCATGGCTCCAGGCTGAGCCCCTTTCCCAGCTCCCTCAGCTGGTCCTGGAGCTCCAGACCCTTCCCCAGCTCCGTTCCCTTCTCTGGCTCCAGCCCCTCAATGTCCTTCTTGCAGTGAGAGACCATTAAGGATGGTTATTAGGGAATTCTTTTTCCTTAGACCTTTGCTCCTTTGTCTTTTTAATCAATAAAATGCATAAAACCCGTTGGTTAATACAATCTGTTCAACAACATCTGTGTCCAGATTTGTGGATGCACTTTCCCAGTCTGAGTGCAGAACCAGCCTCCTTCAGGAGACAAGTTGAGGACTTGGCACTCTAAAACTGCTGTGTACATACAGGGGTAAGACAAGCAAAGGAGAAAAAGCTCCTACTTCCTAGAAACTTTGATTTCAACTGTGAAATTATTTTGCATAAAGAATGTGAGGGAACAGAAATAGAATGGATAGAGTTGTAGAACTGCCATTATGGCAATTACTGCCATTCAAACAGGAAAAAGGCTAATCTGTATTTTGGTTAAAATGGAAAAGATTGTCTTTTAGATGCTCTGAATTTTTAATATTCTGCCTTGATGTTTTGTTTCCCTTGCCCTGTCCTTCAACTGTATCAGGAGAGAAATAAAAGCTGTGCAGTTCTGCAGAAACTCTTTCTTGTCTGCTCAGCTCTGCTGTAGGATGATGTAATCCTGATTGTTAATGAATATTAGTCTAGAAATATCACCCTCTCACTGAGTTCTCTGTTCTGTCCTGGTGCATGTGCAGTGGCCTTCATGAGTGCATTGATTTTTGGTTTTTCACAGGGTGGTGGAAGGATAACAAGGATTCAAAAATAGCACTGAAGGTACCAGTTAAGGAGAATTAAAAGGGGGAAAATATCTTCACTTTTGTCTTTGTATTTAAGACTTTAAGTAATGACTGTGCTTCAGTTCTGTGTCATCTGAGGTCTGAGCAGAAGGGTTTGTGTTTGTGGTAGATTTAAAAGTACTGGTGTGCTCTGGAGAACATTTGTCACACAGGTGGTGACTCTGGGTAAGCTGTGCCTTAGTGGTGAAGCTTTATTTTGGGGGAGGGAGGGGGTTTGTCTGCCCTGAGCTTCACTTTGGGGTGTCTGGGCTCCCAGTCTGATGTATTTGGGGATGGGAAGAACCTGAAATGGGTGGAGAGTTGCTGTGCTAGATTTTGATTTCTAAATCACCGTTTGCATATTGTCTATTTGAATAAAACTTGGGAGATGGAGGCATTGAAGTGTCCCCTCCGAGTCCTGCCTGTCACAGCAGTGCAGACACACTTCAGGCAGGTGAAGGGGCCTGAGAGACCTGTCCCCAGCTGTTCTGGGCGTGGGGAACACAGCTGGGTTGTGTGGGGGAGACACATCTGTGCAGCTCTCAAGAAAGCTCCTCCTTGGCCTGGGGTCCGCAAGGCTCAGGAAAACCGGCGGCTGCTGCAGGAAAATCAACGTGAGCTGAGAGCAAACACCTCAGAGCAGCTTTACAGAGAAACCCCAGCAGGGATTAAAGCTGCCTGCAGTCAGAGGGCACCTCAGCTCTGCCTTTTGTTTTAAAACTGTTCCAGTAAGATCTTGTGGAGTTCTTGCCACCTTCCTTGGCTCTCCCAGGAGGGGAGAAAACTGTGGTTTAGTCAAGTCTGAGTGAGACAGTCGGGGTGTGCAGTGAGAGGTGAGCCAAGCTGGAGCTCTCTGGATGGGAGCGCTGTGCTCGTTCCTACCTTGTGTCATTTGGAGTACTGAGTATGTCCTCGTTCTGTGAGACATTTTACTATGCATCTCAAGATACTTCTACATGGGATGGTAATACCATCCATGGCATGGCCTTCTGGCTGGGAACAGCATCTCCTTGTCCCACAGCAGTCTGCAAGGAATGCAGAGGGGGACAAGTCTGGTCATCTAAGTCTGGTCATCTTTTTATTGCACGATGTGCTGCACCCAAGTGCCACAAATCACCTTGGCTTTTTGTCTGTTGTGAACCTGCAGGCAAGAGATGCATCCTGTCTGAACAGGAACTGCAAAACTTTCTGGTCCAGTGTGAGGAAGACATTAATAGATCAAGTAAAAATCATGATAATTATCACCTAAAAATCAGTTTACTTTGAGGCTGAACATTCGCTATTTCACAGATCAGTTCAAAATCTCCAGAAGGACGAGTTGTCAGTTCATGTGGATTGAGGGTTGGTTTGAAAATTACAGTGAGATAACTGGGATTCAGAGTCTAAATCTTTGCTAGACTGTTCATTGCATTGATATCTCTTTTTTTTCCCCTCATCTTTTTAGTTGAGTTTGATTTAGAGACAGATATTAACAAAATATCTGTAATTTTGTCTGAGTGCTGAAGCAGTTACAGCTCTGCTCACAATGGCGTGCTATGAAATAGTTATCAGTTCTTCTTCCATCAGAGCAAACTTCAGGCTTACCTAACCAGTGGGGAAAGATGCAAAAAATCTCTGTTGCAGAAATCTAGCAGTGTGTGCCCTCATGGTGTGTTAGTAGGAAGAGTTTAAGGGTGCCTTCAGCCCCCTTTGTGCCTGAGTTTGTGCAGCTGTGTGTGAGCAGCCTAAGCACAGGATGGCGTGACACTGACGGGGGCAGCTTTGTGGCACTGGTGAAACCTGAACCTAAAACCTCAGGCTGAAGGAATGTGTAATCTGGCACAGCTTTAATGAGGTTAAGTATCTTGGTGTGTTAAGGGAAAATGCAGACCTTCAGAATTTGTGTGTGGGAAATCAAGAAATGATAAACTGCAAAGCATGAATGATATTAAATGGTGCAGATGGGAAAGGGGGAACATAGTGGAATGACTCAGAAATCACTATTAATACGTACAAGTAAGATCTCAAGATAGGAATTGATAATCCTCTGAATAAAACATACTAATTAGTGTCAGGGTTCAGAGAGCTCAGTGCTGGTGTCACTAGGAAGGGTAAGTAAGGCAAAATGACACTGTGCTTGTACAGAAGAATCTGGGATTTGTTCATACGTGGAACGCTTTGAGCGCTTCCGATCTTCCCATTCCTCCCAAAATATAACAGAAGCAGTGACAGGGATCAAAGGCATGGAAAATTTGTTGTGAGAGATTTGTTTGCTAAAAATAACCATTACCTCAGCCCATTTCATCACCAAGTATCAGAAATGAATGTTGATTTAATATGATTTCACTGCAATTGAAAGAAACACCACACACAGTGCTCAGCTGCAGCATAAGTGCAAGTAATGTATAAAACCTCTAGTACTTCCATTTTTTAGCATATCTTTGATTAATAATCTGAAATTTGTGTATAGCTTTTGTGCACATGGCCTGAAACATTTTCAACTGATGTATAAAACCCAATCTAAAAAAGCAGGCTCTAAGAAAAGGCAGGGTAAGGACACTCCACTCTGTGCAATTATTCATCCCAATTATAGACACCGGATTTGCACCACAGATATTGCTGCACAGTAGAGGGGACAAGGGGCTCGGCACAGAGCCAGGAATGTCTCTAATAAACTGGGTCATCTCTTCTAAGGATGTTGTTGTTACACTTGGGAGGTCGGGGATGAGCCGGGTTTAACCCTGCGCGCGGCACAACTGCTGATTCAATTTGCTCGCCACGATGGCTTTTCCTTGGGAATGGATGGGCTGGATCCTGCTGAACAAAGCCTCTCCTGCTTTTGAAACTGTGGGCAACAGAAGTGGGAAATGTAAAGGATTCAGCCAACAGCCAGCACCATCAAGGATAAAGCCAAGCCTTGAATCAGCAAGCTGGGGATCTGAAGAGAGGAAATGAGAATTATATTCAGAGCTGAGTTAATGACGTAAAAATAAGAACTGAATTACTGGCTTGCCTTTACCTCTAAGTATTGTCATAAATATGAATCTTTCCAATATTGTCTTTGGGTATTTTTTCCTGTGATGGTGAATGTTATGATATTTGTAGGGCTCTGAGATTTTCCTCTTGGTCCCTCATTTCCTCTGATGATATTAAGTATGAGAAGGTTCTTAACTAAATTGATGGAAGCTTAGTTACATGTACAATGTAGAACTTCTATCCTTTATTTAATGACAAAAGTCATTATGTAATTTTTAAGCAGTTGATAATGCAGGAGTCAAACTCAAGTATAATCCATGTCAAGGGGATGATCCTGTAACTGAAGGTAGTTTGTGATTTCCCTAAGAAATTGCTGATAAGGCCTATGGCACAGCGTGTTAAACGAAGACAGTTAATCTGGAGCTGGAATTTGGACATGCAGAAGTGTCATTTACATCTAGAGAGCTTAAGGGCTGACACTGATCCCATGATGCTGGTGCAGCAATTGAGAGCAGGGTGTGTAAATGATGATCCTTTGGGATCTCTGAGATCCCACGGAGCTGCTCACTTGGCAGAGCATAGGGGCTCCTCAGTGCTGGTTTTGGTGGAACAAAATGGCTAAAATGAGACAGACTCCATAATAGAAAAGTTAAAGTTATGTTAACATAATTACACAGCAGCCGTGAGGTGAAAACCATTGAATAGTGATCTAGTAAGATTTTTATTGAAACATTTGTAGTAGGTCATCAGAATTAACATCTATCCACTAAAATGGAAAAGATCTGACACTGCTTTTTAAAGAAAACTTTTAAAAGGCAGGTGGTTTTGCTAAATTTTGCTTTTTCCATATAAAGTCCTTGTTTTGAGTAAGTAAGAGCTGAGCAGGCTGTGCACCTTCCTGAGTACCACCCCTCTGGGAACTCGAGGCAGGCACTGGATGTCTTTTGTGTGAGGCAGGATCCTCTTGCAGATCACCTTTCCTGCTACCAAGTCCTCTCCCTGGGTTCTCTCAGGAGAGGAAGCATTTCTGAGATAACTGGAAAACCACGTGGCAAGAACAAACCTGAGCTCCCTCCAGCAGCAGCTGGACTTTCTTTGGGTTTTGTTCCAATTTGGCCAATGCAACCAATTGGGTGGGAGAGGACAGCCTGAGCATAACCTGTGCCATAACACTGGGCACATTTCCTGGTGCTCCATAGAATTTCACAGAATATTCTGATCTGGAAGGGACCCCATGAGGATCATTGAGTCAAATCTTTAGTGAATGTGCTTGTCTCATTTCAGCCCTGCATGGGGAGGGTGAGCCTCCACAGGGTGTTCAGGGGAGTTTTAGGCTGTGGATGTTAAACTGGGGGATTGCTGTGTGTTCTGTCCCTGCCAAGCACCGATCACAGGGAGCTCTGTGACTTCACTGCAAGGGGTTGCAGCAGTGTGAACTCTCCAGAACCAGCAGCCAAAGTTAGTTACTTATGTTTAAAGAACACCCACTGTTCTTTAGGAAGTGAGGTTGCCCTGAGCAGTCGGGAATGCAGGATAGGCCAGGGTTTTTCCGTGTAGTCTGAGCATTGCTGTCACTCCTCGCTGCCTTCCCTCTCCTCGGTGCTGGGCTGCCGCAGAGCAGAGCTCTTCCCAAGCCCCACTCTCTTCTGCCAGCAGCTATAAAAGGAGTTATTGCTGCAGTGATCCGGGAGATGGCTGTGCTTTTGTTCCTTGAACGTGGCTTGGAGACAGGAGGAGCTCAGGTCAGGCATGCAGGGAGAGCGGGCACTGGGGATTTGGCTTTGCCCGGGTCTGGAGCTGCACTTTGCTCAGCCTGGAGCAGCTTTCAATGTGCCAAGTGGATTCCTTTTGGATGAACGTGGCCTGGAGCATTCTGCCCAGGAGCATCTCCTGTGCTGGGCTGCTCGGGGCTGTGCGGGAGCGCAGCAGCTCCGGGGTGCCCAGGGCGCTCCTCAGCAGCCCCGCTCTGACCTGGTACCATCAGCTGTGGGATGGGCAGGATGGGAACAGCCCCTCTGATTCCAGACGGGGTGATGGAATGATAGCCAGGAAAAGCTCTGAAGTGCCTGGTAGGCACTCAATTAATCATGGATTCATTAAAGTTGGAAAAGACCTTTAAGGTCATCAAGTCCAACCAGCCCATACTGGAATATATCTGGGGCATTGTTTCATTTGGATTACTTTAGGAAGACAAAGGTTTGATGCCCCTATTTTATGTTCATACATTGAGGAGACTCAAGTGCTTCTAACATTTTGAGAAATAGTAATTTTTAAAAGAAGAAAATTGCAACAATTACCATATTCTGAAGATTAACAGAAGCTAGAACTAGGAACTGCACATGATTCTTAAATGATCCACCTTCTGCAAAATTTCTTTTTACTCCGCTTAAAATTATTTCTTTCTACCTTTTCACAGTCTTTAAGTGAGCAAACAGAGAGTTTAGCTGCTGAAATCATGAACACAGTTCAGCTACTGAAATAATGACATGTGGCACATAGGCTACAAGTTACCAGTGCAGACTTTCTGGTTGATTTTCTGTACTCTGAATAGCAGGAGAAGTGAAAAACTTTGGTGTAAAAAAACTGTACATTTTAGATAAAATTCTGGGTGAAAAGATTTTGATAAAGCTTGGAAACTTTACTAGAGAAATATACTCTGTGCTCACACCAGTTCAAACAGTGGTAGGATGTTTAGGAATTCTTTTTCAATGTTAGTCCTTTTATCACTGATCCACTATCACATATTTTGATAAATGTAGACAAAGAGTTTGGGAACTCACAGATAAACAGTGAAACCAATTTAAACTCAAGCTCACCAAATAAACATTAAAGTATTCCCTTTAGGAAGTCAGAATCCTTTGAATTATGCATGTGTTGTAGTTTGCAGTAAGATAAAAGAACTTTAAGGGGGGAGGGTGAGAAACTTGAAAAGCCTTTAAAGAGTAATTTGCATAAATTGGGTGGAGAGAGTAAACAGCACAACGGGGGGGAAAAGTTATTTTCAGTAAGGCCTTATAGAATGAGATAAAACAAGTTACCAAAAAACTCAGGTGGAGTCGAAACAAAGCTGAAGTGCCTTAAACTTGTGTTAGTGCTGCCACTGCCTTTCCAGCAAATCCCAGGGAACTCTGAAGTGCCCTGGATACAAAGAAGAAATTTTAAGAAACCCAAATTCTTAAGGGAGAGTTAAAAGAGAAGAAGAGCCATGGAGACAGTGCAACGTGTGTGTTACTGTGTGGGAGAGCTCTGGACACGAATGCTCAGGATAAGCAGATTTTTTTTCAAACTAACAGTATTTTTTTTATCTTGCAGTTACAGGACCGCACACAATTTAGTGACCGAGACTTAGCTACCCTAAAGAAATACTGGGACAATGGCATGACCAGCCTGGGCTCAGTCTGCAGAGAGAAAATTGAAGCTGTGGCTGCAGAATTAAATGTTGACTGTGAAATAGTTCGGGTAAGAAATCCAGAGCCTTCCCTTATCTTGTCACAGGAGCAAAAATAGGACAGATGAAAGGCTTTAAAAATTTCATGAGGAAGCTTGAAATAGATTTCACGTATTACATAATGAATGACCATGCTGGGGGGTGCTCTCCTGCTCTTTCTGCCATCTATATTTAGTAAAAGCCCTCAGGTAAGAGTCGTATTGATCAGCAGCAGCAGCAGCACTAGGAGCTGTTTGACATTCTCTTGAGTAAGATTTTAAGTAAGTGTTACATTTTTTAGGGAGATCCTAGAAGACTGAAAGGTACTATTTATATTGCTATTAACATACCAAAAAAGGGCTTTTCTAAAGAGACAGGGAAAATCCTTCTCATTCATGCTTATAGGGAAAATTGTGTGAAAGAAAATGCTCCAAAATAGGGGAAAAGAATTTACAAGACTGTCTTGAGGGCAGGTTGAGGTGTGATGGGGGAATTCCAGGTCAGTTCAGTTTGATGGTCCCTGTAGGTGGCTGAGGGAGGCCCAGCTGTGCTGGAGGTAACCTGACTGCCAAGAGCCACTGCACATCATCTCTCCCAGAGGCTGGGAAGTTGTTGCTTCTGTGTCCCGGATGAGCAGACACACAGCATCACCCTGCAGCTCTGGGGCCTCCTTCGCTCAGCCAGCCTCAGGAAATGGCCCCACTGTTTGCAGTCACACAAAGGCAGGAGCCTTGCTTTCCCTCATGACAGGCATGACAATTGGGATTATTCCTCTCAGGCTTCATCCTCTCCTTCCACCTCTTTCCTCAATTCCTGGCACTGCTGCAGAGGCAGGGCTAGGAGCTCTTAGTGAAACTTTCCTGTTCTGGAGACCTCTGCCTTGGTGCATCCAAATGGCTTCAAAGCTGCCTTTAGGGTTGAACAAAAATTTGGTTATTTGTTTTTGTGGGCACACATGAAATTGAAAAAACTCAATTGTACTTTTGGAGGTTGAGGAGAATCTCTCTTTTCTCTGTAGAGAACAAAGCTGATCCCTCTTTTCCAAGACCTTCCCTTTGCTCTCTGAAAGGTGAAGCCGTTCCCCTGACAGCAACTCCTGGCCATGACAACCTCATGGACGGCACAGTGACACCCAGGCTCCCTTGGGAGCATCCTCACTGGCACACAAGGGGTGACACTGTGAAGTTCTGTGCAAACCTTTCCACCTGCTGGACTGTTTCTGTCCTCAGGGCAGAGACCAGGCTGGCCCTTAAGGCTCTGGCATCACCTGCACTGGAACAGACACACAAATGATCCCATGCACTTTACAGACCCTGCTGGAAGTGTTTCAGGAGAGAGTATTTTAGGGATAGAAGTCACAAGCTGATTCCCTACATGGGAATTCCAGGCTGCTCTTGCCCTCACCATTTTGCTATTCCAGAATGTTCTCTGCTCAGCAGAGCACACAGGATGTGGAACCTTCTCTTCCCCATTTAATTTGAGACACTATCAAAACATGTTCATCTTCTCTGACATTCTCAGTATGCTGAATGAAAGATTTCCTGCTTTGAAAAGTCTATAAAAAGAGCTGCTTTTCCCAAGTGCCTTTTTTATTAAAAGAAGAGGTAGATTCAATTTTAAAGTTTGTTAGCACTGTTTGTTAAAATCACAAGATGATGGGAAAATTTAAAGAATGGCAATTCACTGCTTGGAAAAAAGAGACACAGATCTCAAAGGGCTGCTTGTGGCAGGTTTTTCTTTAATTTTTTTTCCCCCAAACGGTAGGTATTACAAAAAAAATTATCTAGGTAGTTCTCTGCATACCTGTTGTGCATTCTTCAAAGAGGAAAATCAGCAAGCTGGGAAAGCAAATACCAGCCAACAAAAATGATTTACTAAAAATAGTGTTCAGCATGTTATCTTTTAGCTTGTTAGAGATGCAGCTTTAAAAGGGTTTTTTCCCAAGGCTGGTGCAGCATGAAACTGTTTAGTAGTTGGGATTGCTGTTAATATTTCTTTATTTTTTCTCTTTAGTAATCAAGGTATTATAAGCAAAAGGTTTTTACTCAACTTTTTCCTTTTATGTATCAGAACCCTAGGAAGAGGAGCAGGGCAAATATTTTTGAAATATTGCCAGAGTGATGTTTAGGGTGTCTTTAAAGCAGAAAATCCTAAAATATTTTAATGTCTTGGGAAACTCATTTGGAACAGAGGCCTCATGGAAAGGACGTGCATTTTGGCACGGCCTGATTGAGTTTTCAAACCCAGGAACTGCTGCTCCTATTTCTTGGGGTGTAGATGGTGTGGAAGGGGGACAAGAGCCAGCCTGAAAAGAGTGGGAGTAGCAGGTGGTAAAGAATCGGATTCCTGGCTCTGGGAAGGATTTTTGATTGCCAGTGGAGAACTGATTTGATGGAATGAAGGGTCTGGGGTACAGGGGCTGTTGAGCCGAGTTGAGATGAGAAGTCAAAAGCCTGAGTGACACAAGGAAAAGGAGAGCCTTAGGAGGTAAGGAGTTGCAGACAACCCTTATTGCATCATGTTGAACTCTGAGTCTTTAATAATTTTTGGTGTAGGTGTTTCTTCATCAGAGAAGGCAAATGAATGACCAGGTGTACAGATCCACTGGGAGAATTTGGAATGGGGGTCTTTCCTTCTTTTTTTTTTCTCCTTTGAAACTCAGTTTTATTGATGTAAGATGACATTAAAGCATCCATCTCCATCCCACCATGGCTGGGTTTCCAGGTTCCCTGGGCCAGTTTCCTCTCCCAGACTGTTCCCAGTGTGCTCCTCTACACCCACTGCAAACAGCTTTTCTTAAAGTCTTGTGTTCCAGCCAAAGGGGACTGAAGGATGGGCTGCTCTGAGCTTTATTCTGCCAAGTTCCTTTCTGTCCTCCAAGGGAGTGATGGGGATCTGTCACCTTGACCAGTTCTGTCTGTTCTGTAGGAAATCCTAGAACAGGGGAGATGTTTGGGTCATCAGATGCTTCAGTCCCCTTATGGAAGTTGCAGAGTAGGAGAACCTGGATCAAAGATCTTATGTTAAATTTGTTGAATAATTTAGGTGGGGAGAGACCTTGCAAAGTCACCTAGTCCTGCTCTTTATCTGGAGCAGGACTGACTTTGGAATTAAGTCAGGTTTCTCAGGATGTTGCCCAGTAAAATGTCAAGAACCTCCAAGGCCAGAAGTGCTAAGGCTCCTATGGACAAAGTGTCCCTCTGCCTCACTGTAAAGCATTATTTTTTCTTTCTAATTCTCAATTCCAGCCAGCACTTCCCTTGCTGACACTTGTGCCTATTGCTTCTTTTTCTTTTACTGTGCACCTTCCTGTTTCACTTGGAAAGATGAACCTGGACACAGGATTTTGGGAGGCAGTCTCAGGAGGGTCAAACACTGGGGAATAATCAACTCCCTGATGCTGGCTGCACCCTGGTCCAGATGTGCTGATGTCACTTGGTTGGGGGCCTGTTGCTTTTGTTATAGTTTCTGATATCATTCATGTTTATTTCTCTTACAAGACTTGGATTGGGAATCGAAGACGGAAATATCGTTTAATGGGGATTGAGGTCCCACCCCCTAGAGGAGGTCCTGCTGATTTCTCTGATCAGTCTGAATTTGTTTCTAAATCAGCACTTAATCCAGGAGAGGAAACTGCTACTGAAGTGGGGGATGATAATGATAGGAATGATGAAGTATCAATCTGCTTATCTGAAGGAAGCTCACAAGGTATTTGGAATGCAGTTACTACTGTGCCTATATTTTCAATTTTGTGCAGTGTGCATGCTTTGGATTCTGTTGTACACATTCAAAAACGTCTGACAGAGTCACAAGTGCTCCACCCTGCCTGGGCTGAAGGTACTGTTTGGTCTCTTTCTTCTACATCTGTATCTCTGAGTTTTGTTGGGTTTGTTACACAAAGATTGGAGAAACCTTTCATCTCTGAGCCCCATTTCTGCCAGATTGATCTGAAATGAAATCACAAGTTCACGTTTTGCTGGTGCAAGTGAGAGCTGGGCAGACAGTCCAGGTGGAGAAGCCTCACTTCCCAAGGAAGCCAGGTTTAAAAAATGCACTCTGCCAACTGCTCAGTTCTTCCCAGCCAGCTGGAATGGCCATTCCATTTGACAACCCATTCATGGAAGTGTCCAAGGCCGGGCTGGATGGAGCTTGGAGCAAGATAGTCTGTGGAAGGTGTCCCTGCCTTGGCAGGGGTGGAATGGGATGAGCTTAAAGGTCCCTCCCACCCTGACCCAAGCCATGCTGTGATTCCACGGTTGCATCCCTGTGATCCTGATCACCCCCGGCAGCGGTGGGCTGGAGCTGCTGCCGTGCCTGGGCAGAGCTGTGCATTCCCAGTTCTCCTGGCAGGGAGCCCCTCAGCTCAGGCTGCAACAAGGAGCTGCCCAGGCCTCCTGCTGCTCTGTCTGACAGGCAAACACAACCCAGCAGATCAAAGCCAGGAGCAGGGGACAGCTCAGGTGCCTTGGAACTGCACACACAGGGGGTGTCCTCAGTAAACTGCAGGATCCGGAGTGAGAAGTGCCTTCAATTTAATTCCCTTTTCCCTCCCAGGAGCCATGGGATCCATGTCTCCCTGCCCCTCCTGCCCGTGAGCCTGGCACATCCCCCACTCACTAATTGCTCCCAGTGCTTCTGCTTAGAGGAGATCAATGAAGCCTTTACTCTCCAAGCCAGAAGAAAGTCTGACCTCGGGCCTGCTGCTGCTGCAGCTCAGTGTGCCAGGCTTGATCCTGTCATTTCATCAGAACAATTTAAAGGGAAGAGCCAGGGGAACAGAGAGCGGCTGGGAATGAGTCTGGGAGAGCTTTGTCATATTCGACTGTAGAGGGAATAAGATGATAAAGAAATGGGTCAAGTGATTGAAAGCCAAGTGAGATGAGGAATCTCAGAGTCCTTGATTTGCCTGAGGTGTGAAAGGAGCTGATTTAAGTCAGATCTGCTTGAAAGAAAATGGTGACAGGGAAGAGTGTGAAGTGTCTGTAGTTCAAGTGAGGAATGACTGCATGTTTATTGAGCAAGGCTTTCATCAGGCAAGGTGAGGCCGAACACTTGGGTGCATTGTTAGTGTCAGAGCCTAGGGAAGTGCAAGAAAACGACAGGATTTCCACAGCATCCAGGAATCCCATTCCTTTATTCTCCCACAACAATTATTTCTATTCATTTCTGCAGTTTAAAAGAAGAGGTTTCACTGCTGCAGCTCAGCAGGTTTTGAACTTCCTGGAAAATAGTTCCCCCAATAGTCATGGGTTATGTTCAGGCACAGATAGGGAATTGTTCTGTTTGGGAACTGTAACTTTTGGTCCTCATTTATTAAAAAACTAAAACCACAAAAGCAAAGAGCCACTCTGAAAGACAGACAAAAGCAACTTTTGGTCACCTAATTAGAGTGACAGTGTTGATAGCTCCTGCTTTTAAAAAGTAGTGTGTAAATATAAAAAAAAAATAACCTGTGCTGTGATGTGAAATGGAGCATTAAAGCTCACCTATTGCCTTGCCTTTTTAAATTGTGTGTTAACTGAATCCACACTGTGTAAGTGGAGGCCAGCAGGGCTGTGCTGGGTTCCATGAGCTGAGGAGGAATATTTAAGGAGTTGGGAATGCTGTAGGGAGCTGCTTCATACAAGGGCTGTTAAATCAGGGTTGCAGAGTGCCTGGTGCCTTGGAATGTCCTGGAGTCCCTGAGGAGCATCCTCACCCAGTGACCTTCACCCTTCCTTGCTCCCTGCTCCCCAGTGCTCCCATTTGATCCCAAGAGCTCCTGGCACAAATTGTCCTCTGAAGCTGTGGCCAGTGGCAGATTAAGTTAATTTGAAACAATTTCAAATCACTTTTGCTCAGTTTGGAGATATTTAACTTACAGGAAAGTTGTTTAACACCATTAACTGTCTCTATATGGTCTGGCCTAAATATTACCCTGTCCTTGGCAGCACTGGTAATCCCAGGGAAATCCTGTTATCCCTCTTTGTGTGGAGGTGACAGACCCTGGAATCCTCACCTGCCCCTCCCAGTGTCCCACCTGAATCTTGCTGCCCCTTCCCTCTTTTCCTCCTTATATTTAATATGTATAATAGATTTATATTTTAATATGCAGAAGTCAAGCAAATACGAGAATCAAACTTCAATTTTAGGGGTAAATAGACTTGTCTTTCTTTGGGTTATATGTTCTCCATGGCCTTTCAGGTCAATGAAATCATCTCATGCTTTCTGGTTGAAATATCACGGTAAAATCTGCTGTTTTCAAGTGTTTATAAATAAAAAACCACCTTAGGTTCACTAGGGATAAACGTTTGCCATAATCTGATCAGTGTTTGGTTCAAAACCCATCAGTGTCTGCAAGGAGGGGGTGGGATTTAGATATGTACCCCAGAATTTCAGGGAATGCAGGATTTTTCATGTTGGAATTTATTTTAATTAAAAAAAAAAAACAAAACCCACAACTTCTGCACACCTCTGATGTGAAACTCTTCATCACCTTTGAATATTCCAACCTGAACCTAAAAATGGGAAGGTTTTGGTACAGAGAATAACTGGTAGTTTTGTTGTTGTTTCAGGTCACAGCTGGTTTGATGCTGGCCTGAAACTCTTGTGACAAGAGGTCTTTTTAATAAGGCAGATATTCTGTTTTCTGACTAGACATTGATACCATGACTTTGCTCTTGGATTTAGCAGCTGTGACATTTAGTGGTAAACACCATTAATGGTCCTTCAGCATAAAATTGGAATGAAATCTGACAAAACCAATTTATTTCTGCAGAGGAGACGAATGAAGCGCTTCAAAATGAAGAAATTGGCCACAAAGATGATGACCAGAATCCCGTTTCCACTGATAATGTGGTATGGACACCTTTCCTTTTCCACCACTTCATTAATAACTCCTTAATTCATGTTGAAGTTGTTGTGCAGCACTTGTGCTTTTCACTAGGTGACAACTTCAGTTGTGTGTGCTGCAAGTCCTTCCTATTTGAGCATTGAAACTGTACTAAAAAAACTAAAACACAGCAGGAAAAAACCCCAACACCTTCAGTAGAAATGGTTTGCAGAGATGGTGTCCAGGAGACTCAGCTCCCCAGTGTGCCTGAACCCCACATTGTGTCATTTGATGTGATCATGGGAACAAAACCGAGGAATAGTTTTTCATATTTTCTTCTGAAAACACTGCAACAAAACTTTTTTAAAATGCACTTCAAATTGGACTAAAATACATTGGATTTGCATAAGAGATACAGTTTTCCTATTTGAAATTCTAATCTGTTCTTTCTCTTCTATCTTAGAAAGTGTGTCTAAGAAAGAGAGGGTGAATGTTTGGTAGTTATTTAGAGCTTCTTTCCTCAAGCTGGGTCTAAACCCAAAAATATTTGAGTCCCAGTGTTACTGAAGGCCTGATGGAGCAGCAGAACCCAGGGACATCAAACCTCTGAGCTGTTGTCACTTCAGCTGGGCTGGCAGACACTGAAGCACACAAAATGGGCTTTATCCTCCCCGCCTTCAGCCCAGGCTTGGGAGCTTGGTGAGTCCTGCCAGGGAGAGCTGAGAATGGCCCTGGAAGGATTTCTCCTCAGTTATTTCAGGGAAATTCCTGGTGTGCAGCAGGAGGGGCCACGTGCTGCAGGAAGAACCTCTGAATTAACACCTCAGGAATGACCCAATCCATGAACATGGATTGGGCCAGTGGGGCCTTTCCTTACACTGGGTTAAACACCATCCTAAAACACAGTAAAATTGCTTTAACTTCTTATAGACAGGCTCAGAAAGGTTCACAACTGTCAGAACAATTAAAAACAGTAAAAAAACTTGAGTCATATTTCTGAGTTTTAATCAGTGTTAAGCTTGGCCTTAACACTGCACTTCAGGTATCTTTAGAAACCCAGTATAAAAAGCTCCCCAAATTTTTGTGAATCAGGTGAAATGTCCATATTTGTGCATTTGGAGGTGCCCTTTGGATCAGCATCCCCTACAGCTTCAGGCATTTCCCTTGCACCAGGGCCAGGGAAGGCCAGAGGACCCTTTGATTTCTTCAGGCAAGGAATAAATCAGCACTTGCTGTGATGGCTGCTTTGTCCAGAGGCATAAACTGGCAGACCCTCCTTTGCAACAGCAGAGCAGAGCAGGGGCTGTGAGGGGATGAATGTGCAACCTAAAGGCAAAAAGCTGGGCCAGGGAGCTCCTCCTCTGTAAACAGCCCCAGTCTCCATGGCAGCAGCTCCCTCTGGGTTCCTGCTGGATCTGCTGGCTGAGGTGCATGATTGCCATCTAATGGGGGCTGCACGGCTCCGAGCTGCTCAGGAGGCAGCACAGAGTTCTCTCACCTTCATCCCTCATCCTTCCTGCCCCTTTGGGATGTGGATCCTCCTTTGTTTGTCTCCTCTCTGTGTTGGAATCCTTGGAATGAAAGGTTTGTTTCTGTTTCAGAAAATAGAAATTTTAGATGATGAAGAGAGTGATCTGATCAGCAATTCCGAAGTGGATCAGATGAGTTCTCTTTTGGATTACAAGGTGAGTGACTGGGCTGTGTCAGGGACAGCAGGATAATCCCAAGGAGTTCAGGGGATGGATCTGTTGGGAATTCAGCAAAGGCCTGTGGGATCCTGCAGCTCCTCTGCTGTTCTCCTGGTGTGCACATCATGCCCTCATCCCACCTCCAGCTACTTTATCCATGTTTCAACCCAAATGGAGGCAGGAAAACCCCATTTCTACAGAGCTGCAGCTCCCACCACGTGTCCCCAGGAAGGGATTTATGGAGCTGCTCCACCAGAATTGTTCTTGGAATGCTGTGAGGCTTTCCCTGCAGCGTGGTGCTGCCAGCTCTGGAAGGGAATGAGCAGCTGGAATCCTCTGATGGAATGGGGGGATCTGAGGAGAAGTCATTCCCCAGGATGTGGGAGGGAGGAGAAGAGACAGCTTCTGTCTCCTGCCAAAGGCTGAGGGTTCTGTGTGTGCTGCTCTCCCAGGATCTTCCACAGTTCCACGTTTCCTTGAGGTTTTTTACCTCCATTGCTGATTTTTTCCCTTAGAAACCAGGTCTGTTGCCCTGATAATAATCAATCACCAAAATAATAAACAGATCATCTCTTCAGAACAAAAATTCCTCCTTCCAGCAGCGTTTTCTTGGGAAGGGCAGTGGAGAATGAATCCGGAGAAGGAATGACCTTTTCTTAATGTCACCTGTCAGCACAGTGAAAGGCTTGTTGTGACAGTGCCCTGCAGAGCCAGGGTTGTTGTTTGACAGCACTGATTAGTCCTTGAGTTTTCTGCCTGAATCTGAATTCTTCCTGGGCTGGGCAAAATCCAGAGCTAAACAGGCAACTGCTAAGTTTCCATCAGGAAGAACTCAGCTGATTTTTCATGAAAGCCTCAAGATTGCAGCCTAAATATTCCTCTGTCATTCCCAGAGCTGTTATCACCTGGAACAGTGTGGTGAGCAGTGCTTTCACTGAAAAAATGTGAATTTTCTGGGAAAAATCCAACAAAAATGCAACTATTTTTAAAGGTTTGTTGCAAACCTTTAGAGCATCACGTAGTCTCAGCTTTTCATGTCAACTGAAGCTGAATTCCAGCCAGTCTAGAAAGTGTGAGCATGGATATCATATTTTTTTCATTATTCTCTCATGAGCTGGTGCTGTTAAGCAGAGCCCTTCTGCAGAAATGAGCAATGCCTTTGATCTTGTAACCTAAATAAACAGGTTGATTTTCATGATCTTTGCAAAGGTGAATAATCAGAGAAAATTAATTTTAGCTCTGCAGTGATCAACAGGTTTAACATTTGGATCATCCATACCAATGAGTTTGAAGGAGAAGAGATACTTGGAATAAACATAAATACTTACCAAACTGGAATTTTGCAAAAGAGATTTGCAAGTATAGATTGGGAAAATGCCTTTTTAGCATTATTGATATTTCCTCGTTGTGTAAGTCTTTACATCCAGTTCCAGCCCCATTAACAACTCTGTGGAGACTGGAACTAATTGATCTTTAAGGTCCCTTCCAAACTATTCTGTCACTCCGTGATATTCCTGTTTATTCTGTAACCCAGGGGATCCTGAGGAGCTTGGTGAACTGACCCTTGATCCATGTCAAACCCAGCTGCACTGGGGGATGTTATCTGGTAATTCGTGGTAGTTTTGAGGAAGCTTCAAGTCATTTTCCCTGTTTCTGGTGTCAAGACAGAGTTTATTCCAGTTGCTGGAATTTATTTGCTGTCTCTTCTCAGTGTCCTGATCACTTCTAGGAAGAGATCTGGGCTTTGGTTGTCATTGTCACTCAAACCATTGAGTTTTAAGCCAGGTGTGTTTAGCTGTGGTTATTCCAGTGCTGTGTCCTGTCCCCATCCCTGAGGGATTTCACAGACCTGTGCATGTGGCACTTGGGGACGTGGTCAGTGGTGGCCTTGGCAGTGCTGGGGAATGGTTGGATTCAATCTTAGAGGGCTTTTCCAGCCTAAAGGATTTCATGGTTCTGTAATTATTCCCAGAGCTCTCTGGTTTCCCCACAGAATGAAGAAGTCAGGTTCATCGAGAGCCAGCTGGAGAGCCACAAACAGAAATATTTTGAACTGCAGACATTTACCCGGAGTTTGATACTTGCAATTAAATCAGATGATAAAGAACAGCAGCAGGTAAATCCTGGAGCAGGTTTGATATCAGAAGGTGTTTGTCCTTTTGTGTTGTGTCCCTCCCTTGGGTTTATTCTAGAGGCTCAGATTATGATTGAAAAACTGTTAATTTTTTCACTCCTTGTTTAAAGCACATTTGACTGCTGACATAAAAAACGCACCTAATAGTGTATATATTACATATTATATATTATATATTATAGATGTATTTTCCCTTGTAGGCCCTGCTTTCAGACTTACCTCCTGAACTTGAAGAAATGGATTTCAACCACACATCCCCAGAGCCCGATGATACCTCATTCAGCCTCTCGTCCCTGTCGGAGAAAAATGCCTCAGACAGTTTGTGATTTTCTCTTTTTTTGGAAGTGACAGAACATAAACCCCCATGAGGTGCAGGGTTCAGGAGAGAGACTTTTGCTCTGCAGTGTCCTCAGCCCAGGGGAGCCAGCCCGAGGAGGAGGAGCCGCTGCTGAAGGGCGCCCGTGGCTCCTCACGGCCTTGCACTGCCCAGGAATTGGGAATGTTGGGTTTGGAAAATCAAAGAACTGGCTGAGGGAAGGGTTCACTGGGAGCAGCTTGGCCTTGGGTATGATTAACTTCTGACTCACCAGAATAACTCTGGCTCTGTAGCAAAGTCTTTTTGAGCAGGGATGCAAGAGTGGAAAACAAAAATGTGACACACATTGTCACGTGCTCCCCAGGCCTGTTTATTATATTTTTCCCCATTTTTACTCAGGTAGGTGGACTAAAAATTGGGGATCCAGATAGAATAACAGGCTTTCTCTTGAGTTGTGCTTGAAAACCTGAAATTAAAGTGAAGTGTTTTTCGTTTTCTGACTTGACCAAAATAGCTGAAAAAACCTTGAAAGGCTAACTGAAAAAATTGCATTATCAATAAATTATTAATGCAAAGAAGTAGTGATAAGTGTTGGAAGAAATGAGGTGGAAATGGGAACCCTGATAGCTGCAGGACACAACTGCCTAATACAGTAGCAATGAGATTGGATGTTTACACTCTTTAGGGTTTAATGATTGTAGTCACAGTTTTTATTTGTCAAAGCCTGAATGCTGAAGTTCTGCTTATTACTTTAAGTCTTGGTTATATATTTTGCCACAAACTTTGGTCCATTTTACCAAGCCAGTCAGAATTCCACAGCTGTCAATGCATCCTGAAAGGTTTTCCAGTGTAGGGAACTGAGTTTTGCAGATGTGGTTTGAAGCCCTGCCTGGTGGATTTTTTGGCATGTGCCATTTCTGAACTGTGATCTCAATTGCAGGCAGGGGCTGAACTGAATTCCTTCTTCCCCAGAGCTGTTGGCACTGAATCCCTTCACTCCTGTGGTGGAATGGATGTGCAGAGATGTTCAGGTGGATTCAGTGGGGTTTGTTTGTGTCCAGGGAATGTCAGGCCCTGGCAGTGGTGCCAGGGTGGAGTTGACAGGGTGGTGACCAGTGCAAGGCTCCAGCCTTGGAACTCTTTTCTTCCAGGATGGTTCTGTGGGATGCTGCAGGTGCCTGCCCATGGCAGTGATGCTCCAATTCCAACCTGGATATCCCTCAGCAAGCGTTTCTCACACAGATACTTGAGGCCAGTAAGAAACCTGATCTTTCCATTTTATGCCAAGTAATAATTGACTCTGGGGAATCCTTGTTCATGCAGTGAGTAATCCCCTTAATTTCAGTGGCAGGTCCAAGGTGGAGCTCAGAAAATCCCGAGTGTTGGGGAAATAACACCTTTTTTTTTCTTTAATACTGGGATTAACTCAGATTTTAGGGTTTTCTCAGTCTGATCAGTTCCTCCCTAATCACTTGTACAGCTCTTTTTGTTTAGTATCAGTAGTGAGCTCTGTTCTTTCAGGTTTTTAGTCTCTCCTGTCCTTGGGCATGAGGAACTTTTAGCAATACTGTTGAACACCAGCTGCAGAAAGGACAGGAACAGTTTTTAAAAGGTGTTCTGAAGAACCAAAAGCCTCACAGTTCTGCCCCTGTACAATTCTATGAGTTCCCAGCAAAGCTGCCCTTCCACAGAGAGACCCCAGAATCCCAAACTGCTGGGCCTGTGTGCGAGTTGAGGCATTCACCCTCGGAGGTTTGAGAGCAGAGCTCACGGTGCTGTCCTTCACAGGGAGGACAGAGCTGAGCTGGAATTCTGCTCGCTCTGAAAAACTCATTTATAAAGGGTTTTCTATGCCAGGCCAACAATGGTTTCTGTTGCTGTTCTCTCTAGACAGGAAATTTGTGCCGCTGACAATGAAACCTTGTTTTCTGAGAAATTAAAAAAATAATGTTGGGATTTGCCACTATTTGTACCCTGTTTTCCTGCTTCTTCCACTTAAATTCCCATGACAGAGGGCGGGATAATCTTAACAGGAGTTCTCAATTTCATGGTCAATTAAATCATCCCCCTTCCTGCAAGAAAAACTTCCATTGATGATTCATATTTTGCTGTCTTGCTGCTATTTCGTATCCAAACAAATGGAAGGAATGAATTTTGAATGAACTGTTTGCTAGGTACAGGCAATTATGTCAGTCCCTGTTGTCCAGGAAGCTGGAATCCTCTTGGATGTGCAGCTGAGATGAGCTGCAGTCAACGCCCACCACATCCCTGGGGATTGTTCTGTGGTCCTTTCTCCTGTGGGGAGACAAAACACAGCGAGGCAGCGGTGCTGCCGCAGCCTGGGACACGACAACACTACAGGATAGTCAGGAAAAAAGTGTAAATTCCATCCCTGAATAATGAAATCTGGGGAGGAAGATACTCCACAGCTCCTTGGCTGGGCTTTCTTTCAATGTCAGTGTGTATTTCCAACAAAAACCTAATGACTGTTACCATTAGTGATGGTGGAGAGCAGTGGGGGTGGCTCTGGGGTGGGTTTAGGTTCTGGGTGTTTCCCCTGTCTGCAAGATGGTGACAAACACCTGTTAAGTGCAGGGTTTGTAACCTTCTGTAGGAGATGAAGGCAATCCTGTGCTTTTCAGGGTGACAGAAATCAGCCCCCTCTCTGTTTCAGTGAGTGACTCTAATGTGAATTATCACTGGAGCAGAAGTTGATGGTTTTATCACCTTTCTGTGGCCACGTATCAATGTTTGACCACCCTGCAGAGTCTCTCATTTACTTTGTCCATGAGTGATGACTTCCCTGGCGTTGTTCATTCCCAGAGCATCCATGGGAACACCAATGATGTCTTTCTGAAGAAGCCCAGGTGAGAAAGTAGCTCAGAACAGACACTTTAACCAGAGACAGGACGGCCTCTCCCCAGGGAGCTGGTTTAGATGCTGGAAAGTTTGCTCGTGGTTGAAACCCTGCTTCCTGGAGCTTTGCCTCCTCTCCTCTCCCTGCAGGTGATGCTTCAGTCATATTCATAGGTCTGACAGTAACAGGAAATACTCCAATAAAACAAATACTCCAGTGTGTGAATTCAGGGCAGGTTTAAAGGTACGTGAGCAGATGAACCAGATGAGGTTTCTGGAGTGCCCAGCCCTGGAGGCAGCTCTGCACTTTAATCTCTCCAAGTATTTCTTTTCACTAAGGCAATAAAAAGTGTGAAATGAGGAGTCTGGGGCTTTGCAGCCCTGTGAGTGAGGAAAGGAATGTCCTGGTTCTGTCTTCTCCAAGGGGAGAAGCTGTGTGTGCTGCTGGGCTCATGCAGGCGAAGCAATGGAACAAACCAGCAGCATCAGGGACATCCTGGCTCGGGGATGGGAATCCCTGCTTCAAATGGGTCTGCTCTCCCTTTTGGGATGCCTTGCACTGCTGAATTCCTGACACTGAACACAAACTCCAGCACAGCACTGGCCTTCCCCTCAGCATTGCAGACACTGCTGGCCTGTGGTCGCAGGGTGCTGCTGCTGTGAGGAGGGGCAGGAATGCACGTTAGGGGAATAGCACAGAATTCCTGCCACAGGAACAATTCATAAGCTTGGTCCTCTGGCCAGATTCTGCCTTTTCTGTCCCAGATCCTCCAGCTCACTTGGAAGGTGCCTGAGCAAAGTTAGGGGTGGTCAGGGAGGAAACTCCACCTGGCTGCTGGAGAACACGAGCTGGGTTGTGGCCATGGATTTCTCTAACCAAGAACATTTTATCACATTGACCAAATGTGAAATCTGAGAAGTTTGGGAGAAAAAAGTAGACAAAGCAGCACTAGAAAATGGGTGTTTCCCATGGCAGAACAGGTGTTTAGTGTGAATATTTATTGCTCTGAAAAGCAGCAGCTGCTTTGGTCAGAAGGCAACAGAAATGGGGCAGAGCCTTGGGCCTGTTCTTTTCCCACAAAGGCGCAAATCCTCTTGGCTGAAAGGGGTGTTTGAGGATGTTCCTGGAAGGAAAACGGTTCAGGTCAGTGCTTTGGCTCTGGGAACAGTTTCCCATGTTACTGAACCAAGTCAATAACTCTTTTCCAGCTCTGTTTTACATTTTACACAATGCTACCTCTGAAACGTGACGCCCCTTAAACCCATACAGAAAATGTGAACTTAAGAATTTTTTTTAACCTTTTATAGGCAATAAATTATTCCCAACATGCATCCTTCAGTTTTGTGCTTGGTTTTAGCTGAGTGTGAGCCATTCACTTTGTTATTTTAGTGCTGTTTTTCTGTATTTGTGTTCATCACAATCCATGGACAAGGAAATAATGGAATATTAGGGGGACAGTCTTAGCATATGTTCATGAGAGAAAATATTTATGTTAAAACTGAAGGATGGTGGGGTGGCTGTGCTGGTTTTGGTGCAATTACTGTGAGAAATAGGTATTATCCTTAATTCTGGTATTAATGACTGTTGTAACATTGCTCAGTGCATCAGTTGAATTAATCTGAGAGAGCAGTCAGTGATCTCAGCACTGTAAGGAAAAGGATTTTACACTTTCTGAGACATCACAGTTCATAAATACCTCTGCAGATTTTTGTTTCATTTGTTTCCTTTTTTTGGCATAACTTTATAGAGACCTTGTAGAAAGACTTTTGAAGTGTTTAATGAGAATGGATCAGTAATAAAATTAGGTCAAATGTAGATTTAGACCACGTTTGTATTCAAGTTTCATCTGAAAAGAGTTCCTTGAATTTTCCCCGTCACATTTCTCTCCCTGGAATACAGGGGAAAGGGTGGCAGGATGCACAAGGGGATGGAGAGAATGAGGCACAAGGAGGCAGAAATGAAGGTTCTGGGTTTCAGTCAAGAAAATTTTGATAAACTAAAAGGTTTCTGTGCTGTGGAAAACAAGAGCTTCTGCTTTATCTGCAGATTTTGTGAAATAACAGTTCAAAAAGTCAGTGGCAAATCCACTGAATTGTGCTGGGGGAAAATTGTCTTCTCCAGGAGGAATTTTATCATTTCTAGGGTTAATTCTGGAATTACTGAGTGTGTGTGAACACAGATGCAGTTTTACAATGTGCACAGATAGACTGAACTTGATCACAGTAGCTCTACAAAGGTATTTTAACTTGAAATGTTAGTGGAATTCTTCTAAAATATATTTCAGTTGCTCTTCTTTTCCTGTCTTGCTGTATTTCAACTACATAGTTCTGAAAATTAGTCAGATACATCCATACAAATATGGTTTATTATGTCCTTGCAACTGGTAACTTTTAGGCTTGGAAATTCTTGAAAATGCCTATAATAATGATACTTCTAAGTGATCTTGGCAAATAAACAAACTGCTGTATTTATGAAGAGATAATGAATCTTCTGCCATGGTAATTTCTGCTTTATTTTCACTATAGGAATCCGTTTCGTTTAAAAAAAAAACTCTGGAAGTTTAAATATTATTGTATAACTTGGATGTTTTCCTTAGCCTACAGAACAGGATAATTGATGATTTAAAATCTTTTATCATTTCCTTGTGGGCCAATTCCTTAAGCTTTGTAACCTGAGTGTATTCCTGAGTTTCTCTGTGAAAATCACTATTTATATTGCATTTTTATGATTTGTATCAGTACGTGTAGCAAAGAAACTACTACAAACCTTCAACTGAAGTACCTCCACTATGGTCCAGGACACCTGATCTGGGCATTTTGAGTGCCAGATGCCCGGAGAACCGGTCCAGACATTTGTATTGAGTTGGTTTTCTGTGTATATAAAGGGTATTTATAATCTTGTATTAACAGAGTCATCATTGGAAATGCTGATTTCCTGCTTTCAAAGCCTGCTCAGCTATTTTTATATAAAACGTTGGTCTTCGCCTTAATTTTTTTTGGTGAGAAGTTGTGCCATAGATATTTTAACTTATCCTTTACAGAGTTTGCTTTGACTTCTCTTAATTAATTATTTTTTCCTCTAATTGTCCTAATTTGTTTTCTCCTTAAAATGCATCTCAAGATTGGTTTGCTTTCTTAATTCTTTTTTTTTT
>VXAC01003307.1:71244-86954 GCA_013399225.1 Rhipidura dahli | reverse complement strand
TTTTTTTTTTTTTAAGTTTTGGAAGATCCCTTCATCTGCATGCTTTGGTAGCTCGAGTTTTTCCTCTGTAGTTTATTGTTTATAGTTTAGAAGAACCTTTTATTGAACCCCCCTGAAGTAATGCTTGTACAAATGTATTTAGGGTGGCCCAGATGGTCAGAGAAAAGGGCTATTTAGCATTGGTAAATTTGTCTACTGACTCAAGGATATTTTTCTACGTCTGTCAAGTTTGGGACTATGGAGAAATGAAATAAAGGTGAACTAACTCCTTTTCCTATATGAACTTCTCTGTTTCTGTGTTTATTATGGCTTTGGAAATGTTCAGCTCTGTTAAGAACTGAGACAAGAACTTAACAAGAACTAAACCCACATAAGGGCTCAGCCCTAATTCTTCAGTTCCCACCATATAAATTAATTTGTTATTTATGGAGAGGCTTTTCAGGATTAGATTTTTGTACAAAACTTGGAAGCCTCTGTCCCAGGAGCAGTGGAATGTCCCTTCCCAAAGGGATTTGTGTCCATTGAAGGCACTGCACGCCCAGCACTGACACAGCTCAGCTCATGCGAAGGGGATTGAGTTGTGGGGCTTTTTAAAAGCTGCTTTTAAGCTAAATGTGAGCCCTTGGTGCTCTTTTCATCCCATCCCTTGGCCTTTCCTAAGTTAAAAATCTCCAGAGCTAAATCCCGTGGCCTCTAACCTCAGCCCTGATCCACGTGGATGGGAACCGGGAAAAGTTAAAGCCGGTGCTTGTTGGCTTTGGGAGCAGTTCCGGAGCCCGGCTGTCCTGGGCAGCTCCCAGTGCGGTACCACGGCTGAGGGACAGGATTGAAATTGAATTCAAACCCAGGAACAGTGAAAAAGAGCCGGAAGGGATCGCTCGGGAAAGGGCTTCGGTGCCTGGGGGCATCCCGGGCTGGTGTCGGGCAGGGACACGGGGGGAAGGGGCAGCCGGATCCCTCCATCCCCGGCTCCCTCCGGTGACAGGGGCGGGCAGCTGGCGGTGTGGCCGCGTCCTGCGGGTGCTGCGGGCACACGCCCGCCTGGCTCCTCTCCTGCACTGCAGATTTGCATAATCCTGATTAATTAAACTCTCAGAGCTCCAAAGTCACCCAAACTGCGAGCTCAGCCCCCGCCCAGCTTGGGAATTACGGCTGCAGAGAGGGAGGGTAAAAGCAGAGAGAACATGGATGGAGAGGAGTTCAATCTGTCCGACCCTAAAGATTTATTAACAAATGTTCCGGGACCCCGAGCTCGGATGTTTGGGAAAAGCCCGCCCCGAGCCGGGAGGTGCTGCAGCTAAGTTGCCACCTGGTGGCAAAAAAACCCCAGGAACTGAGGGAAAATTGCCTTGAACTGTCCCCATACTTCGTATTTCAGAATGAGCAGCTATTTTTGTCTCAATGAAAAATCAAAATAAACCGGGCATTTAGTAAAGAGGAGACTGAGATCAGACTGAAGGTGCAGCCATAAACCAGGAGCATATTCCCGTTTAGTTTCCCCACATGGATTTAGGTTTGGGGGCACCAAAGCTGCTCCGTGGGATGAGGTGATGTGTGAGCAGCGGGGACAGCTGGGGTGGCCACTCCAGCTCCACCTGCCTGCTGCAGGGACCGAGAGGAAGGGCCGTGGGACTAGAAAGAAGCAGGAACAAAAGGTGCTTTCTAGTTATTTTTTGTGGTTGTTATACTAGTGGGGAAGGAAAGTAGACAAAAGGGCAAGAAATGTGAAAATGTCCAGACTTTACCTACTATTTAATCTTGCTTTTTGGTTATTTTTTGCTGGAAATCTGGAATAATCTTGGACTGTGTAGAATTTTTCACTAGAAAAAGCTCATTTGACTTTTCTTGAAAGAAAAATTCTCACCAGCCTCAATCTTCCTTTGGCAGTCTCCTCTTTTCTGTTAAATGTGAAATTTTCAGTTAAAGGCCCTTTGCCTCTTTCTTCCGAAGGTTTTGGGCTCAGCCAAAATTCAGGGGAATTTGAAGGGAATTTGAAGGAGTCACCCAGCAGATTCCACACCCTCAAGGATGGACAGAGCAGGGGAGCAGCAACCACACCTGGAGAGTCTATTTTGGGAAGGGCAAATCCATGCAATGGCACCTGGGAACAGACACCCACCCCACCAGGTCAAAGACCATGGGTTAATTAACCTGAGTTTAATGCTCTGTTAATCATTTCTCTCTGTAACAGTTGCAAACCCATTGCAACCAAACCCCCCAAACCTTCATTCCCATAATAGTAATAAATGGCTCACTGTGATCTGAACTATAAACAGATTTCATGAATTCTGCCAGAAATTGAATTATTTCTTTATGCCCACATGTCTTTCCTGGTTTGCTTAATTCTGCCAAATATTTAGCTCAGCCTTCTCTTCTCTCAGCAACCCACACTCTCCTGGCTACATCATCCCATTTTTGGACCATTATTTAAAATTTCAGTCTTTTTACAGAGCCTGGCTGAGGAATCAAAACTGATCAGGAAGGAATGAAACAGCTGAAGGTGTTCAGCTCCTGTGTGGAGATAAGGTCGTGGGCTCCTTACAAGACACCTGCACAGCCAAGCAGCAGCAGGGTTTGACCCCAGCCCTAACCAGCTCCCTGGTTTAGCCCTTTCTGGGAAAAATTCCGCTGGAGTGTGCTTTTTGTCTAAACACTGAGCTCAGGGCCATGGGAACAGGTTTTTGCATGTTCCACAATCACACTTCACAAATATATGATTTTCTGAGTTTCCATTCCTTAAAATATTAACTTGTCAAGGGTATTTTTCATACAACACCCCGAGTGTGTGGCTGAAAATGCCATTTCTTGCTGCCATGGGGGGCTGTGAGCTGGCTCGACGCTGCCATGATCCGTGTCCTCAGCAAGAACCATGACTCACCATTTTCAAATTGGTGCTGATGGCCTGAATGACAGGCAGAAAATATTGACAAAATAATCCTTGTCCAGCAATCAGCAGTAAAACCCCCTTAATTTGTGCAAACATTCCCAACTAAAGACTCCTAGCACCTTTGCAGATTATTTTCAATTGCTTTCCCCCCCTTTAATTCAGCTGAAGAAGCTGAGATAAGATATTAAACCATTCAGTGCCCTCCCAGCTCCATGCCCTGGTGTGTCGGGTCCTGTCCTGGGGGAGCAGGAGCAGCTCCTGGAGCCATTCCCTGCCGTGCTCCCAGCCCGGGGACAGGGATGGGGACAGGGACGGGTGGCAGTGCCGGCTGCTCGCTGCTCCCACGCCAGAGCCATGTGTTGATTCACTCTGTAATTGATTTGGGCAACTCGAGGCAATCGGTTTCCAAGATACCACATCCTTCAGATATTTAAAACCCCTCACTCTGGCAGTGTATTATATTTAAATGTCGATGGATGATCCGGGTGTGTATTTATAGCCACGCTCAGATGGGCTCTGGGAATGGGCCATGGATGGCTGGGCAGGGAAGTGTGTGTGGCTGGAATTCTGAGGGGGCTGGGGCACTGGGGGCCCCTCTGAGTCACCCCACAATCAATATCTCACCATGAGTCCATGCATCAGAGGTTCTGTTGACTCCACCATGCTGGGGTTCAGTGCAGCTCCAATTTACAGCCAGGCCACGAGCAGTGATTAGAGACTGATTTCAGATTTCCCTTCACAGCAGTGATTCCCTGTTTCCCAGCCTGGGGCAGTGACTGGTCCAGCCAGGTGAGGTGCATTTTGTTTGCTGTTCCTGTCATTCCTCACAGTCACCTTCCCACCTCCACACCTCTGCCATGGCTCACACAGGGATCACTCCCTTCCAGCAGTGAACATTGGCTTCCTGGATACAGGAAATTTCCAAAGAAGAGGGAGGAGACTGCTGTGATCTCCCTCTGGATTTCCAGCAAAAAAAGAGCGGAAATTCTGGTTAAATTGGTTGAGTATTATGAGACCTGGAGCTGCACACAGATCTTGTGAGCTTGGGGTTTCCACGTGTGGAGAGAAACTTGTGTACATAGAAGTAGAGGGGACAGCTCTGAAGCAGGCAGGAGAGGCAGGGAAAACCCAGGAGGTGGATGGGGACAGGGACACACAGGTGACCTCATCTTGGACAGGCTCTGCAGGTGCAGCTCTGAGCAGGAATGAGAGGAAGAGTTCCCAAACTTCTGCTCTGGGCTTCTGGAGCAAGAGGAACCCTCACCCACATCCAGAGGCCTGGCATGATCCCAGCTTGGGCAATGCAGAGCTTTCCTTGGTTTGGCCCAAAACAGGGTGTAAAATACACTAAGAATGGAGATAAAACAAAGGCTTGGACTTGTGGCCTCCCAGCTTTGTCACCACTGTAATTTGGACTAAAAGTGGGGATCCAGGATCACACATCAGCCAGAGGCTGGACTCAATGACCACAGAGGTCTTTTCTAACCTTAAGGGTTCTGTGAAATCTTCCTTTCATCCATGCCTTGGGTGTGGGTGGCCCCAGGAGGCCAGAGCAGGAAGGGAACAGGACCAATCCATCTTGGAAGTGCAGGTAACAAAGGTTAAACTGAGACACGAAGTGTCCCTGCACGATGGAGAAAGGGAAAGTGGTAAAACCAGGAGAAGGGTCGGGAACGCAGGGAGTGCCAGCCAGGGACATCCAGGTGCTGGGGGAGAGAGAGGAGGAGCAGCAGGGAATGGGAGCAGAGCACAACAACGCGGTGGGGTGTGAGGGGCTGACCCTGGCTGACCCTTCAGCGGGCTCAGAGCAGTCACCTGAAGGAGCGGGCGTCACCCGGTGTCACCCGGTGTGGGGCTTGGCCCGGGCTCAGCGGGAGCGGCTCCCGGGAAGCGGCGCGGGGTGGGATGTGAGAGCGCTGACGGCGCTGCCCGTGGGAGTAGCTGTGGGATGGGATGACGGGTGATTTTTGGCTCAATAAGGAAAAAAAAATAAAACCCAACCTTTTTTTTTTTTTTTGTTTGCTTCAAGCCTCACTATGAGCTTCATATTGTGGACTTCTTGCTGGAATGTTTTAGGACTGGGATACATGCAAAAAAAAGGAAAATCTGCACAAAAAATAATGATTTGTATTAAAAGCAGTGTAGTAATAAGCAGAAGTTATAATACAATCCATTAGAAAATCCCCTGCTTAAGAGGTTGTCAGAGCTGTTTTTACCCTTATCTACTAACAATGTTGAGTTACTTTTTTATTTTTTTCATATCCCAAAGATTTTACAATGATGAGTATTTATTCTGGAAGCATTTCTTAGTTCAAAGTATGAGAGCTTCAACAAATCCCACTCATGCTCTGGATAAACTGAGTCATTCCAGCTTCCTCCAGCCAAGATCTGACCTTTGATAAGTTTAATTTACACTTTTTGGGTGACTTCTTGAACTGCTTTGTCATTTGCAACATAACTATTGAGGCTTGCTGGCCACTGTGGGGTTGAGGACACCTCTAAAAGCTCAGGCCACGATTTCCAGCTCAGAAACATCTTGAGGGAGGAGGGAATTGGACCCTCGGTGGGGCATCAATGGGACACAGAATGGTTTGAGGTGGAAGGAACTTTAAAGCTCTTCTCACTCCCCCCCCTGCCACGGGCAGGGACACCTTCCACTATCCCAGGCTGCTCCAAGCCCCATCCAGCCTGGCCTTGGACACTTTCAGGGTTGGGGCAGCCACAGCTTCTCTGGGCACCCTGTGCCAGGGCCTCACCACCCTCACAGGGAAAAATTTTTTGCTAATATCCCACCTAACCCTAATCTTTGTTATCCTGAAGCCATTCCCCTTTGTCTTGGCACTCCAGGCCCTTGGAAACAGTCTCTCTCCATCTTCCCTCTGGGCTCCCTTCAGGCACTGGAGGGCCACAATGAGGTCTCTTCTCCAGGCTGAATACTCCCAATTTTCCCAGCCTTTCCTCGAAGCAGAGCTGCTCCATCCCTCTGGTCACCCTGGTGCCTCCTCTGGAATATTTCAGTCCCGTTGAGCTGCAATGCCATCACAGTTGTTCTGGCAGGTGCTTTTCCCAGTGAGCCCCCAGCCCGTGTGGATTCCTCACCCGCCCCAAGGCCGTGCCAGGAAAGGCAGCAGCAGCCAAGGTGTCTGCAGGGGAGCTCTCCTTGTTTTCCAGCTGTATGGAGCAGAATGAAACAGAGGTGTCACTGTGACAAGCCAACAGCTCTGAAAAAGCGCTCCCAGAGTCTCCAAGCGAATTTGGAGGGAGCCAGAACAGCGGGGTTGGAGTTAAACAAATAAGCAGACAAACAGGGAATGACAATTGTGGGCTCCCCTGAGCTTTCTGCAGCTCTCGGCGGGTTCAGCAGATCAATCAGAGTGACACAAGGGGAGTCAGAGGGAAATGCTGAGCAATCTGTGTGGTGTTTTATGGAGGAAAAGTCCTTTGTACAGAAAATATTTATGGCAAAATGTTCTCCTGTACAGAAAATTGATACCACGTGTTTATCCCTTTAAAATCACATCTAAGGGGTCTGGGGGCCTCCTGCTGGTTCTGTGCTCAGGTAAAACCTCCCTCACCCAAAAAATGCCATTAATTGAGTCCATTGGGTCCACTGGGTCCAAAAATATGCCATGAATTGATATTAAATGGGTCCATAGTTTTACTTGTAGCTGTCAATACAGATGGAATCATCTCTGAGTGAAAACATCGTCCACCTAGAGCGCTAAATAGCCAATATTAATAGCTAGGTGCAACATAAAATACTTTGTAACTGTCTTATTAAAATGCATTAAGCAATGAGGACTTTGTCATAACGGAAGAAATACATTACTTCTGTTGCATTACAAGCTTAGTGATTGTGCTTAATCACCCATTGTTTGGTGATTGAAAATTTGGAAAGGTGTTTTAATTTAAATTTTGAAGCATTCTCAGAGTTCAGGTGCTTCTGAAAGGCATTGTTGGAAAGCAGTTGTGGCACTCACAGAGGCACAATTTTGCAGTAAATCCAAGTTGCTGCTTGCCCAGCCACACGCTGCCTCAAGCCCTCGCTGCTGAGTGCAGGGACAATTTTAGATATCATTTAACAAGGCTGACTGCTTCTTTCTTTGAGTTAATTTGAACTTCAGACCTTGCTCATCTGCCTCTGTTTATGTGCATTTATCCATCCTTGAAAATTTTCAAATTAATATTTCGCTGTGAATATTGGAAGTATTTTAATTCTGACTATCCCTTTCAATGGTTCCTGTAATTACAAGGTACGTCATTCATTTGAGATTTAAATCTGCTTCCTTCCCACACAAACCCAGCATTATTTCTTTTTTCCTCGAGATGACTGTTAGCAGATTTTAAAAGTGAGGCTTATTAATTTTTTGTATCAAAAAAGCAGATCCTCCTCTTTTTAAGAGTCCTGCCTGGTGCTTTTTGCTGGCCTTTCAGAGGTGGCACCACACTGTGTTTGTTGCAGGAGGGAAAATCAAAAGGTTTTTCCCCCTCCTTTTATGAGATAAATATTGACACTCAGAATTACATATTTTAAACTTGCTTCAAAACACAACGAACTGGTGAAATGTAAACTGAAACCAGGCTGGAGGTGAGGTTTTGTAGCTTTGTTAGGGAGGTTGAGGTACCCCAGAATAATTCTTGCTGTTTACAGGTGATTTATTGCTCAGCCCGTGGCTCTGCTGCTGGGCTGGGCTGTGGGTAAGAGCCATTCTTTACAAGTCTGACCTCATCCTGTGAGATGTTTCCTCCACTGAGTGCTCGTGTTTCTCACTGAAGCCAATTCACAACATTTACTAAAAAACCCTCCCATTAAGGGCGGTGAGAACCTGCCTCTCACATGCTGTGGACTGGATTTTTTCCCTGTCATTGCAAGTCTGCTCGTCTGTCAATTTTTACCACTTTCAGCTGTTCTGCCACAGCTCCATCGGTGCCTGTGACAGCTCCTCAGTGAAAGGAGAAGCAGCTCTTTCGGTGTCAATGTCAACTTGTTGAAGTCTCTTCACAATTGTTTGTCCCTGTAGATTTACAGCAAAGGAGGAAATGTGACAAAGAGCTGGGAGTTGTAGCGAGCCCCATCCTTCCTTACTCAGCGTTCAGCTGCCCCGTGGCTGCCGTTGGTTATTAGGAACAAGGTAATGAACTGCAAAGTGTTTTGTGGCATTTCCCTGCAGGAGAGACACTGATTGAAGATCCATTGCCTGGTAAGTGCTGCCTCAGATTTGACCTGGGAAAGCACAGTGTGACTGGGACAGCACTGACTTTGCTGGCAGGGCTGTGCTATTGGATGGCGTTGGAGGATGGGCAGTGAACTCCTGCAGAGCAGCACAGGATTCCAGAATCCCTGAGGCTGGGAAAGACCTCTGGGACCATCGAGTCCAGCCTGGGACCGATGCCCACCTTGTCACCAGCCCAGAGCACTGAGTGCCATGTCCAGGCATGCCTTGGACACCTCTCAGAATGGGGACTCCAAACCTCCCTGGGCAGCCCCTGCCAAGGCCTGAGCACCCTTTCCATGGAGAAATTCCTGCTGCTCTCCAACCTGACTCTCCCCTGGCCCAGCCTGAGGCCGTTCCCTCTCCTTCTGTCCCTGTTCCCTGGGAGCAGAGCCCCATCTACCCCAGCTGTCCCCGCCTGTCAGGGAGCTGTGCAGAGCCACAAGGTCCCCCCTGAGCCTCCTTTGCTCCAGGCTGAGCCCCTTTCCCAGCTCCCTCAGCTGCTCCTGGGGCTCCAGCCCCTTCCCCAGCTCCGTTCCCTTCCCTGGACTCACTCCAGCCCCTCCATGTCTTTCTGGCAGTGAAATCAGGAGCAGGTTGGAGTTCTGGCATGTCGACAATCCTGTATTTAATACAACTGTGTAAGCCCAGCTGAGAGAAACATGAGCTAGAGGCAATTTGCACTGTTCCTTAGTCTTTTCAACAACCCTGTGTGTGGCTCGAGAGGCTTCTCAGCCTAGTAAAGAGTTTCAAGTAAGTTCTAGTCACTTACCTGCTCATCTCAATATAATACTGTTATTTGTCTAATTGTTTCTATTCTTGTGTGTTTGCTATGTAAAAATGCAGTAAAGCCATTATGCAGGAAAAGAAAAGGAAAGTGGTTGAGATGATTATTCTGTTATCAGTCATGACTAAGATGAAGAGAGATATACTAGCAAGACATTGTTCCTAAAATAGCTATCTTGCAAACAAGAAATGTCAGTCAAATGAGGTTTAAATTAAATTCCTGATAGCAATTACTTACAGAATTATCATGCTCCCATTGAAATTATTATGAATATTGTCACCAGAGTTAATGGGAAAAGGATTTTGGCTTCAGGTACTGATTCTGAAGCGAATTCCAGAATATGCTCAGCTTGTGTCCTGCTGAACCCAAAGTCACAGGGCTCCAAAGAGCATCCTTGGCTGAAGGGTGGCTGCAGGCTCGGGGCAGTGGGAAAAGGTGAAACTGAGATCTGGGCACTTGCAGGAGGTATTGAATGGCCACAAATGAGTGACCTCAGTGGGAGCAGAACTGATGAAGTGCAGAAATGTGATGTGTGTTCCAAATAAAGAACTGATGAGTCAAGTTGTGCCCCAACTGGAACAAGAGCAAAGTCAAGACAGCTTGAAAATAACCTTGATTGTAGTGGAGAAGAAGAAGTAGTGGAGTTGTGGTGACCCCCAGGAGCCCCAGAGCAGCAGTGGCTGGAAGGATGTGGATCTCTGTCCCTTCGGGAGTGGGGACCCTTTCAGCACTCACTGCTGCTGCAGCAATTATCTGAAGACCCAAACGAACATTCCTGAAGTGGCATTCACAACCTCCTCTCTGCTCCAGTAATGCAGCTATTACTCATCCAGTCAAGTCCTTTTGTTACACAATAAGGAGAAAACAACTTCTAAATATATAATTTCAAACGAGTATCTTTATACTGCAAGACACAAACAGCTACTGCTGAATTATTTCTGACAGATACTAAGTTCCTATTTAATCTTCCAGGTTGAGGCATATTTCTAAGCATGGCTCAGTAGGAAGTTAATTATAATCTTCCAAAATGGGAAGAATTTTCACCTGAGATGATTAGGATACTGGTTTGAGGCATGGTATGTGGGCTCCTAGCTAAAGTTAGGAACTCGCAACATCTTTGGCTCTCTCTCATTGCAGAAGTAACACCTTCTGCTGTCACAAAAACTTCCCTGAAGATGGAGATCACGATGATTTTGGATGCAATCAATCCCTTAAGTATTCAACATTGTTGATACATTTGCACATTGGAACATCATGGTGGTTTACTCTGCCCTCTAAGGCAGAATTCGTTCTGAATTCCAGCTGGATTTTTCAGGCTTGGCTTTAGCTTCAAAGGTAAATCAGGTTTGAAGAAATATAATGAAGCAAGTTTTGGAAAAAGACAAAAGTATGTGAGATTTAGTTTTTTTTAAAAAAAGGATCAATTGCTTGTGGTAGATTTGCCATCTGTTGGTGTGTGCACACTGCTTCAGTGACTTATTTCAGGATTTAATTACATTTTCTGACTGCACTTGGCTCAGCTAACCTTGGGAGTTTCTATGAGAAATGCAGTTGGTCATATTTCCTTCAGTAGCTTTTGGAAATAGTTGAATTACCAAAGAAATTCTGGTTCATGAGTCCTTAGGAGGAGGTTGGACAAAGCTGAACCTCAGGGTTTTCACTGAGTCATTACGTGGAGGCTGCAGGATTTCTGTGGTCCCTGCTGGGCTTTCCTAAGCTCAGACTCCAAAAGTGCCCACAAAGCCTGAGTATCCATCCCTGCAGTGTCACTCATGAGTGTAAAACCAGCCCCCTCCTCACTCCATCCCTGCTGTGCCCTCGTGGTGGGCCCATGATTTACTCCGGGTCCCTTGTCATTTCCCACAGGACTTGGGGAGCTGATGACTGCTCATTACTTTCCTTCTCTTTGCAATTTGTGCACATTATTGACAACTATTTTATGTTCATTCCAAATATAATATATATATAGTGAAAACGTGTGCAGAGAAACAGGAATTTCCCCACCTTCAGCTCTGAGTGAAGGAACGGAGCAGTGCCTGGTGGGATGGTGGAGGTGGGACCCACACCTGTGAAAAATCCCAAACAATGTGAGAGGGGGGTTAATCCCTCTCCCTTGCAGTAAGAAGCCAGGGAACACCAGGTGAAACTAAGCAGCAGACTCAGAGTGAGGTACTTTTGTGATAAGGGTAGAATTTGCAAGGTGTTATGATCACTGTAAGTGTAGATATTCCAGAAAGCTTGGGGAAATTGATGGAGGAAGTATCCAACAAGACTGTTCTGTGCAGGACCCTTGGCTCATGAAACCTGAATTGCTTGAGCCTGAATGCAAACCTGGAGCTGTATTTTTAGCTATTGCTTACCCTGTTTGTAGGTTCTGTCTGGCATCTGCCTTCCTGGCCAGCGTGGAGACAGGATACTGCATCTTTAATTTAGATTTTCCTTTGAGGATAGAGAAGAACTGAGTTGTGTCACTTGGCTGGTTCATAGCATTCACTCAGTTTGGGGGAAAAATACAAACTACAGGGCATTTAATTTCAAAATGCATTTCAAAATGATGGAAAAGTGAAAGGTTTAAGTGAAAGCAAGTATATATAAACATAAAGTCTAGTAGGATCTTCATTCACTGTAACTATCTGCAGTTTTCATCCCCTACTGTCAAAGCACTGTGATCAGCAGAGATAAATTCATTGTATTTTCCATATGGCTGAGATATTTCTTGAGCTCATTTTGGACAAATGTGGCAAAATTTGCTGCTAAGTCTGTCCTGTAGTTCCAAAATATCCCCCAAAATATGTTTGCTTTGACGGTGAGAATGAAATAGTAGATCTTTCTTAAGGTGTTGATCTGGGAGCATCATCTGCAATTGGTTTCCTTTTTTTATCCCTAAGAGAGCTTTTAAAACCTTGCTACGAAAGTACAAAGATGAGATGAAGAAATGAAATGAAGCTGAGGCAGGGATTCACTACGGGTCTCTTCCCTCTCACTTCATGCACTGACACAACCACAACAGAGTGTAAGGGAGAGTGATTCTGGCTGTCTCCTCGTGGGAGTGGCTCCACACAATGGGGCAAAGCACACAATAAACTCCTTAACAATGTCAAACTGTATTTGTTACCACATCTCTGTGAATATACACACACACCTGAGCTTGGCTCTATGTGCAGATTTTAAATATCAGAATGTACAGGGTGGGGTATGGACTCTCATATTTTTGTTTCATATTCAGACTGTATGGCATTGACTGAAGATTTTGTCATGATGCTGTTCCATAACTTAATCTGCATACAGATGTCTGGTATTGGGATACCAGTGTCTAAAATTATGAAAATCTTGCTGCATTTACCTCCTCAGGACCTGTGTGAAAAGGATTTCTACATTTTGATGGCCATAGCTGTCTCAGAGCCCATACGAGAGCTCCCCATGCTCTGTGTGAAGCAGTGCCTCCTCTAGAACAATTCTGGCAGGGACTCAAGGATACAAGGACACAGTTTTGTTGCATCAGGACAGTTGTTTTTCCTCCTCGTAGGAGAGCAAGTGGCACAAACAGGGCGTGCTTTGTACCCACGAGCATTCATCCACACAACAGGGGAGGGCTGTGCTGCTCTGACTTCTGAAAATGTGCTCAAATCATATTGTACAACAGATTAAAGGTGAAATGATGATGAACTTGAATAAACTCGCCCTGAGAAATTAACTGTATCCCCCCAAACCACCTTCACAATCAATCCTTCAGCCTGCCTTGAACTGGATCCCCAAAGCCAAATTGGTACCCGTTTCCTCCAGCAGTGTTACCAGTGCTGTAAAAGCAGAATGAAACAAGCAGGGGCAGCTTCCTCAAGCTTTGCTTTTTGCACAGTTTTCTTCCTGAGCTCTTGCTAAACGAGGCACCATCCACATATTCCTCTATTCCCACTGCCTGGCTTTCCAAAGGGAGCTCTGCTGTCTTTGCCGTTGTTCGGATTCAGTGTCAGCACCTGGGGGAAGGAGGGGAACAAAAGACACTGGCCTGATGATAATATTCTTATTTTTCCTTTCTTGAAAAGCTTTCAGGGTGAATGAATGCAAAGTTTGCAGGATTCTTCTGAAGTAATCTTTTTTAGGGTAGCTACAGATTAACAAAAAACTGGAGAGGGAATGTCAATATGTAATTGGCCTCTCTGACAAATGTCCTGCTGGGAATGACATGCAGGAAATGTGCAGAGATTTTAAAAATTCATAAATAAGGTGTTGTTCATATGTTCAAATGTGTGATTGATGATTTTCAGAGAAATTTCAGAGTGAAATATGCATGGGTGCTGTCAGGTGGCTGCAGGTGCATAAAAGGGACAACTGAGTGCTTGGATTTCATGTAACTCATACTGAACAAGCTGAATTTTGGCTGCAGATCCCATTTATTACTATATTATTATTACTTTTGTTTTTATTTTTATTATTTTTATTCCTTTCCTATTGGGCTCAGTAAAATACTACTCTCAGCAACTTTGCCATGCTGTAGAATTAATTTTGAAGTGAATCTATATTAAGAAACTAATTATTTGGAACCCTTCATCTAATCAAAGTCCCTCAGAGGTTCTCATGCTGCTCATACAAGGACCTGCTGAGGGGTGGAATGGGCAGAACTTGCTGAACAGATGAAGGTGCTGAAATGTCAGGAATATTCAGCTGCAAATTGCACTGCAGGGATGTGATAGCCCCAGCTGAAACCTGGGCACCAAATGAGATCTGATACCCCTACAGGCAGATTAGATGCTCTGGAAATAGGGGTAAATAATATCCAGCTATATCACATCTAAATATTCATTTGAAACCCAAGACACGAGGCCATGGTCCTCCCAAATCAGTGATTTGCTAATGTATTTTTGATGGTTTATTTCCCTGTAAAAGAGCATTTGAGGGGAGTCTTGCTAATTTTTACATTTCTGTGACATATTGTTGCCTTTTTATTGAATACTTTTTGCTTGTTTGGTTGTGAGACCTAAAGTAACAGAAATTCAGAATTTACTTTTTCTTATATCTACATACATAATAATTTCCCTTTTCTAGCCTTTGACACAAATAACAATCCTAACTCCTTTAATTATTGCTTTCCTCTGAATTTCTCAAATCCCTGGGGAGGCAGAACACTTGTTTGCAGCCTGTTATTATTTGGAGCAATGGGAGAAGTCAGATGCAGGAAAACAGCATCTGCCACAGGAATTTTAGACACAAGTTCTTGTTGAGCGCTCCAAGAACTTTCAGAAATCACTTCTCACTTGATTTCTTTTATATTTAAGTTAAGATCTGTCTGATGGCACTGCTCAAGTAAGTACAGATTTAATCTCCCAGAAGCTTTGGCCATTTGGCTCATTGTGGATCCACACCAGTGTCACCAGTAGATGCACTGAGATGGATATTGCTGTGTGGGCACCAAGAGCCTGCAAAGGTGGGGCTTGTCCCTTCATCTTCTGCCACTTAACTGCAGAAAAGGCTCCATGTTCACACACTCCTACCACAACAAAAATAAAGTGACCCAGCCTGAACAGTTCTATATTTAAAGCATAAATTCTCTGTCGACATTAACTACCTGTGACTCTGGTCCTCCGTTTTCTCACCTGATTTTTATTTTCTGAAGGACAAACATTCCTGGTACACAATCCAAAACATTTGTCTTCCATGGTTGAGTTCCAGACCTTTAAAAATAGGCTTGCAATGGAAATGCTGATGAGCCAGCTGGCTGCTGCTGCAGTGACACACTCTCAATAGGCAACTCTTCAGCGCCGGGGAACAGGGGATGGGCAGCTTTGTGGGACTGCTCTCTCGCATTTAATCAAGGACTGGAGCAGCACAGCATCCTACACTTGTCTGTGCAGCGGTTGACTTCTGAGTAAAAATAAATCAGCATGGAAAATGTTTGGGATATGGGGTGCACCAGCTTGCTCCCTTGTTTGTGCTCATTTCATCGAAAGTATTTGGTAATTAAGAACGGTTTGAGGCTTCCTTTGCTTTATCTAAAGGGTAGGGCTTATTGATAAGTCATACAGCATGTTCAAATAAAAAACTGTCATTGAGGCAGTTTCCTGTCCTTTAAAAACATACTTTTGACAGTATCATCTAGTGTTTTCCAGCTCCTAAAATCGAATGGTGAAGGGGGAATGTTATTTTTTCATCCACGCTCTTTTTCCTGCCCCCGTTCGGCAGTGCTGTTGTGTTTCTCTCTGAACACATGCCCGGAAACAAAGGCGTCGGGACCGGTTTGTTGTAAGCACGGCGAGGCGGCTCCGCTCCCGCCCCGGCCCCTTCTCGCTTCCCACCGCCGCGGGCCCCGCAGGGACCGGGCTGCGCCTCCCGCCGCCCGCGCTTCCTGTCCCCACACCTCGTCATTTCGAAAAAACAAAACCAAACGAAACTTTTGGTTTTTTCTTTTCCTTCTTTTCCTCTGTCGGTTCCGTGGGAGAAAGAGCCTCCCCGCGCGGGGGCCGCAGCCGGTGCCCCTCAGCGCCGATCACTGACAGTCCGCGTCCCCTCAAGCCTGTCCCCCGCCATCCTGTCCCCTCATTCCTGTCCCTCATCCCCAATCCTTTTATCCCCAGTCCCTTGACCCCCCGCCCCCTCACGCCTTGTTCCCTCAGCCTTGATCCCCCTCAGACCTGTCCTCGCAGTCTCGTCTCCTCACCTCCAATTCCCTCAGCCCCGTCCCTCATCCCCAATCCTCCTCATCCTCTGTCCTTCACCCCCTCTCCTTCCACCTCAGTTCCCCTCAGACCTGTCCCTCACCCTCAATCCCTCCATCCGCCATCCCGAATCCCTCTCACGCCTGTCCCCCCATCCCCAGTCCCCTCATCTC